>CM045769.1:38174404-38774404 GCA_025200525.1 Camellia lanceoleosa | reverse complement strand
TCTAATAACCAAACTCAACGAGGAATGAGGAAAAACAAGACATGAACAACCATATAAGACAATAAAATCCGGATCCAGATCATCAAGTGGGTTGGGCAAAATTACTATATTTTAAAAGTTTTAATGAAAATAATAATAAAATATTAAAGACAGATTTAGTATCCCTATTGGCATCATTTGGGAACAGACTTTTGGTAACTTTTTGAATTTTTACGAAAAGATGTACAAAAAAGTAAAAAGAGTGATATGATAACTTATTGTAACTTTTTGACTTTTAGGCTAAAATGTTTAGTCCCTAAATGAGGCTTGTAAACAATTGAAAAGATAAAATAGACTTTTAGGTATTTATTCTTCTTCATAATATTTTAACCAAATATTGAATTTATTAGAATAGCCCTTTCGAGACATCTAATCACATGAAATAAACAAACATAGGAATACACATCGTCTCCAACCAAATAGTCAATGGACTATATATCCTCTGATTAACAGTCTAATAGATTACAATCTCCTGTTATCTAGTCCATCCAAACAAAGGCATGGACTAGGTGATCCACTCAACCCGCACCAATTCAACCTAATATTTTTAAGCACTGGGATAAATATTTGGCTCAAATGATAGGATTAGACAGATATTTTTGATCCATTTAATTTTTGAGTTAAACTTATGATGAAAAGTTCTAGACCAACTTGCTCATTGATAAATATTTATTTAATTTTTATATCATCTAGGGGCATTTTTTCATAAATCCTTCTTCTATTACTTGTGTTCTAGTTAGTCCAAATTATTTTGTTATGTTCCAATATGTCCCATGAATAGCATAGTTTCCAAAACACCCTTGTGAGTGTGAGGCATTCCTTTGGTTGATTCAAAGACTCACATAAGGAAACGTTGTTTTCAAGAATCATATTCCAAAAAATAGGTTTGATATTTCGTGAGTTTGGTGAAACCAAACTTTTTTCTTTATCATTCGAATGAAGCTTGGATTTAGGGTTTTCTATTGGGATGAAATCAAAAGGAGGGGTCGTTCTTCATCACTAGTGAAATTTACAACGAGTTCATGTGTTGTATTTTCCAAAATCGATATGGGTAGAAAACGTAAGTCCTCCATGTATTTTTGATTTTTCTTATACTTTTCAATCACTTTTTGTGATCAATTCATATCCAGATTATTGAAAGTCTTTGCCCGATTATACGTTGTATGTTTTTCTCAATGTGAACATTCATATTGTGTATATGGATGGTAAATTTTGGAAATAACTGTCCATTATTTACATCCAACTTTACGTCATTCCGTCTCCGATTTCACATCATTCCTACCAGCAACCACAACTTCATTCCATTGTGAACTTTCACATTGACCTCTTGTTTTTCCTTCCTAAAATTTACGTCGATTACATCGGGCATTATTGAATATTGTATGAACATTTTGTTAGTTTCAATGTAAATATTTACATTACAAATTTAATGTTGAAAATATTCAAATTTTCAATGTGAATGTTCACATTACGAATATTGTGTTATCCTTTGATTTGATTCTCCCTTTAGGATTTTTTTGACATATGATATTCTAAACAATGTGGAGATTTACACTAATAAGTTTGAACAATCATCAGAATCAACAAAAAGTCCTTCAATGTGAAAATTATTACAGGAATGAGAAGATTCACATCGCAATTTTAATGTTTCAAATTTTCTGATATTCTAACAATGTGAATATTCACATTGAGGAGTTAGAAAAATGGACAGACTAAGAGTGCAAGAGATGATTAAGAGAGAGGTTGAGACATTGAGAGTATGACAACCAAGTCATGCATTGCATTCATATATTCATTCATATTAAGAATTTGATTATGTTATCTTGTATTGAGTATGTGATATGCTAGTTTAGAAGAGGACTTAGGATTACTGAATAAGAATAGGAATGCCTTTGATGGAAAACCTTAGGAGCCTACAACAATTAGAATGTCGAAATTTGGCTTGAGAATTAGGAAGGCAATGTAGAGTTAGGGAAATCTATCTTGAACTTGAGAATTGAACACTTAGATGACTTAGAAAACCCTAAGTGAGGAGCTTGATGATCTTAGTCTAACGAATATAGTCTAATGAGTACTTGATTAAAAATTAAACAAGATTAGCAAAAGTTAAGTAGGATTAATTTAAGCCTAAGCAAGATTAATTAGGCTAATGGAGATTAATGACTAAACATGATTAATTAGTTTAACCTTGAATTCATGCGTTCAAATGAGTTTTCATGAACCTTGCATCATGTTTTCATGTTTTAGTATATTAAATATCATGTTTTGGAGCCTTAGGATGAAGAAAATGGAGTTGGAACACCAAGAACACTAAGAACAACAAGAACACCAAAAACACACACTAAACTTGAATTCTGCTTGTCTCTCAAGCAGCCACCATCAGGCCACGAGTGCACAGAACCTAATCTGCCCCAACTTGACCCACCGCTCGTGCGGCCTAGGCTACCTCACGAGCGACCAACCACCTCACATGTGTCCAAGGTAGGCACACATACGGCCAACCTTGAGACCATTCTGCTTGACCCTCCACTCAAGTGACCTAATTCTGACGCACAAGTAGCCAAATAGGGCATTTGATCATTTTGAGTCCTTTTTTCTTCTTTTGACCCACCAGATATCCTTATGCATTGTGACGCCCCAAAATAAACACAATATACCCATCTCATAACAACTAATAAATAGGAACATAAATGAAATGGTAAGCTTTCATTAATCAAAGTTTGATATACAAAAGGTGACACATGCGATATACATTCATAAACAATACATCATGAATCTACAGCATGTGTTACAAGATAGTGAAAAGAAATGAAAGCTAAATAAATAACCATATGCTCTAAAGGCTTACATCTTCCCAAGTCAATGCATGGGTACATCAAGAGTGAGTCTTAAGCTTAATACATATAAAACCCTAGGCTTATACAAAATTAAATACAAAATAATAACACTAAGCCTTCAGCTCCACAGTCTTCCCAAGATAAGTCCTTGGTGGAGGCATATCACTAGCACTTGAAATCACTAGCACTTGAAAATGGTTTTTCCCACATAAGGTGAGCCAAAGCCCAATAAAAACACTACAACACAGTGTATAAATCTTAACAAAGCCATAAGGTTTTATGCATCTGCAATGCCAGTACCAAAACATTTATATCTTTTTTTCAAAAGCCATGTTATGCCAGGTTTATATCACAATTCTCAAAACCTTGCCCTTTACAATAGAAAGAATGAGGAAATCTCAAACCAAAATAAACTTTCATGGATATTTTGTCAGTGGGAAACCGTCAAACGGGACCCATGTAAATGTAAGCCATACAAGCCCTACCATTGCCATTTTACGAATATTTCGTCCACTAGATCGGCACCCATGTATACGTGCATTTTTCGAGACTTTCACCCTGGACACACAGGCCAACTTGATTTGGTAATACACACCTATTTCCAACGTTCACCCCCTGTTCTCAAAATCATATACATTTTCAATGTATTAAATAAGCAACAATGTTCAATGCACATAGATGAGAAATTAGTTTTAGTTCACCTAATTCTCATGCAATCTCTACAACACTCAAAGCTATCCTCCACAAATAGCCCAAAACAAATATATCTAAACAGATAAATAAATTTCATTAAAGATACACATTTTCAAAATCTCAAGATGGAAATAAAAATACATATCCAACTTCGCCACCATCATCAACATTACTTCAATTTCACAATTCTCAATATTATTTCCAGTTTCTCTTTACAATCTCAAACATTCACATTTTAGGGCAAAATCCCTTTCTCTTTGAAAATCAATTTCAATGTAGGAAATACCTCATTTCAACATCTATCAACTCCAATTTCATACTCACAAGCTTTTTCAAGAAACCATTTGAAAACCCCTCTTTTTCATTTTGATTTCAAACCCTAGGTTTTACCAAAAACTCCCAAACCACTATAATCTTTCAAAATAGCAAATAACTAAGGTAAAACTCATATACGAGTGTAAAGAATCACTACCTTGAAGCTAGAAGAAGAGAGAGAGAGAGAGAGAGAGAGTGAGTGAAAACACTTCCATAATGCCGAAACCCAACTTTCTTTGGATGAAAATGAAGCTCTAAGTGAGCTCTACCTTCTTCTCCAAGGGAATAAGGTAGAGAAACCAACGAATCTAAGTGTTTTAGAAGAGAGAATGTGAGTTTTAGAGAGAGAATTTTTAGAAAGTTTAGAGAGAGATAGAGATGAAAAAGTGATGTAAAAGTGACTTTTACGGATTAATATATGCACAGACCGCTCGAGCGTAAGACACAAAAGATGTGACTGCTCGAGCGCAAGAAGTTGTCACTCGAGCGTGAAATACAAACTCGTAGTAGTTTTATAGATAGAAAGCTAACGCTCAAGCGCAACAAGGGCCACTCGAGCCAAGACTACTCGAGTACAAAAAGCTTTGCTAGAGTGAAGAATACCAATTCCTAGTAGTTTTGCAGACCTACAAAAGTACTGAAAGTCCACAAAGACCGCTCGAGCGCAGGAAGTGGTGCTCGAGTGTAGGAGCAAAATTCTAGGCAACAACGATTTGAAAAACAAGCTACCAACATGTTCTAAACACAACCAACACAACCCAAAAGCCAAACTCAAAGAGGTATAAGAAAAATAAGACATAAATGAATATACAAAGCCATGAAACCCAAATCCAAAACATCAAATGGTTCGGGTCCAAACCAGAATCACTATATGCATGTTTTGAACCTAAACAAAAATTAAACACAGTTAGAAACCGACTTAGACCATGTTTAGTTAGAAAAGAAAAACTAAGTTAAGATAGTCTAATTGTTTTACTTTCATTTTATTGATACTTGTATTCTTGTTGCGTAGGTCGAGACTATAAAGAATAACTCTGAACAAGAGCCATTTGTGAGTAATATTATTGTAAAGTAATGTTTGAAAACTAGTTTGGAAGCTCAACGGTATAACATGATTTATGAAATCTCTATTTTGATTTTGAATGAATGAATATCTTGTATTTTGTTTAAATCTATCATGACATCCTTAGGTAGTCCTAGCCATTAGAGGACAGTCTAAATGCACCATGGCCATATTTGAGCTCCATTGCCACCGAAGTGTGGATTGTCTAATCGGTACCAGGGTCGATTATTCTATTAAGAGGTTCTAATGGATGTACCATGCTATCATGTTTTGAGTATGAAATGGTCATATGATATACTTGAATGTGTTTAAATGTAATATGATGTTACTTTTTACAAATGAGTTTGGGATTCATTCATTTACCATTTTACCTTGACATTATTCACTAGGCTTTAACTCAGCTCTCACCTTTATATGTATGTCGTGATCAAGATGAGGAGCGAAGAAAGACTTGCTTTTGAGAAGTTGTTTTGAAGAACATTTTCTATTATTTTCTCTTTCAATACTTTTGACTTTTGGAAGACAATATTTTGACAAGTTGTATAATAGTTAATAAGTTTTTGTGCTTTGTGGGTGTAAATATTTGTTCCTTTTGTAATCTATGTACATGATGTAAATTATTTAGAAGTTAAGCAATAAACACTGTGGTTGTGTTTGGTTTAATTTTTAAATTAACTTTTGGAAGGAAAAACTCAAAATCATGTTTGGTTCACAATGAGAGAAAATTGTTTTCTCTTTCCTCTCTCCTTCTCTTTATTTTTTTATTTTTATACATCAATTAATCACGTTTTCTTTCTCTTCTCTCTTCTCTCTTCCTCTCTCATTCTACACATTAATCAATTAATTTTCTCTCACACCCATCTATTCAACTACAAAAAAAAAAAAAAAAACCTACAAATCATTCCAAAACTATTTTCAAAATATATAAACAAACAAGTTTTTAAATTTTGCAAACTCTTTTCAAAATTTATCTTTCAAAATTGATTTTCAAAACTAAACCAAATGGTGCCACAGTTTCATTTCATATCTATTTATGCACACTCTAATGGACGTAATGCATTAATAATGAAATTTCCACTTAAAGACACATTATATCTTAGTCCATTTTGAGATTTGTCAAGTTAGGCCTTTGGTAATGAAAGATTACTGGTTGGTCACCTCACAATCCTTTAGGTGCAGGATGGAGTTGTGACAAAGAGACATGGTCAGACTAAGAGCAATATATAAAGAGTAAGAGTACGAGTGAGTGAGTGAGAGAGAGAGAGAGAGAGAGAGAGAGAGAGAGAGTTTCCATCGTCTCCTTGAACTTGAGTCTCCATATTCTCCTTTGGTGGTTCTGGAGAGTTCAATGTTGTGGTCGAGGATTGTGGTGCAAGAGATATGTATGTATATACCATATATATTGTGAGGTTTTTTTTTTTTTTGATAAAACATTTATAAGGACAAAATAGTCCACAAAAAACCTCTAATATGGGGAAAAAGATTTGGTAGAACATAAGTCCAAACGTATAGGACTTATTGGAATACAAAAATATCTTACAGGCTAATTATGATACAAGTCCATGAAAGGGAATTTTCCACTAAATCCCCCATAATTACAATAATAATAACAAAATATGAAGGGAAAAAAAAGTGTATAAATATATGTTTTCTTATAGTGTTTAAATTAAAAACAGTTGTTAAGAAACTCGATTCAAATACTTATTAAAGGTCCAAACTTATTTTACTATTTAATTTTATTAACGTTTCAAAATCAAATAGTTATTAAAATAGTCTAATTTTATGAAAAATAACAGTCCATATCTATTAAATTAAATGAGTGACCTTGAAATTATTTTTTCTTTCAAAGCCAGACTTGAAATGATTAGATTAGCCTCGATATTAGCATAGTACTGAGTTTAGAATAACATATATGCGCTCAGAGAGTGATTGAGACCTCCTCAATCACCAACCCCTACCATCCCCACACACACGTGGGGGTTGGTGAGTGGAGGAGAAAAAAAAAATTGACCAATCACAAGCCAGAAAGGATTATGGGGTCATCCCTGTAAGGGTTCCAGATCATTTCTCATATGCACTCACTATGTAATACAAGTCTATGATTGAAGTCAACCTGGTCTATAATATGCCTACTTATATTTATGCCAATAGCATAATTGGAGAGATAGTATTTCAGCCTTTTTCACATTTTTTTCTTTTAGTTATTATTATTATATTATAAAAGTAGTCCCCCAAACCTCAAAAGTAAAATTCATGAATATATAAAAAGACATGAACAAAAAGAAAGAAGACAAATCATTCAAAAAAAAAAAAAAAGAAGACAATGTTTGGTTTTCTCCTCATTGACCAAGAATGACCCTTATCCTATAAAATCTCATTACTTACACAAGCATTTACAATGCGTAAGCGCATCACTTTTCACTACTCTCTTGCTTAAAAATATACACCTCTTTCAATTTTTTATTCATAGTGATATAATATATTGTTGTTGATTAATGTTGAATGAGCTTATGATTTTATGATTTAATAAAATAAATCTCTTGTGTATACTAGTGTGTGAAATATCAAAACAATTAAAAATAGAATTTGTAACAAATTGAATCTGAAACTTGGCAAAACAATTATATGAAACTAAATCAGAAATTCGAAACAAACTTACAGACATAATGTCTATTCTGAAAATTCGAAAAATAGATAGTGATCGAGACTTGTATTTGACATAATGTTCTTAAAATGAATTTTGCCCCTCGCTTTAGAGCTCATGTGTCACGACCTCATTCCGCCCCTAGTAGAATGGTGCCATGATGGCCAGTAATTCGAGATTACCAAAGGCCACTTACAAGAATACACACACGAATCAGAGTAAACATATGGGGCTTACAAATGCGGAAGCAATAAATAAAAACTAAATAGTCCATAAGAGCAGTGCTTAAGTTAAATGAAATGACATACATCTTACAATAGCTTATATACAACAAAATGGAGTACAAAAATTACATCTTGACCAAAAGGCTTCTCAGCCATCAAATACAAAATACAAAGAAATAACTAAGAAGCATGATCTTCAAGATGTTGCAAAACACGAATCCAAAAACACATCGGCAAACACATCTAGGCGTCGCCGCCGCCTTGCTCATCACCTACATATATATAGAGAGGGTGAGCTTGGATACTCAGTGAATGGTATAAGTAATAAAGGGTTTACATGAATGATATCCGAGAGCTTTTAACAAAACAAATACATGGAGTAAGTCAAGTTTATCTATCAAATCTTTCAAGGCTTCAAGGGATGCTTACTAACATCAATATAATACAAGTGATGACATTCCGGACAGACAAGCCCACGCGGTAAAACCGTCAGTGGCAAGGCAAGACAAGAGAGATCTCTAAGCAATGGTGTCGTTGCATTATAGTCCCCAGACACTAAGGACTTGTGCTACAAATGCTTATAGTCCCCTAGCACATACGGACTTCCAAACTTTGTGCTACAAATGCTTATAGTCCCCTAGCACATACGGACTTCCAACTTTGTGCTACAAATGCTTATAGTCCCCTAGCACATACGAACTTCCAACTTTGTGCTACAAATGCTTATAGTCCCCTAGCACATACGGACTTCCCGAGAATGTCATCAAACAAGATATAGTACTTATTGCAAGTAGGAATAATCATTCATGCTCGTAAATAATTTCCAAACAAGGCAAAACAAGGTTTTATCAAAGCTTTATAACATATCTTTATTAAAATACCACTCACATAGCTCTTCGGACGTCGGGGTCAGGGCGAGTCCAAGTCCTACAAACACATGGCAAGTCTATTGAATGCACTTTTAAACAAGCGTCACATGCATACAAATGATCTCGGCATTCACCAAAACTAAGTCAAATCAAAACAAACATTGTTTCTCATCTCAGGGAAAACATGCTGGGCGCCAACCAGGTCTTGGCCGAGGTCCCACACTTCTCGCCGAGGTGTGGTCCCGAGGGCCACTTTCAAGGAAATGAAGTCGGGAAAAATCTGGGTTTTCCCTCTGCTCAAGAACATGAGGAACATGAACATGAAGATCATGAAGAAGATGAATGCAAAGATCATAACTTGTTATTACAAAATCTGAGATTTCATGCTATGAGTTCGAAAACATGGACCTGGGTACCCATACTAGAAGATCTTTGGGAAAACAAACACAAAAGCATGGATTTTAATGTAAGCTTTCGGATCAAATAAAGCTTTTCTTCAAGAACTCATGAACACTAACTTTCTCTTTCTAAAACCAATCTTTAAATCAATGCATGGCATGCAGAACATATTCAATCATGCAATGCAGCTAGATGATCAATAAGAACAACAAGAGTTGATCAAGATTCTAACCTCAAGACTCGAATCTAACGGTTTGAACTCCAAGGATCAAGCTTGCTATCTACTTTCTCACTCTAAAACTCCTCCTTCTCCTTCTAGAGCTCCTCTCTCCTCAAGAACAAAGATATGATACAAAATGATACATTTTCAGGCTTGCCAGCTGACTTAACACTCAACCCGGACACGTGGAAATGGTTGGTTGGCTCTACTTAAAAAGGTGACTAATTGAAACGACAAGACTATGACAAAGTGTGTTCAACAAGCTAGGCGCCAAGGGACTCCGGCGAGTAATGACATCGACTAATAACAAGACTTCGGCAAGCAAAGGGACAATGACCTCGGCCAGAAAGGACAACACTTGGCCTAGCTGTGCCACACCTCGGTCTAGGTTGTACCAGTCTAGGGCAAGATCACTTGGGTTCAAAGGAAACATCTCGGCCCAGATAGTACACATCTCGGCCTTGGTGACGAACACCTCGGCCTAGATAATGATATCTCGGCCAATATGTCAGGGTGCGGATGGAGGTCAACTAAAGAAATCCCAAGATAGGTCTAAGTATAAGAGTATCAAAGGAGCGACCTAGGCTCAAGATAACCTCGGCTGAAACACACACACACCAAAGGAACATAGCATTCAAGTAACACTTCTGCAAGACAAGTCAAGATTTGAAATGCAAGCTTAACAGAGCAAAATCATATAAAATGCATATGAGTACGGTTAGGGTAGTGTGAGGGTCATTACATCATGAGTTTAAATAGACATATGTCTTCTAAGATACAACGAGTAGGAGCCATGAAAAAATAACACTTCAATCTGCGAGTTTAGCAAACTAATGCAATGTAGAATTCTCTTTGATAGAAAAACATAGTACAAAAGGAAAAGAACGAGATGAATTTGATGAAAATGATGCAATATGAACCTGTTTATATAAACAAATTTGTGGCTTTTCAAAAAGCCATGGTGACTTGTTCAGATGAAAGAAGCGTAGCTTTTTCTAACTAACTGTTCTCATAAATGGTTTCAAATTTTAGATCGCGCAAATATGGTTTGGTTTTGACCCAAATAAATAAAATAATAACAAATTTATTTAAATAAATTGTCTTGCAATCATATTCAAATTGCGCACTTTGAAATCAATTTCGCATTCACCTATTAATGATTTTGAGCAAGTTAATACATGTTAATCAGCACACGGAGATAAATAAAAATTCACTCAAACCCATCAAAATAGATATGTGGGTCTCACCTAAAAATTAGCACAAATTTTACAAAAACTTAAGTAAACAAAACCATTTTTAAATCGTTATGAAACAATCCACAACAGTAAAAATGGCTCATCATTATACACCTACCACTACTATCATAACAAGAAATGTTAGAGATTTATAATTTTCTTTTCATAATTCACACACAATAACATACTAAGAGAATTGGACTTTACATAATTATGTGTGTGACAAATTAAAATTTAACACATAATCTATCCTATTATTGTAAGATTTAAATTATATATCTCAATCTTTTTTCTATGATAACATAATTAGAGAGACAAGTTACACACTAATATTGGAAAACCAAAATAAGGCACCCAAGAGACTCGCCATTATGAAGTTTGATAATGACTAAAATGACATCTATCATTATCATTGGCAACTCTTGTAGCCAAAATCTTGATGCTATTGTTAGTAGGTTCTAATTTTAGAAATATTTTATGCAAGTGTCAATTTATGTTCAATGTAAGTGTAATATGTGCACAAATGTTATACTTGCACTAAGCATAAATGACATTTACAATGAAGTTGTTCCACAGTAACAAGAGGCTAGGGATAAGAGATTTGCGAGAGATTTGTGAGAGATTTGTGATTACGGTTGGTGGCTAGGGATCCTTTGGGGATTCAGGGTTCCTATTGTGACTAAGGTCATAGTAGGGTGATGTGGTTCTCCAATGGGAGTTTTCTTCGAGTTTTTTTAAATAATATAAATCATTTGTATTGTAAGATTCGTCGAATATATCATTCATACAAAAAATCAAGTTAATCAGACATCTACAACCTTATGATCAGATTATAACCACAGGAAAATTCTTTCTTCTTGGCCACCCTTTGCCATCAATATCTGTTTTTGCCAACCCCAACCTCCCTTACCATGGGCACTTCTCTCGCCATCTACTACCCATTGTCACTTCTTGCCATTCTTATCCCGTCCAACAATCTCATTCACTTCAATTTTTACCCACTGTAGCCCACCAATGCCCCGGACAAATGGAGCGCGTTGTGGTGCTCCAGTGGGGTTTTTTCCAATTTTTTTTTATATATAATTTAAACCGTTCATATTATAGAATTCGTTAAGTAGATCATATATGCAAAAAATTAAATTGATTGGACATCTATAACTTTGTAACAAGAACACATCTGTTTTTAAAAAATAAACGATTAACATGATCTTAATAATTTTGTTAAGTTAAGGCTCATTTCAAATTTGTCATTTTTAGTTTTTTTTTTTTTATTTTTATAGTAGAAAAAATTAACCATTCTTTTTAATTTTGAATTTTTTAAAACATTTTGAGTTTCTGAGATTTCATTTTTTGTGTTTTCTTATCTTTAGTACAATTTTTTCCTATTTTAGTCAATTTTTATTTTTATTTTTTAGATGTACCTAATCTAAATGTACTTTAAAAATAAAATATTTATGAAAAAACTAAAAAACAATACATACAAAAAAAAATCCAAAAATATACTATTTTTTGTATTTGGTGATTTTTTTCCACAAATTTGTACTTTTAAAGTATATATAGAAAGTTAAAAAAAAAATTAAAATATTCAAAAATTTTATTAAAAAAATACGGATTGAAAATTCAAAAATCAATTTTTTTAAAATCCAAACAAAACAAAATAAATGTATGTGAAATTACTTACTTTTTTTTTTTAAGGATTTAATTTCTCTCAGGTTGTCATCTCAATTTAAAAAAGTGTTTGGGCTTAGTAGGCTAATTTTGGGATCGATTTTGGTAACCGTTCACTTTTTTAAGACTTGTTGAGTAGAATATTCATGTAAAAGATCAAATTGATTGATATCGGTAGCTATATGTTTAAATCATATTTGTTTTTATAGTGATCCCGGTTTTACGCTAACCTTTATTGTATTCCGGACTCAGGTTCCGTGATTGTATGTTGTTGTCTATGTCTTGTTTCCTCATTTTAATTCTTTAAATTCGAGTTTTAGGTCTTGTTGGCGAGTTTGGAACAAGTTGGTTGTCTATTGGTACAAATGGTTGTTGCCCAGGTTTTGGCCTCTTCACTCAAGCAAGACTTCTTGCGCTCAAGTAAGCCTTGTGTATTTGCTTCTTCGCTCGAGCGAGCTTTCTTGCGCTCGAGCGAGAAATGAGGGTCTTCAAGTTTTCTCCCAGACGCAACTTTTCTGGGAAGGTGAAAGTGCGTCGCTCAAGTAAGCCTTGTGAAATTATTTCTTTGCTCGAGCGAGACTTCTTGCGCTCGATCGTGCGTCTGCGTCCATGGCAGACCTGAAGCTTTGCATTCTATGCTCGAGCGACTCTTCTTGCGCTTGAGCGAGGCCACTTGTTATGTCTGGTCGCTCGAGTGACAACTCCTTCGCTCGAGCGAGCCTCATATATATTAGTTCGCAGCAGCGTGATTTTATATCACTTTTTGATCTCTTCTTCACTCAAAACCCTAGATTGACTGCCTCTCTCTCTAAAACACTCTCCCTCTCTACAAATACTCCTTGATCTAGAGTCCTTTTACCCTACTTCCTTTGTAAAAAGGGTAAAGTATCGCGTGGGCTTCCTTTTGATCCGAAAAAGTTCAAGTTTTGAGCATCTTCAAGCTTCTCCTTCTTTCTCTTTGAGCTTCTCCATTTCAGATAGGGATAATCTACTCTTTAATATGAGTTGTGACCTAGACATTTGTCATTTTTGCATAAATGGTGGAGTTGGGAAGCTTGGGTGAAGTTAGGGTTTGGGTTTGAATTTGTGAAAGAGGGGTTTTCTATTTTGGACTCCATATGTGTATGTGAGGTCCTGAAAATGGGGTTATTTGTGTATAATGGGTAAAATTTAGCCTTGGGTGTAATATTTGGGAAAAGGGGAAAAATGCGCTAGTTTGAATTGAATAAACTATTTTGTATAAATAATGAAATCAATGTGGAATTTTGAAATTAGTTTGGGAAATATAAAATTGGGGGGAAAATGTGATTAAATGGTATAGTTGGATTGATAAATCACTCACCTATGGAAAATTTGATAAACTATCTATTAATAGATTTATTTATCTATTTAGAAATATCTGTTTTGGGCTATCGGTGGAGGATAGCTATGATTGTTGTAGAAAATGCATGAGAATTAGGAAAATTGAAACTAATCAATTGAATTATGTCATTGAATATAACGGTTTGAGTAAACTATTGAATATGTGAATTGATGAGTCATTGTATATGACAACGTATTTAAATACATTATATATGTATTATTGTATGGAAGGAGATAGGAGATGTACTCTATTGTTTGGGAGGAGATAGGGGATGGACTCCATTGAGAATTAAGTTGGTCAGAGTGTCCAAGGTGAAAGTCCCGAAATCTTATTTATTTATGGGTGCCGGTTCCCTCGGACGTAGTTCCGTAAAATAGCAAGAAATTGAAGTGTTGGATTGATGAATGCATTGAATTGTAAACCATTGAGTTGAAATCTCATTTTGGTTGTTTGATAACTATGAACTTGGTAAATAGATTTACCCAAAATGGATTATTGGAAATGAATTGAGTATGGTTGTGTATATCGAATGGCCATGGAAATAATATGTGTCGGTTAAGAAATATCCCACATTTATCTGATGCTTATGCCTTAGTTATTTCTCATATATTGTGTATCATATCTCTACTAGGCTTTGGCTCACCCTACTTGGGACACCATTTTCAGGTACAAGTGACATGCTACCTCCAAGGACATAGCTTGGGAGGCTTAGGGACTAAAGGCTTTACTTTTGTGATTTCTTTTGTGTTTATATATTTTCTTTTAAGCCGTGGGCTTTAATTTTAAAGATCTTCTAACTCTCTTATGTAAGCCCGTAAGGCACTTATTCTGTTGTTAACATTTAGAGTTACATGCTATAGTTTCAGGATGAACATTTGTGAAATTGTAATTCATGTAATATCTTTTGTAATATTAACTCGAATGAATGAAAATACAACATTTCTACTATGTCTATAGATCTTATGAATGGTTGATTTATATAATATTTTTTAGGGCGTTACAACTTGGTATCAGAGCGTACCGAGTTTGAATACTTTAGGTACGTGGGGAGTGGTTAGCACCACAGTGGGTTTGTCTCGCTTGTTAGAGACTTAAGTATGATGTTATGTGCTTATATGATAACAAGTTTACGTGACTATATAAGTATGGGATTTAATTTCTGGGATGTTGATCGGGTCCATGTGTTTCTGGGAGTCTTGTTGGAAAGGCACCTGATCACTGCCGTTTCTAACTGGAACTCTAGCAATGCCACGAGACAGTCATTATCCAGAAACGAAATTCGTATGTGTTTATGTGATTATGTGCTTACGTGGAGTGAATTATTGTTGTCCATCAAATTAGGACACTAGTGAGATAGCTTCGGCACATTTGCAAATCTGCTAATTTCTTCTATTACCTTTATTAGGATGTCAGGACAAGGTCATGGCGGTAGGCATAGTAGGCCTAGGAGGCAGGAGATGCCTATACCGGATGAGATTCTGGCATAGGAGGAATTAGTGGGTCAAGCCAATGTGGCCGAACCGGTTGGTCAACAGGTCATGGGCACCTTAGCCCATGAAATGGCCGGAGCATTGAGGGAATCTATGGACATTCTCATGACTGAAAATCAAGTCCAAGCCCAAGTAGCTGAGGCAGGGCCGTCTTTTCTAAAGAGAGAGTTCTTCCGGTCGAATCCGGATGAGTTTTTGAGTGATCCTAAGGAGCCACTAAAGGCTGATGAGTGGTTGGAGCAGATGATGAAGACCTTTGAGATGCTCAGCATCGAAGACAAAGGTTTGAGGGTGACCTTAGCGTCCTTCCAGCTTAAGGGAGACACGGGTCAGTGGTGGAAGTACCTACGGGGGCGCATTAGAGAGACTTGGGAGGCCTTTGTTGAAGCTTTCCAGACAAGTTCTTGCCTGCTACAATGAGGGAGAAGCTGAGGGATTAGTTTTCTCAGCTCAAACAGTTGAACACACCAATGGCTGAGTTTGAGGCCACTTTTACCAGCTTGTCTAGGTTTGCACCGAAGTTAGTGGCGACTGAGGAACGCCGTTGCCTGGAGTTCGAAAAGAAACTGAGGATCGGACCCATGTTCAGAGTTGTCGGGTCCATGATTAGGGACTATGGGCGCCTTGTGGAGGCTGCAGCCCATCTTGAGACTATTATGCATGCGGGGGAGGAAATGATGAGGGGCTCTAGGAGGAATCAGGACGGTCATGGGGACAGTAAGAGGCAGAAGGGTTCTAACCCTCAGCAGTCCCAATGAGCACATCCGAGATCTACCTTTCCAGTGCCGAGTTCAAGTTTTGGGAGAGGCAGTCAGGGAGACGTTACTTGTTACAAATGTGGTCAGTTGGGCCACAAGTCTCCAGCTTGCCCATAGAGGGGAGGAGAGTAGCGAGCAGCTTCGTTTTTGGCTCGTTCTTAGGGCCAGAGTCAGGGTAGAGGCCAACCGCTCACTTGTTATCAGTGTGGGCAGGCGGGGCACTTGAAGAGGTTTTGCCTGTAGTTGGGTGGCACACCTAGTGTGTCTGGTTTGAGGCAGACACAGAGTCACCAACCAGTGCAGTCAGCACAGGTCTTGAGGGCCAATCAAGGAGCCTCTTCGACTCAGTCAGTGCAGCAGTCTTATGCTCCGAGAGGTGAGCAGGTTGATCAGAGGCCTACGGGGCGCGTGTATGCTATTATAGTGCCAGATCTTATACCTACTCCATCAGTTGTGAAAGGTACCTTTTTATTTTGCAACTCGGTTGCTAATGCGTTAATTGATATAGGTGCATCCCATTCATTTATTTCTTCTGCATTTACATCAGTTTTGGAGTTGGAGTTGGCATAGTTAGTGAAAATATTAATATTGAGAGAGAGAGAGAGTGATTGAAAGACTAAACATAGACTCTTTATTTCAATGTCTTAAGCCTTACAATGCTACTCCATTATATAGGAGGTTTATACAATATGATCAGATGGAGGCCACGAGGCCACGAGGCCACTACATATTTAACTATACATTAATATATATTACATATATATCAAGATACACTCGCTTATTATTATAATAACTAGCTTGATTAACCAAAAAGCATATGAAATAAATTAATCAAAAAGCATATGAAATAAAGAAAGGGCTTGATGCATATGGCATCCGATGAAAACGTGGCTTGATTTTCAACACTCCCCCTCAGCGACGTTGTAGATGTTAATCATGCCCAATTTGTCCGTCAGATCTTCGAAGTTAACTCGAGCAAGAGCTTTGGTGAGAATGTCAGCTTTTTGACAGTTTGTTGGAGTGTAGCTGACTTGAAAAACTCCCTCTTCAATCTTTTCCTTGATAAAGTGTCGATCTATCTCCACGTGCTTAGTGCGATCATGATGAACCGGATTCTTAGCGATCGATGGCGGCTTGGTTGTCACAAAGATAAAACCATGGGATGCTCGAGATGGAACTCGTAATTCTTCTAACAAATTGTTCAACCGATTCCCTCACAGATACCTAGGGCCATAGCACGAAATTCTGCCTCAGCACTACTACGGGCGACCACTGACTGTTTCTTGCTTCGCCATGTAACCGCGTTCCCCCAAACAAACGAACAATAGCCAGAGGTTGATCTTCGATCAGTTACTGAACCTGCCCAATCTGCGTCTGAAAAAATCTCAATTTTTCTATTTGTTGTTCTTTGGAAGAAGAGACCCTTTCCCGGTGTCTTTTTTAGGTACCTCAATATTCTGGTCACAGCAGTCATGTGTTTGTCGGTAGGATTGTTCATGAATTGACTGACCACACTAACAGAGAAGCCGATGTCTGGCCTTGTATGAGAAAGATAAATGAGTTTTCCCACAAGACGTTGATATCTCCCTTTATCACTTGGTGCACTACCGTCACTTTCTTCCAGTTTGATAGTTGTGTCCATAGGAGTTTCGCTTGCATCCTAGCATCCTGTTTCATTCAAGAAGTCTAGAACGATTTACGTTGTGAGACGACTATACCTTTCTCGACCTAGCAATTTCCATTCCAAGAAAGTACTTAAGATTTCCAAGATCTTTAATCTCAAATTCCTTTGTTAGGAATGTTTTAAGTAAGCCAATTTCCTCTTCATGATCACTGTTAGAATTATGTCATCCACATAAACAATGATAATTGCCAATTTCCTCCGAGAGTGCTTCACAAATAATGTATGATCGGATTGACATTGAACAAAACCGCATTTTTTGCCTTAGTGAACCGTTCAAACCAGCTCGGGAGATTGTTTGAGACCATACAAGGATTTTGAGTCTGCAAACTTTGTTGAAATTTGATGTCGCCTCAAGTCCAAAGGAATGTCCATGTAAACTTCTTCCGCTAAGTCACCATTGAGGAAGGCATTTTTACATCAAGTTGGTGAAGTGACCAATCGAGATTAGGCGCCATGATAAAAGTACACGACAGTGTTGAGCTTGGCAACCGAGCAAAGGTTTCTTGATAGTCAATGCCATAGGATTGGGAGAATCCTTTGGCAACCAACCGAGCTTTATAACGTTCCACATTACCATCGCCTTTGTGCTTTCGTGAAAATCCATTTACATCCAACGGGTTTCTTACCTCTTGGAAGATCAAGAATTTCCCAAGTACCATTCGTTTCCAGAGCCCGAACTTCCTCATTGACTGCTGCCTTCCACTGAGGAGACTTGAAGGCTTCCTGAATATTCCGAGGAATGTGTATCTCCGTGATGCTAGAAGTGAAGGCACGGAACGAAGGTGATAGATTATCATAAGAAATAAAGTTCCCAATGGGATGCTGAGTACATGATCTAACTCCTTTTCTCCAAGCTATGGGCATATTAAGAATACTGTTTTCGAACTCAGAATCAACAGTACTATCTGTGGTAAGAAGATTGTTACCTGGAATGTTGCTTGGATTAGAACCCGGTTCAGCCTCATGGGATTGTTGAGAAAGTGCTCCTTCCTCCATTTCCTCTTGGATGTGCTCATTATCCCGCAAGGCAACAATGAACTCGGAATTTTCGGCAGGTACAGATGGATTCAATGACTCAGGAGGTGTGGGATTTTTGGTGGTGATGGATGGCTCACTAAATGACTCAGGGGTCCAAAATTGATATTCCTGGGTTGGAGTCTCCCCCTGAATATCAATTTTAGGGTAGTAAGACTGGGTTTCAAAAAATGTGACATCCATGGAAGTGTAGAATTTCCTAGTGACCGGAGAGTAACACTTATACCCTTTCTGATGTGACGAATACCCAATGAAGACACACTTGAGCGACCGGGGATCAAGTTTACCTCGATACTGTTGATGGACATGAACAAAGACAGAGCACCCGAAAATTTTGGGTGGGATGGTGGAGATGAGGCGAGTAGTGGGAAAGGATTTTAGGAGAAGTTGACAAGGAGTTTGGAATTGTAGTACCTTAGATGGCATCCTATTGATAAGATAGGCAGCTGTAAGAACAGCTTCCCCCCAGAAGAATTGTGGAACATTTGTGGAAAACATGAGTGATCTAGCAACATCTAACAAATGCCGATTTTTCCGTTCAGCGATGCCGTTTTGTTGTGGGGTGTCAACACATGAACTTAAGTGAACTATCCCTTTGTCTGTTAAAAAATCTCCTAGAATTGAGTTGAAATAGTCCCGAGCGTTATCAGACTTTAGAATTTGGATTTTTGACTGGAATTGTGTCTGAATCATAATTTGAAAATTTTTGAAGATTTGGCTCGTTTCAGATTTGTCTTTCATGAGGAAGACCCAGGTTAATCTAGTGTGATCATCTATGAATGAGACAAACCACCTAGTACCAGTTACATTTTTTATTCTGGATGGACCCCAGATATCACTATGAATTAGTGAGAATGGACGAGACGCTTTATAGGATTGAATGGGAAAATGGGACCGTACATGCTTAGAAAATTGACAGATTTCACAATCAAAAGGTTTTGGATTTTTATTAAATAATGAAGGAAATAAATGCTTGAGATACATAACATTAGGATGACCTAAGCGATAGTGCCACAACATAATTGCTCTATCGTTATTTTGACACGAAATCAAAAAGAACTACCACAAATTGCCGTTTGAGGTTGTTCTTGTGGATAGTATGCGTTCCTTAAGGATGTAGAGTCGAGCATTCCTCAAGATTGCCAATCATCTTCCCGAATCCAAATCTGAAATTCACAATGAGTGGAGAAAAATTAGTAACACACCTCTTTTCCTTAGTGAGTTTACTAATTGACAATAAATTCTGATCCAAGTCGAGAACAAGGAGAACGAGTTGAGAATAAGATTCCTAGACAAAGACAATCGAACTGTCAAAGCAACCTTTGATAGTGAACCATCTGCTATTCGGACCGTTAAATTATTTTGACATGAGTTATATGTATCAAAAATTGTTGCATCTCCCGTCATATGATCAGATGCTCCTGAGTCCACAATCCAAGGTTTTTTACGTTTCTTACTAACAGTAAAGGCGTTCAAAGAATTACCTTTGTGAGCCAAGGTTCCGGATCCTATGATGTGGTTGGAAGACGAACCAGATTGTGACTGTAGTAGTTTCTGGAGCATCTCCATTTGCTCCTTGGTGAAAGGGCTTGCTTCAGGTTGTGGTGATGGTTCATTTGTACCTACATGATTACCTCGTCCTTCTTTCTCAAGAGGCTGACGTGGTTTCCAATCTACTGGCTTTCCATGAATCTTCCAGCAAGTTTCTCTCGAGTGACCCGGCTTTCTGCAATGATCACACCAAGGCCTACCTCCTTTATTTTTCTGACGGTTGTCGATAGGAGCGAATTGAGTCTTAAGAGCCGAGCTTTCTGCCATATTCAGTTGTTGATGAGATCCCATCATGAGTTTTTTCCGACTTTCTTCGCGACGGACTTCAGAGAATGCCTCTCTAAGGTTAGGGAGCGGTTTTACTCCCATAATTCTTCCTCTGATTTCATCAAGATTTGTGTTCAATCCTAACAAGAATTTAAACACACGCTTCCTTCGACAATCTTTTTTATATAAGACCATCAAGGTAACACTGCGCCGATTATGAACCTCAAATGTATCAAGTTGACGCCATAGACGAGTAAGGGTATTGAAATATTCGATTCAGTAAGATTGTCTTGACGTAAATTGTGGAGGAGCTTTCAATTTGGATGATTTCAGATGTGTTTTCCTTGTCTCAACGTTTCTTTTGCCATGTCCCGCATCTCTTTGGCGGATCAAATGACGAAAATTTTCGCCAATGTCGATGGTCATAGAGTTGACGAGCCACGACATGACCATATTATTTTGTACTATCCACCTTTTGTAGGTTGATGCTGTGGTTTCTGGTAGCACCGAGGCTCCGGTGATGTAGTCATCTTTCTCCTTTCCCCGTATAAACATTAACATGGATTGAGACCATTGCAAATAATTTTGCCCATTCAGTTTATGGGCAGTGATCGGAAGATGAGAGGTTTCCATTTGATGAGAGGATGAAGATGATGAGATGATAATATCAGAAGAAGAGGAGGATGAGTTGATAGTCATTCCGAAAGCTGGACCGTATTTAGTCATGCAATAGAAGGATATATTTGAGTAGAAGAGAAAAATTCGAATATTGACTGAAGAGGCAAAAATGATGAGACAGGATTACACCTGCTCTGATACCATGAAAATATTAATATTGAGAGAGAGAGAGAGTGATTGAAAGACTAAACATAGACTCTTTATTTCAATGTCTTAAGCCTTACAATGCTACTCCATTATATAGGAGGTTTATACAATATGATCAGATGGAGGCCACGAGGCCACGAGGCCACGAGGCCACGAGGCCACGAGGCCACTACATATTTAACTATACATTAATATATATTACATATATATCAGCATACACTCTGTTTATTATTATAATAACTAGCTTGATTAACCACCGAAAGCATATGAAATAAATTAATCACCGAAAGCATATGAAATAAAGAAAGGGGCTTGATGCATATGGCATCTGATGAAAACGTGGCTTGATTTTCAACAGTTAGCATCTCCTATTTATGTTGTATCACCTATTGGGGGCGAGATGATTTTGAAACAAGGGTGTCAGGGATGTGATATAAAGGTCGCCGATCGCCAGCTTCCCATTTCTTTTGTGTTGATGGATATGTCTGGTTTTGATGTTATTTTGGGTATGGACTGGTTATCGTCATACCGGGTTGTTATAGATTGTTACCGCCAGAAGGTTACTGTATGTACCTTGAGCGGCGAGTGTTTTCATTTCTTGGGGGATCGAGTTGGTAGGGTCTTACCACCGGTATATGATCCGCAAGGGTAGAGTGAACTTAGTTGTCTTCTCACTAGCTTTATGAGTAATGAGTGTGATGAGGCCCAGGTTGAGTTGCCAAAAGTGGTTTGTGAGTATTCGGACGTTTTTTCCAAGGATCTTGTTAATTTACCACCTTACCAAGAGATAGAGTTCTCTATTGATCTAGTGCCTGACACGGCACCGATTTCTATGGCACCATACCGTTTTGCACCGGCTATGATCATGGACTTGATGAACCGAATTTTTCAAGAGTTCTTGGATCACTTCGTGGTTGTCTTTGTGGACAACATTCTGATTTATTCACCCTTTGAGGAGGAGCACGAGGTACACTTGCGAGTGGTGCTTGAGTTTCTTAGAGCCCATAAGATGTATGCTAAGTTTGGAAAGTGTGAGTTTTGGCTGAAAAAAGTTAAGTTCTTAGGCCATGTGGTTTCTAGGGAAGGGGTGACTGTAGATTCATCCAAAATTGAGGTAGTGCACGATTGGGCACAGCCTAAGAATGCCTTTGAGATCCATAGCTTTTTGAGATTGGCCGGGTATTACCGTCGGTTTGTGAAAGATTTATCCAGACTAGCTTCGTCTTTGACTAGATTGACGTGGAAATGGGTCAAATTTGTGTGGAGTGAGACTTGTGAAAAGTCATTCCAAGAGCTTAAGGTTAGACTTACCACCGCTCCTATTTTGATTATTCCGGAGAGGGGTTCGGGCTATTCGGTTTATTATGATGCCTCACGATAAGGTTTGGGTTGTGTGTTGATGCAAGAGGGGAAAGTAGTAGCCTCTGGCTCGCGGCAATTGAAAACACACAAGAGAAACTACCCTACTCACGACCTAGAGTTAGCAGCTGTAATTTTTGCCTTGAAGATTTGGAGGCACTATCTGTATGGTGAGATATTTGAGGTATTTCTGATCATAAGAGTCTGAAGTATCTATTTACACAGAAGGACTTGAATTTGAGGCAAAGAAGGTGGATGGAGTTCATAGAAGATTATGATTTCGAGTTGCACTATTATCCGGGAAAGACCAATGTTGTGGCCAATGCCCTAAGTAGGAAGTCTAACAGTAGTGTAGCTTGTATAACTATCTGGGAATGGGAGATGTTAGGTGCTCTTGGTGAGTTTGACTTGCATCTAGGCGAGTCTATTGAGTCCGCAACCTTGTTTTCTATAGCTGCACAACCTACACTTGTGAACCGAGTGTTAGAAGCACAAAAAGGTGACTTTGAGGTAGAATCCCTCCGGGAGAAAATCTCCAGTGGGAAGGTAGAGAAGGGTTTGTTCGTGTACCCTGACATGAGTGTGAGATACCGAGATCGCTTGTTTGTGCCAAAGTCTTACCGAGAGGAAGTACTCCGAGAGTTTCACCATTCATGCCTTGCGATGCTTCCGGGAGGCATCAAAATGTATCATGATCTGAGTCTCCAGTTTTGGTGGAAGGATATGAAGAAGGATGTGGCAGTGTTTGTATCGAGGCGCCTTACTTGTCAGCAAGTGAAGGCCGAACATCAGAGGCCAACAGGTTTGTTGTAAACCTTGCCCATAGCTGAATGGAAGTTGGAGCATGTCACGATGGATTTTGTTGTGGGTCTTCCAAGGACTCAACGGGGTAATGATGCTATTTGGGTGGTAGTTGAACGACTGACTAAGTCGACGCATTTCATTCCTATGCGCGTAAGAGATTCAGTAGATTACCTTGCTGACTTGTATATTCGGGACATAGTGAGGTTGCACGGGGTCCCAGTGACGATTATCTCAGATAGAGACCCGCGTTTCACTGCTCGGTTGTGGTAGAGTTTGCAGAGTGCCTTAGGCACCAGATTGACTTTTAGTACGGCTTACTATCCTCAGACTGACGGGCAGTCCGAGCGTACCATTCAGATCCTTAAAGATATGCTTAGAGGCTGTGTCCTTGACTTTAAAGGGTCGTGGAGAGGCACCTACCCTTAGTGGAGTTTGCTTACAATAACAGTTTCTAATCGAGTATTGGCATGGCACCGTTTGAGGCCTTGTATGGCCGACCATGTAGATCTCCAATGTGTTGGGCCGAGGTGGGTGATGCACCTCTGTTAGGTCCAGAGTTGGTTCGGGAAACGACGGAGAAAATGGCACTTATCCGTAAGAGGTTGGTTACAGTCCAGAATCGTCAAAAGAGTTATGCCGATCGTAGGAGACCTTTGTCATTCGAGGTTTGAGATCACGTCTTTTTGAAAATATCACCTAGACGGGGTTTGATGAGATTTGGGAAGAGTGGGAAGTTGTCCCCTCAGTTTATTGCTTACTGTTTAGCGTTGCCGCAGCAACTTTCCGAAGTGCATGACGTGTTTCATGTTAGTATGCTTCGAAAGTACGAGCTGGATCCATCACATGTGTTTGATTGGACCGACTTAGAGGTAGATGAGGATGCCTCGTATAAGGAGAGACCAGTGCAAGTCTTGGATAAACGGGACCAAGTCTTGCAAGGCAAGACGATTCCCTTGGTCAAAGTATTGTAGAAACATCACGGGGTTGAAGAAGCAACTTGGGAGCGTGAGTAGGAGATTCGAGAGAAATATCCGGACTTAATTGTTGATGTTTGAGTATACGTTGAAATTTTAGTTTTGTTTAAGAACTATAAGAGCATTGTATATGTTTAGAGATTATGAACACATTGTGAATGTTGAGTAAATTTCAGAAACACAAGTTAAATTTGAACATTGCATATGTTATTTAAGTTTTGGAAATGTGAACTTGTTTTAAACATTGAATATTTTTTGGAAACATGAGATGTATGTGTTGAAATTTGTTAAATTTTGTAATATGCATATTGGTAATATATGTTGAGCTATATATATTGTGATTTTGTTCTCTTGTGAAAAGATGAAATGACTGGTGGATGGGTCATGATGGTGAATGGTGAATTATAATCATGTTGGGAATTGAATAATCATAATTTTGAAACTTGTATAAAATTTCGGGGACGAAATTCTTTAAGGAGGAAAGGTTATAGCGATCTCAGTTTTACCCCGACCTTTATTGTATTTCGGACTCGAGTTCCGTGATTGTATGCTATTGTCTATGTCTTGTTTCCTCCCTTTAATTCTTTAAATTTGAGTTTTTTGTCTTGTTAGGCGAGTTTGGAATAGGTTGGTTGTCTATTGGTACAAATTGTTGTTGCCTAGCTTTTGGCCTCTTCGCTCGAGCAAGACTTCTTGTGCTTAAGCGAGCCTTGTGTATTTGCTTCTTCACTCGAGCGAGCTTTCTTGCGCTCGAGCGAGAAATGAGGGTCTTCAGGTTTTCTCCCAGTCGTAGCTTTTCTAGGAAGGTGAAAATGCGTCGCTTAAGCGAGGCTTCTTACGCTTAAGCGAGCCTTGTGAAATTGTTTCTTCGCTCAAGTGAGACTTATTGCGCTCAAGCGTGTGTCTGCGTTCATGGCAGACCTAAAGCTTTGCATTCTACGCTCGAGTGACTCTTATTGCGTTCGAGCGAGGCCACTTGTTACGTTTGGTCGCTCGAGCGACAACTCCTTCGCTCGAGCGAGGCTCGCATATATCAGTTCGCAGCAGTGTGATTTTATATCACTTTTTGATCTCTTCTTCACTCAAAACCCTAGATCGGCTACCTCTCTCTCTAAAACACTCTCCCTCTCTACAAATACTCCTTGATCTAGAGTCCTTCTACCCTACTTCCTTTGTAAAAAGGGTAGAGTATCGCGTGGGCTTCCTTTTGATCCGAAAAAGTTCAAGTTTTGAGCATCTTCAAGTTTCTCCTTCTTCCTCTTTGAGCTTCTCCATTTGAGGTAGGGATAATCTACTCTTTAATATGAGTTGTGACCTGGACATTTGTCATTTTTGTATAAATAGTGGAGTTGGGAAGCTTGAGTGCAATTAGGGTTTAGGTTTGAATTTGTGAAAGAGGGGTTTCTATTTTGGACTCCATATGTGTATGTGAGGTCTTGAAAATGGGGTTATTTGTGTATAATGGGTGAAATTTTAGTCTTGGGTGTAATATTTGGGAAAAGGAAAAAAATGTCCTAGTTTGAATTGAATAAACTATTTTGTATAAATAATGAAATCAATGTGGAATTATGAAATTAGTTTGGGAAATATAAAATTGGGGGGGAAATGTGATTAAATGGTGTAGTTGGATTGATAAATCACTCACTTATGGAAAATTTGATAAATTATCTATTGATAGATTTATTTATCTGTTTAGAAATATCTGTTTTGGGCTATCGGTGGAGGATAACTATGATTGTTTTGGGCTATCAGTGCAGGATAACTATGATTGTTGTAGAAAATGCATTGGGAAAATTGAAACTAATCAATTGAATTATGTCATTTAATATGACAGTTTGAGTAAACTATTGAATATGTGAATTAATGAGTCATTGTATATGACAACGTGTTTAAATACATTGTATATGTATCATTGTATAGGAGGAGATAAGGGATGTACTCCATTGTTTGGGAGGAGATAGGGGATGGACTCCATTGAGAATTAAGTTGGTCGGAGTGTCCAGAGTGAAAGTCTCGAAATCTTATTTATTTATGGGTGCCGGTTCCCTCGAACGTAGTTCCGTAAAATAGCAAGAAATTGAAGTGTTGGATTGATGAATGCATTAAATTGTGAGCCATTGAGTTGAAATCTCATTTTGGTTGTTTGATAACTATTAACTTGGTAAATAGATTTACCCGAAATAGATGATTGAAAATGAATTAAGTATGGTTATGTATATTGAATGGTCATGGAAATAATATGTGTCAGTTAAGAAATATCCCACATTTTTCTGATGCTTATGCCTTAGTTATTTCTTATATATTGTGTAGCATATTTCTACTGGGCTTTGGCTCACCCTACTTGGGACACCATTTTCAGGTCTAGGTGACATGCTACCTCCAAGGACATAGCTTGGGAGGCTTAGGGACTAAAGGCTTTACTTTTGTGATTTCTTTTGTGTTTATATGTTTTCTTTTAAGTTGAGGGCTTTAATTGTAAAGACCTTCTGACTCTCTTTTGTTGTAACCAAGTAGCAACTTGGAAAGATGTAAGCCCATAAGGCACTTATTCTGTTGTTAACATTTAGAGTTACATGCTATAGTTTCAGGAAGAACATTTGTGAAAGTGTAATGCATATAATATTTTTTGTAATATTAACTCAGATGAATGAAAATACAACATTTCTATTATGTCTATAGATCTTATGAATGGTTGATTTATATAATATTTTTGAGGGCGTCACAGTTTTTACAAAAATAGATGACAAATATAATATTCTACTCAACGAGTCTTAAAAAGTATACAGTTCGGATCACTAAAATTGGTCTCGAAATGGGCCTACCTAGTTCAAATGCTCTCTCAAGTTGAAATGACTAACTCGAGAGAAGCCAAATACTTTTTTTAAATTGTATAAAAAAAAGTGAACAATTGATATGTATGTTTGGGTTTTTAAGAAATTTTTTGACTTTATAATTTTTTTTAAAACTTATTTAAGCAAGAAATCATGTTCCCAAAGGCTTGGATTTCCATTGCAACTTGCAAGATCTATCTATACTATGTACTATATATATAACCAAATGTAGTTGTATTGGCAAAAGTCTCAAAATATTCATTCCTAAATTCTCATAATTTTAAAGTTTTCTTTTTCCTACGTGGCAACCCTCTTTGATTGTCTTTTATGTTTTCAACCCTCTTTGATTGTCTTTCATGTTTTCTATTTTCCTCCATTTTCAATTTATTTGATTAATTAAAATGAAAATTAATTTCATTGTTTATGGATAAATATTTGAATTCCAAAATTCCTCCATATATTTATGAAAATTAATTTCATGGTCTATAGATAAAGATAAAAATTAAATAATTAATTTCATAACTTATAGATAATTTAAAATTTCTTTCTATAAATGAACTTATAAAAATTGCTGAATAACTTATAAAAATTAATTTCATGACCTACAGATAAACATAAAGGTTAAAAAAAAATGAAATTACCCTTTCTTTTTCTTTTCTTTTTTTTGCCTTCATTTTGTACTTTAATTAATTTCATTATAGACAAACATATAAAAATTCATAAATAATTTACAAAAAATTATTTCATGACCTATAGATAAAGATAAAAATTAAAAGAATTATTTTAAAAAATTGATTTCATGACTTATAGATAAATAAACATTTAAAATTTGATAAATAATTCTTAAAAATTAATTTCATGGTCTATAGATAAAGATAAAGATTAAATAATTAATTTACAGAAAATTAAAACAATAAAATTTAAAGGGAAAATTAGTCTAAGGTCCCTCCCCCATTTTTAGTAATGAAAAAAATCCACAATATTATTTTATGATGTCTAAGGTCCCTCAACCTCACACCCATATATCATAGAGAAATTTGACCCTCTCACATCAAACCTCATTTCCCTCTCTCTCTCTCTCTCTAAATCCAAACCAGAGCATAAACTTCGAGTTCCTGGAGAGCAGTCCAGTTCTGCACGGAGAAACAAGCCTGCTGACATGCAGATAGAACAAGCAGCAAGTTTCCCGTATAGAAAACCACCAACAGAGACAACTTCTGCATAATTTCCTGACAAAAATACAGTGACTGAACCTTTGAGAGGTTCAAGCATTTTGTCACAGTTTAGTGTTACTCCACCAATGAAAACATTAGATAATCAAAACAATGGTGATTCTCTAAAGTAGAATTTCTCTAAGCTTGGTCTTTCAGATGATTCTAGAGAAAAATTCTATGAAAGATATATTCAGAAAAGAGATGCAAAGCTTAGGAAAGAGTGAGGTTCTAAAAGGGCAGAGAAGGAAGCCAAGATGAAGGCAAATGAGGGCCAAATTTTCAGGGTCTGCTGAGAGACAAGATTCTGTATTTAGTGCTTGTCGACGTGCAGAGAGACTCAGATCTTTCAATACTCAGCCAACTCTGATAAGAGAACAGGCATTCTGCATTTCAGTTAAATTTTTTGGGAAAAAGTAAAACCAATGACTGTTAGATTAAATGTTTGTTTAAGAATGAAGTCCGAGATTCTCTTTTATCATTTATAACTGATCATTAGAATGTTTTTCCTTTTGACAGCACCCAATAGATCTTCTGCAGAGTGAAGATGAAAAAGATCTGTCTGAGTTTGCAAAACAGATACCTATTGGTCATGATAGGTTTTTTAGTGAGAGATTTCTAGGTGACACTGCTTCTAAAAGCACCCAAAATAAAAAGCGTAACCCAATAAAAGTTTGTCTTCTTCCACCCGTTGTACTTCAACAGTACCAGTTCCGAGGTCAGTTGTAAAATCTTCTAACACAATTTTTTCTAGATGGAGCCACACAAAGCCACACAAATTGTCTATGGATTTCTTTGGTACTCAAAGAAAATTGGTCAAAATAGTGGTTGTTCAATTTTCTCTAGTTTGCTATTGTCTAAATGGCTTACAGTCTCGTTTGATCAAAAACACAAAGAAAATTATAAGCAAACTAGAGAAAATTGGTCAAAAACACAGAGAATTTTTCTGGAGAGAAAATCTATGAGAGGTCCAGAGAAATTCTCTGGGTTGAATTTTCTCTGGATCAATGTTGAGGGACCTTAGACATTATGAAAATATTGGGTGTTCTTTATGTTATAAAATCTTAATACTAGGGACCTTAAAAAAAATCCCCAAATTTAAATAAAGATATGAATTGTTAATCTATATCTATCAAAAACATATCTATCTATCTTTATTTTGATTTACTTATATTTTTTTCTCCTTCTATCACATATTATCCTTTTTCTTATTTTGAATTTTTTATCTTATGAAATGTCCTTATCTATAACTTTTATCTCCTATTAAATTCTTAACCTTCTCTTCATAATTTTTATCATTCGTTATTATCTACCAAGTGATAAAGATATAAAATAAAATAAATAGTTGGCTCTAATTGAGAAGAGTATTAATAATGAAATAATGAAGGCTGCATGGGAAGAGGCAACACAAAAATCTCACAAAATTAATTTTCGTCACTATATTTATCCAAGGTAATAATTTGATGTTCTTTCTCTTAGTTGTTAAAAATAATTTGTATTAGATCATTGCTATGTGTTTTTTCTTTTTCTTTTTTTTTATAAGGCTATCATTTGTTATAATATTTCTTCAATCTCATCTCTAAATTCTCTCTTTGAAATTTTTGTTTTTTTAATAATAAAATTTAGAACCAATTTCTTATCAAATTTGTTTTCTTGATACTTATTTTATTGAAAGATCGAGACGAGTAAAACTTGAATATGATATACGAAATTAATAAACATAATACAAAAATGGCATGGAAATACTACATATTTGTCAATATCTCTCTGTTATTATTAGTTGATTTGCTAGATTATATTATCAATTTAGACTCCATATGATTTAATTCAATGTCTATAGCTTTAGTTCCATTCAATTATTTTTTTCATTGAGTAACATATATAATATTTTTTTGTTAGTATATAATGATTAAAGCTATCATTTATTATATTTCTTCAAGAACAATTCAAATAATTTGTCATCATTTTTTTAATAAATGAAATGGATTAAAACTATTTTCATATATAATTTTTATAATCTTACGAAATTTTTATCTTGATTTAAGCTTTTTAAATGTTGTAGGAACTATGCAAGTATTATAAACTATGGAAAAAATGATTATGGAGAATGATTTATATGTATGTGTCATTGATAGAGGAAATCAAAGATAGAGAGTTGCTAATGAGAAGTTTTTTTTATAAGTAAGGTAACAAACTTAGATTAAAATTTTTTAAAAACTACTTATAAATTATAATTAAAAATTAAGATTTATTCATAATTTGGTCCCACTATAATAATATAAACCACTGATTTACAAGCCTAAGTAAATGTACGATAACTTTTCTGAGTTTATAGAATTTCTCTCTTTTAATACTTTGTTTTTGTTTTTTGTTTTTGTTTTTTTAACATGATCAATTAATGATTTATTTGAGAAACTTTTTTTATGAGTAGGGTAACAAACTTAGATTAATTTTTTTAAAAAACTACTTAGAAATTATAATTAAAAATTAAGATTTATTCATAATTTGGTCTCACAATAATAATATAAACTACTGATTTAAAAGTCTAGGTAAATTTATGATAACTTTTCTGAGTTTATAGAATTTCTTTCTTTTAATACTTTAGTTTTTTTTTTTTTCCCCAACATGATTCTATAGTTTGATACAAGTTATTTGTGTTATTAAGTGATTGTGATACTATTATCCCTAACAAGCTTTATAATTAATAATTTTTTATGTGTATCAAATTTTATTGTGAAATTTTGTAGATTAATTATGGTTAACATCTACCAGGATGGCCTAATATCATGACTTGCCGCTATTAAAACATAATTCAAAATTAGAATAATTTATTTATCACACAAAATGTATATAGTATATTTTTCCGTGCATAGCACGGATTACCGCTAGTTATTGAAAGAAGGGATTGTGATAATTTCCATTTCAAAATTATAATGGAGGATATTCATTACATTATTTAAAGGCATATAATGATTCTTTCTAAATTTTAAATAATAATAATTTTTTATAATTATTTCACAATTCTTGAATGATATAATTAAAATTTTCTATTACAATCATGTAATGGAGAGAATCACAGCTGATAAGAAGGTGATGTAAATAATTACAATATGGAGAGGAAATGTGGCCAACGAAGAGGGTGCAAAACACCACCGTTTTAAAGTGTTGATACTAGGAGTGGGCATCGGTTCGCTAGCCAGCCCAATCTGCCCAACCCAACTTTATTTTTTTTAGGGCTTGAGAATATTATTTTAGTCCATAGGACTAGGTTGGGTTGATATTTTTAGCCTGGTTGATTAATGGGTTGGGTTTGAGAATTATACTTTTGGCCCAGTCGGGCCCGACCCAGTACATATTTAATTTAATTTAATTAATTAATTAATTAATATATTGAAAATATATATACCATTTTATTGTTAGTCATGTGATTTGTAAGATATTCGAGTGGTCATTGTTTTGCATAAGACAATTCACGAAAAAATATTTGAAGAAATTTGAAGGTTAAACTATGGATTTTTTTATTTTTTTAGTTTGATGTACTACTAATAGTTTTGTGTAAAAAAAATTTGAACTTGTGGAATTATGGCTGTGTTTGGTTTAAAAAACTTTGTAATGTTTTAATTAATATGATATTAAATATTTAATGGTTAGTTACTTCATAGGCCTTTGTCAATTTATGAAAAAAAATAACAGTTGATATGATGTTTAAATTTTTTTATATTTTTATAGCTTATGTATATGATCTGATGGACGGACTTAGAAATTATAATTTATTTAGGATTGGACTTGAGTTGATTATATAAACCCAATATTTGAGCCAGACAAATTTGAATAGACACAAAATCTCTTATTAAAAAGTGTAATCCGACTCGAATCTGATCCGGCCCGATGAATAACTAGCGGTAGCTGATACTCATTATTGCCATAATTTATGAGTTTATAGCATCTCCAATGGTAAGCTATTAGAGTTGCTATTGTCAAAATTTAGCAAGAGTCTCTAAAAATCTTGCTCCAATGGGCTGCTATAACTCTTGTCAAATTTGGCAATTATCATTCTCTCTGTCAAATTTGGTAGTAAGTTTGACAATTGCCAAACTTGCCACATCATCCAAAAAAACAGAATTTGGCTCCAAACTTTCCATAGAACAAACAAACACAGTGAGAAAAATTCAGCAACAATACTAAAAGTTTGCAGAAAAATAATTTATTTTGAAAAACAATTTTTCAAAGAAATACCACCTTATTACACAATCTAAAATACCTCAATCCAAGCGTTTGATAATACCTCACAATGCGATCTAAGTGTCTCGCCTCCAAAGTGATTCACCATGCACCCTCTTGCTTTTATTTTTGTGTGTATTTTTCTACAGACCTTAAAAATTCTGATGGCCAATTTTTGTATCAAATACATCTAATATATATACACCACACATGATAGAGTTTGCATTTAGGTGGGATCCTTAGAGATCTCTATCTTTTAGTTGTGGGGACAAAATAAAAAATGTATCTTTTATCTTAAATATGCAAGATACAACTTATCCAATTTTTCATTAATTATCTTTTAAATAGATAATATAGAACTTCCACTAATTGCAATAATGTACATCAACACATTACAATTAAACTCCTAAAAGTAGAGAATTACAAGTGAGGCCCTTTCTTACAATTAGCCACAAACTTCCTTCCACCAAACTATATTCCACGTGAGCTACTAGGTATGGACAAATTTATCACTATCAAAAATCCGAACTCATGTAACCGAATTCTAAATTTTTCCTTCTGCTAATTGGACACCAAAAGCATTTTTAAAAATAGTATTTTTGTAATTATATATGTAAAAAAAAAATTATGAAAAAGTAACCGGCCGGTTTTCTTTTGGTCCAACATTAATAGGAAAAATTGCTTGAATATACTTTCTCACTTTGAGAATGGTGGATTCCATGTTAAGCACCCATATAAATCAATTACCACTCACATAACCCAACATGTCCATGTATAGCCTTTAGTTCGACGTCACTAATTGACAATATCAAAGTTAAATGAATAGTTCGTTAATTTATACAAGCCTCTCAGGTCAAAGGAAAGTAAGTGCATTGTAATAGAACTACCTTTTAGACTGACAATAATCATTACATAGGTGTTCTCAAAACCGATCCTATTCAATGCATGTACTTATTGCATAACACCCACCTATTTGCCTAAGGTCACTACCTCAATGATGGAGTTAATCATTTTATCATATAGCAGCAAAACAGGTGTAGGCCATAGTAGTTCGACGCCCAATCAACACCCATAGCCTAGAACATTAATTAGGTCTACAAGGCACCGAAAAATCATAACTCCTAGCTTTTGGTTCATTAACTATTAGCATGTTTTTCTACAATGTTACCCAAGGGACCATATATTCACATCATATGTAACATTAAATATAGCATTACCCATAATAACAAACAAAATGTAAAATAAAATGCCAAGCAATTTATATAATCAATTAATAAAGTCAATAAATTGGTTTTTAAAGGCACAAATGCTAACATTCTCCCACTTGCACTCAAAACCAATTACATATGTATTTAATACCATTCTCTTTTAAATAATTTCAAAATTTATTTAAAAAGGTATTCTCCCCACGATCTGATCGAAGAGCTTTGATGCTTTTTCCAAGTTGCTTTTCTACTTCACTACAAAATTCCTTGAACTTTTCAAAGGATTCAGACTTATTAGGTACAAATAACCACACCTAGAATAATCATTGGTGAATGAAATGAAATAGTAAAAATCACCTCTTGCTATGTGATTTATTGGACCACAAACATCTGTGTGTATTAATTCCAAAGCTTCTGTGGCTCTAATTCCTTTTCCTAGAAATGGAATTTTAGTCATTTTTCCTTGTAAGCAAGGCTCACAAATTGGATATGGCTTAATTTTCAAAAAAAAATCTAAAAGCCCATCCTTGATCAATCTATTTAGACGCTCTAAATTGATATGACCAAGTATCAAGTGCCACATGTAAATTTGATTAATATCCCTTTTTCTTTTGAGGGGTAACATACTAGTGGATATATCATTCTCAACACAATTAATAAAATTATCAACAAAACTAATAAAATAAAGACCATCTATTAAAATGCCAGAAACCATAAATTTATAATTATGCTTAATAACAACTTTTGAAGAAAAGAAAAAAATAATATCCCAACGAAATTAACTTTGAAACAGAAATTAAATTTCTATGGATATTTGGCACAAATAGACAATCGTCTAAAACTAAAGTCCTATGATAATTCCAAATAAAAAGTTCTTATGGAAACTGCAACAACTGTTGCACTTGTTCTCAACTTTATTATCATCTCCCCTTCATTAAGCTTTCTGGTCTCCTTGAACCCCTTCCAAAGGCTTGTCCTTTTTCAGTGTTGTCAAATAATGACGGTAGTTTCTCTTTCAATGGCTAGGCTTTCCGCAATGGAAACAATTTCCTTTGCTTTCCTTTTTATCTATACCCTTTTTAAAAACACCCTGTGTTTTTCCAGAGAACTTAGAGCCCATAGATTCTTTATTAAAATTATTCTTTCCCTTAGACTTGAATTTTCTAAGACTTTCCTTCTCACTCATCATCACAGTGGGTTGGCTCTTTTTAATAAGATACTCTGCTGCTTGCATCATATTGAGCAGCTCTGATGGTGTAACAATCATCTTATTCATATTGTAATTCAAAATAAATTGATTATAAGAATCTAGTAAAGATGAAAGGATCGCATCAATTTTAGTTTCACCATCAATATCTGCACCCAAAGTTTCTAGTATGTTAATGAAAGATATCATTTTCAGAACATGGTCCCGTACTGGAGTACCTTCCACCATTTTTGTGGACATCAAACCTTTCATGGCAATTTGGCGTGCACTTCTACTCTGTTATCTAAACATTTCTTTCAAATTAACCATCATGTCTTTTGCAGTAGGACCACCCTCATGCTGCTTTTGCAACACATTGGTCATTGAGGCCAATATGTAGCATTTTGCAACATCATCCGCCTCATGCCACTTCCTAGTGGCTTTACGCTGTTCATCAGTGGCATCTGCCCCAAGGAGGACAGGTGGATCAGTGGTTAGGACATGGTTCAGTTTTTTAGCAGTGAGGACAATTGTTAAATTTCTCTTCTAGTCCACATAGTTTGGTCTAGTCAAACGATTATCATCAAGAATTTTGGACAAAGGATTAAAGTTGGTCATTTTTTAACTACATATGTTAAAAATTAAAACATGTGTTAGAAGAATATAAGTATTGCATTGTATATAAATCCATAGAATGCAGGATTTTGAATCTACTATGGTAATGCTTACTAGAATTTTTATTCAAACAATTTATAACCCCATAAATATAACACTTATATTTAAAACATTCATAGCGAGCATTGGGAAACCAATCCTGCATGTACAAAAATTTCTTTTGAAATAAGTGAACATACCTTGAATGGGTGGGTAGTTACTACCCATCATAATATCATCTCATGTTACCATTTTTCTCTTTCTTTTAGAAAAATTAAATTTATTTATAACTCCCAATTTTTCTTTTGGCCTCCAAATCAACTCATATGACACTTTTTGGTTACCATATAGTATTTGTCTGAGTGCAAACCATTGTTTAGATACATAGCATGAACATGTAAGATTATGCCTTCATTTACACTCACACTAGTCACACTTTTACTTTTCACAAAATAAATAAAACAAACTAATTAATTAAAACTCAACCGACCCTTTTGGTATCATTTGAATCCCAATTAATCAAAATTTTTATTTATCATTTGAATCTCATTATTTTTCTTAAAATAATCCTATTTAACACTTAATTATTAAAATGGGGTACCAATAACATCTCCCCATAAATTAGCAAATTAATTTTCATGTGTATCATAAGTAACATGAAACCCACAAAATATATATATATATATATAATCATGAATACGGTTACATGCCATCAAAAGTAAAAATAATTTTTAGGAGAAAATCTATGAAGATTTTTATCAACTGGACAACCTCCCACTAAGCATGGCATGTCTAAAGCACGATAAAACATTAATTCCATATGATAACATCTCAATGTAATTCATAAAAGAAAACATGTTAGAATATTTAATCATAGAATTAAAATTTATCAATATAAATAAATCATGTTATTTAAAAAAAAAAAAACAAAATTAAAAAAAAATATATATATATATATATAACAAAATTAAAAAACAACAATAACAACCATCACTACAAAGACAATAATCACAACAACAACAATCAAACAATTTTAGAGATATTTCAAGCAATTTCTCACAAATTTCAAGCAATCTCAAACAAAGCAAACAAAATCTCAACTAATTTCAAGCAATTTCATAAATGTAATTTCACAAAAATAAATATTTAGAAAGGGGTTTGAAGTCTCTTCATCTTTTTCACTCAATTTTGTCATCTTTATCTTCTTGAGATTGTTATTTTGTTAAACTTCTAAGATAAAAGAGATGAATCCAGATGATGAAAATTCGAACAAATCTTGATGGATCGAACGAACTTCTACCCCAAATCAAATGAACTCTAACCCAAACACACACAATCAAGGAGAGAGATAGACAATCGTGCTAGAGAGAAAGAGAGAGGTGAGTTGAGTGTGTGTGGAAGAACTCTAACTTGAACACACACAATCAAGGAGAGAAATAGACAATCGTGCTAGAGAGAAAGAGAGAGCTGAGTTGAATGTGTGTGTGTGAGTGAGAGTGAGAGAGAGAGAGAGAGAGATATGAAAGGGAGAGAAAAGGGAAGAAGTTTATGAAGAAAGAGAGCAAGAGAGAGCATTGGAGATGAGAGAGAGAGAGAGAGAGAGAGAGAGAGAGAGAGAGAGAATTTGGAAGCCTTAGAAATTTCTAGAAAGAAAGAGATAGACAATGTAATTTATTTTTCAATCTAATTTTAAATTTTCAAACTTTTTGTATTTTTAGTATCTATAGTATTTGTAATTTTTAGTATTTTCTTTTCAGTGTAATTTTTAATGTAGCTAATAATTTTTTTTTTTTTTTTTTTTTTGTAGTGGTATCGAATGGTTGGGTAAATTATATTTATATTTTTTCCAATTTATTTTTATTTTTTATATTTGTTTAGTCGGATAAAATGTAAATATTTAATTTTTTTAGAATTTTTTTTAAAAAGGTCATAAAAGATAAAAATAAATAAATAATAAAAAAATTATTAAAAAAATCTATATCCAAACACTACCTATAAAATTAGAGGGAAGGTTTGTTGAGATTTGTCAAAATGACATATAACAATTAAAACACCATTATTATAACAACAATGATAGAGATTTTTAATTTTTGAGCTCTAGTGATGTGGTAAGAGAAAATATATATATATATATATATAAATACAAACATTACATCACATGTGGGCTCCATTCATTACTACATCACTAGAACTATCTTTAAAACTCTAAAATTAGAACTCTCAATCTTTATTTTTATTATAATTTGATAATTTACTACTATTTATTACTAATTATTATAAAATTTATTATTGGAGATACTCTTAGTTATAATTTAATAATTTACTACTATCTATTACCAATTAGATACTTAAAAAACACCTGCTCTTAAACTGTAATTAAATATCTTACGTTTGTAACGTATTTGTAACGTACCCCTAATAGATAATTAAATATCTTACGTTTGTAACGTATTTGTAACGTACCCCTAATAGATAATTACGTTTGTAACTTACCCCTAATGGATAATTTCCCCAAATTCTTTCCCTTTTGCACTGTCACTCTCTCTTTCTCTCTCCTAAACTCAAACCTTCTTCCACATTTTGTTGATCACTGAACCGTCACCTCAATCTATAAATCCCAAATTAAACCCTCAAATTCGTCGATTAACCAAGCTCTACATCGATTCTCGCACAGATCTGATCCAAAACGGTTCTCAAAATCGTTCTATCCAATCTAAACTCGTCATTTGACTGCTGAATTCTGAGATTTCTTGTTGCAGATGGAGGATCTACTGGAATTGAGCTTTGAAGCTTTGGGTTAGAGATAGAAGTGTGTGTTGAGCTTTGGATTTGTAGGGTTTGTGGCTGTTTTTAGTTATGGCTTCTTTACAGAAGCTTCCACAGTCAGGCACGAGCACGACTGGTAATGGGTCGTCTTGCAAAGGTGAGGTGGTTGTTCCTGATCAGTTTCCGGCGGGTTTGAGAGTTCTTGTTGTGGATGATGACATTATCTGTTTGAAGATTTTGGAGCAAATGCTTAGGAGATGCATGTACCACGGTCAGTCCTCTTTGTTTTCTTCGTTTTTTTTTTGCTTCAATTGACTGCTTTTGATATTCGTCAATTTGAATTTCATTTGATACAAGTTATGTGAACTTGTTTGATAGGTCAAATAATGTATTTGTCCAATTTATTACTGGAATGAGCTCTGATTTGTTGTGGAAACCGGAAAATGTTTTGTTATGGGTATTTATCGATTTGAGTTTTGGGAATGGGCCTTCCCTAGTTTATGGCATTGACTTGGATTATACAACATTTGAGTCAACCTGCAACTGTGCTTTGGCATTCTTTACATGTTAATGCGCTTGTTTACTTGAAAGCTATGTTACAGGGATGTGGGTGCGGGTGTTGGATACAGGTATGTGTCCAAGTGTCAGATTCGCCTATTCCTAAAAAGTGAGGGTACGGGGACTCTACTAAAAAGTGTCCAAAATATAGATATAGATACGGGGACACAGCACATGAAATATTAATAGGATATTCTATATTGTACTAACTAAATAGTCTATGCATCAAGATCAATACCCAGATATTTTGTTTTAAGTTTTATATTTTGTATTTTTATAAAATATAAAATTAATAAAATGTAGCATAGAGAAAGTACAACAAATAAGGAGTAACAAATAAAATTTATAAAAATTATTCTAGGCATAAATACAAAATAAAATAAAATGAGAAAGATTAATGGTAGTACACTGTATGGCACACACTAGTAGTAAGCTAGTACTGTTGTACAAAAAAGAAAAAGAACCGTGAAAAAGAAAAAGGAAGAGAGAGAGAGAGAGAGAGAGAGAGGATATTCAGTCAAAGGCCCAAAATTGAGAAAGAGAGAGAGAATGAGAGAATGACAGATTGAGAGAGAAGAAGAAAAAGAGATCGAAAGATTGAGAGTGAGAATGAAAGATCGGGAGTGAGAATGAGTGAGAACCACTTGAAAGCCCTAGATCGTTGAAAAAGACAAACATCGTCTCAGTCGAACTCGAAGCAGCAACATTGTGGAGAAAGTTGATCGTCAAGCAGAGATGCGTATGCCTTTGTCGACCATGCGTGAGAACCACTGAAAGTTTCTCAACAATCCTTCTTCACTCCTCTCATGTCAGTCGTGTCCGAGAAAACCATGCCGAGTCCGACACAGATCTCACACCCACACCCGTGTCGTGTCGTAGTTTGACATCCCCAACTTTTCCTTTAGTAGTTTGACATCTCCAACTTTGATACCCTCATGACTCTATTTAACATAATAATGAGTGCACCATGTTGTATTGCCTCGTGAATGTTCAGCCAATTGCACCCAACATACAAATAGCTTTTGTTTACGGAATGTCACTTGGGAGGAACTATTTCTTGGAGGCTCGTATGAGTAAGTGTAGATATGCATAATTAAACTACAAAAAGTATTAAAAAATATACATGTCAACATGATGGAACCGACCAGGGGTAACCTCATTTGTTGGTCTTATTATTTTCACCAAAGGCAAGCTCCATTGGTACGTGTATGTTATTTAATTGGGTATGTAAACTTTTTACCACTCATATTTGCCTCTTATGCTCATATACAACCTCATACTGCTATCATAGCAACCACTACTGTCATTTGTAGGCTGTAGCATTGCCATGTTTAATTTTAAGGTGCTTGTCTTTAACACCTCTATTCCCTAAGTAGCACAGACACGGACACATGACACAACATGGACATAGTAGCATGTCAATTTTAAAAAAAAAGCATGACACGACACGCTTGGGACACGTTAAAATTTTGTATATTTACAAATTATTGTATCATATGTATGTACAATTTATTCAAACATAATGAAAAATATGTAATATAGCACAAAAAACATTAAAAAGAATATGTTTCATCTCATAACTTAAATATCAAGATATCATTCATGTAAAAATTACAGTCTAAAAAATGAAACAATCATAGAACATTATAATATACATAATGTATTTATTTTATAAATGTTTCAAAACATATTTAGAGTGCATCAGTTGTGTTCTGAAGAATGTAAACATTGTTAGTATGAAAGGATTCATCACATAGGACGTATTCAGAGAATTCAAGAAGTGTCATCGAAGTGTCCACAAAGTGTCAATAAAGTGTCTGATATTATGAATTTGATTTTTTAATTAAGATATGTTGAAGAAGTGTTGGACATGCTTTCATAGGTGTCAGAAGAGTGTCAGTGTCCGACGTTGGTGTCGGACATGGCACGCTTGCTCTGTAGAAGTGTCCATGCTTATTAGTTTATCCCTTAACCTTTACCTTGTCCAATGGCATGTCCTAAAGTCCCAACTACCAGCAGAAACTTCAGCCATTACGAACATTGCTTTGCTCAGACTAACAAGGTGCCATTGTCATTAACATTTAGATAGTACAACATGAAATGGGAAACCATCTTGTTGGAGAAGGCTCGTGCTGTTTGGGAATTAGGATTGTTGTAATTGGAGAAGGGACGCTCAAATTTTGGGGGTGGGAAATGATTGGGTGTGATTAGATTATATAGTGATCATGGAGGTGATCATTTTGAGCAGAGGTTTGGGTGATAGTATCTAGTTGTGGTTTTGCGGATAGGGTCTTCTACTCTATTTTGGGTTGATGGCGGACAAGGATTGTGAGAGAGAGAGAGAGAGAGAGAGAGAGAGAGAGAGAGAGCTTTGGCGAAGTGGTTAGTAAAATTAAGATTTCCGGTGTTGTTGATTAAAAAAATAAAAAATTAGGAGTTCTGGTGTTTCAAGGGGTTGGTCTATTGTGGTTGGATAGAGATGCTTGGTTGTGGGGATGGGGTTATTAAGACAATGTGTTTGGTTGTGATGTTAAATTATGAGGAGACTTAATTTTCAAGGGCAATTTTGATATTTAGACTGTACAATTTGTGATATCAAATTATGTCATTTGATTCCGTTATCTACTCTTACCGTGACTTAAAAGGAAGTGAATTCCTGTATATTGTTAGAAAAGTGAGGACAATGTAATTTGAAAATCATAGGGCAGGTCCTTGTAATTGCCAAATATACCTCAAGGGAGGTCTGTGGAATTATCCCCCCAAAAATAAAAAACCTTCATTGCTGTGTCCTAGGATTTGAGGACTAGATAATACAATAGTCGGACACACCTATGACATAATTGATCAAGCATGACACAATTATCATTGGTATGTTATTACATTGAGCTAATGGTAATAGGCTCATACCCCATTGTGTGCGCCTCCAATTGGGGGCTCATAACAGTAGGAGAAACGCCATCCATTTCTTCTCTTTTTGGCCCTATGTTACCACTTGCCACTCCTGCTCTGAGGGGATGTGGGCAGTAATAAAGGGAATATTATTGACTTGTCTGCTTAGGATAATAAGCAGCGTGGAGCTACGAGTGTGCTCCCTCTAGGTCTCAGGTTCAATTCCCACTAGTTATCAATTATGTAGGCCACGCTCGCGAGCTGTGCTTAAGATTTTTCCAATTCATGTGGAGTGGGTGCTTTGCGTGGGTCCCGAGTTTATTTGAGGTACGCGTAAGCTGATCTGGACACCTGATCATCAAAAAAAAAACAAAAAAGCTCATGAATTTGGTCTTGCTTCACTTTTGAGCAATGCAGTCTATGCAATAGAGATGAAATTGCTAAAAACTTCCACTTCCCAATGTAACTTTGGAGTGAAAGTGAGAAAAATAGGAAACCTTTCTTAAATTTGTTCCTTCATAGCTAATAGTTTCTTCAGGTGTTGATGCTTCCTTGTGCTGCAAAGATGATAGTTCTTTCTGAAACCTGTCGCACCTGAATTTTTGATCCCCCAATTCAAGATGAATCAAGACTTTATGCGATGAAGGGAATATGATCCAATAGTTGAGACTCTGTGAGATTTATTTTCCTTTTTAAGAAAAATTTGGAGTCGCCACCTAACATGAAATTCAGGTGTGTTAGGTCACCAAAGACTGTCAAGATACGCAGTCTTGTTTTGATAATAACTTCCATTTTGGTCATGGATTCGTGGGTTTATTGTTACGGGTAGGGAAGGTGTTAGGCACCCTACATCGTTCTTACAGCATTGTATTTTTGAATTTATTGATTTCTTTATTAATGGATCTACCTTAATTGTGGATGTAGTGAAATTATTTATACCAACACGATGGTAAAATGATTCATTGTAAAAGAAATTCAAGTATTTGACAAATAAATAGAAATCATGTAATACAATATATATCAAGGAAAAGTATATTATAAAAAAATGCCAATTGTATTATAGAGAAAGCGGTGAGTACATGATGTGTTGCTTTTGCACCAAAATATTTTATTGAAAAACCAGGTAGTAACTATTACTACGTAGAATAGTGGTTAAGACCAGGTGTCGATCCATAGAGACTAAAGATGATAAATTAATTTAATTTAGATATTTAAAGTTTAACAAAGTTCTTATGAATTTTTGAGTGAACGTTAAACTAACAACAATAAATTAAGCAATTAATTGGCCCTGTTTGGTAGAGCTGTGGGAAACTGCTTATAGCTTATACCCAAACAGCTTATAGCTTATAACTTTCAGCTTAAGCTGATTTCCAACTTATTCTCAAAGCATCTCCTACCCCACTCAAAGAATAAGCTGATTTCTGACTTCCACAAAGCTATAAGCTATAAGTATAAGCTAAACCAAACATATCAAAACAGCTTAAATTAAGCTGAAAGCTGAAAATAATCTCTACCAAACAGGGCCATTAAGTGAAATAAAATGAGAAAAACATCTTAGAATTTTGAATCCACCACTTACCTCGTAATTGGAAGAAGTAGTATTAATTTGCAAAAATCATACTAATTTGGATATTGTGATGTATTTGGCTTGGAAACTCTGTAGAAATAATTTGCATATTAAAATCTGAAATAACGAATCATCTTCGCTTAGTATAAATCGTCTCCCTAAATTACACTAAACTATTTTGGAGCACGACTCATCTTACTTGGCATGACTATGGTTATTAAAATCGCAATCTGGATTGTAGGATCGTACGATCCTACGATCCTACATTGCTAAAACAATCCAGATCGTTGTAGGATCGATATTATAATAGGATCGCAAGTAGGATTGTGTAGAATTGTATGGGATCGTATAGGATGGTAGGATTGTAAATTTTATGATTTTTCACCTTATTTTTAATATATATCATTCTAATTTATATTTTTATCTTTTTTTTAATAGAAAGTAGGATCTTACGATTCCCAATCCGATCCTATGATCCGATCCATGAGACCCTCTCACCGATCCTACCTAGGATCCCGATTTTAGCAACCTTGGGCATGACTCGACTCACAATTTTTATACACAATCAATGAAAACCACTGTATAATGAATATTATTATTTGTATAAACAAATCTTAACGTTATACAAGTATCCAAATTAAATCAAAACTACAGAATTAAATACAATTCATCCCAATTACTTGATTAGGGTTTCTTCTCAACCCTGAGATAGGGAGGAAGTTTCACATACTCATGGAACTATCAATTTGGAAAATACACATTCTAAACTCTACCACTCTCCCTTCTTTCCTTCTCTTTTCTTTTCTCTCCGAAGCCTCCTTCAAACTCCCAGCTCTCTTTCTCTCCAGCTCTTCCTCTTTATAGGCAATCCTGCAAAAGAAAAGACACAAAATAATAATTTAATAATATTATTATAGATTTATATATATATATATTTATTGCTTTCACCTTTCACCTTTCTTTTGCAGGTTTATCACCTACCTCACTATTCTTTTTTTTTTTTTTCCCTATTTTTTGTTATTATTATATAATATATATCTATCTATATAACCAGCGGTGGTGAAAACCATCCGACACATTTGACACATTTTTCTTATTTTTTTTTTTTTTATTACAATTTATAATAAGAAAAACATGTTGGTTTTTACCTCCGATGGAGGATTTAATCGTGGGTGGTGAAAACCATCCGACACGTTTTCTTCGTCAGTTGTGAAGATCGACACGTTTTTCATATTATTTTTTTATTTTATTATATTTATTATTTATATAATATAATACGTTATAAATTATGTTAAAATATAATATACAACATTTTATATACAAACACTTAAAATATATAAAAGCACATAGAATCATACAAAACTATAAAATAATACAAATTGATGGACTAATAAAATGTATTTTAGCGGGCCAAATGTGTAACATTTAGTTTCGATCAGTATAGTGAACTGTAAAATATAATATTTTCATAAAAAAAAAAGATGTCAATATACACACACACATATATATATATATGTAGGGGGATTCCGCCAAAACATACATATATATATATTATCAAAATATTATCGACACATACTTGTGTACATATATATATAGGGGTTAATTCCTCTGAAATATACATATATATGTATATCAAAAATATTATTGACACATGTATGTTGGCATAAATATATTTAGATAGGGGTTAATTTGACATATATATATATATATATATATGTATGTTTATATACATAAAGTATTATTTACACATACACGTGTATATAGGTACATGTATATATATATGGGTGGCCTGAAACCTTAGAGAGCATGTTCACCTCAAATTTGAAGCATTTGCTGAGTGAGATTTTAGTTGCGAAGCATTTCGACCAATCACAACATGACACGTAGCATTATTGTTTGGCCACGCATGCACTGGATTATTACTCAAAGACTCAATTATGCCGGAACCAAATGGATTTTATTCCATGTGTTTGGGATAACTCTCATTTCATCTTCAACTAATAAGGAGACGCAATGTGTCAATCAACCGAGAGTCAAGTCAAGATCATATTCTTCAAGCTAATCTCAGCCGTCCAAATCAAAGAGCTCATAGGCCTCAACTACACCAAATAAACTTTTTAGAATTGTAGCGAACCATGCTTTCCTCATGCCTTCAGACGCCAATTAAGACACAAATGCAGCACCGCTTTCAACTGCAGATTTGACAAAAAAATAATAATAAATATAAATAATATATATATATATATATTTTGAGCCTATAAATTCTGGCTCTAAGGACGGGAGGAGTGGATTCCAAAACTAAAAAAAAGAAAAAAGAGGAGAGCTCCCTCTAGTTGAACGAAAAAGGAAAGGAGGAAGAAAAAAAAACATGAAAGAGTGGGTTAGCTTTTTGGGACGACAATAGGATTTCCTCAGCTACAGATTTTAAGCCTCAAAGCCCGAAACCTGTTGGTTGTCAAGTGCATTTGGTTGGAGACATTATTAACCAGACCCAATCTATCTGGGATAGAGGTAAACTTCTTGGGATTGTTAGCCAAGAAGATGTGAAAAAAAAATTTGTCATTCCCATCTCCTCAGAGGGCCAAGATGATACATTGATTTGGCACTACACAAGCAAAGGCACTCACGAAGTCAAGAGTGGATATCTGGTGGCCAAGAATGAACACCACTCAACGGTTTGGGACGACAATAGGATTTCCTCAGCTACAGATTTTAAGCCTCAAAGCCCGAAACCTGTTGGTTGTCAAGTGCATTTGGTTGGAGACATTATCAACCAGACCCAATCTATCTGGGATAGAGGTAAACTTCTTGGGATTGTTAGCCAAGAAGATGTGAAAAAAATTTTTGTCATTCCCATCTCCTCAGAGGGCCAAGATGATACATTGATTTGGCACTACACAAGCAAAGGCACTCACGAAGTCAAGAGTGGATATCTGGTGGCCAAGAATGAACACCACTCAGCGGGAAATTCTATGGCGTCATCCTCTATCCAACCTCGTAAGAATTTTTGGAAGTTCATATGGTCTCTAAAGATCCGTCCAAAGATCCAAAACTTCTGGTCTATGAAGCATGGACACGGACACGCGACACGACACGGGACACGACATGGACACGAAGACACGCAAATTTTCAAAAAATGAGAACATGACACGCTGGGGACACGTTCAATATATATAATTAATTTTATTTATTATATGTCATAAAATTATAAAAAACAAAAAAAAAATCATTAAAAGGTAATAAAAATTACAAATAATAAACACATTATTAAAATTACCAAAACTAATCAACAAAAAAAATTATATACTTAAATAATACAGGCACAGAGGGAAAAAAGAAAATATAAAATGAAATTAGAAAAAAAAAATTTAGAAGAGAGAGAGAGAGAGAGACAAAGTGACTGACCAGTGACCATATAAAAGAAAAAATAAGATAAAAGTTAAACTCAAAGGAGAAAGGAGATAGAGAGTGCGAGAGAGAGAGACTGAGACAGAGAGAGACGATCGGAGAAGAAGAAGAAGAAGAATGAAAGAAGAGTAGCAAAGGTCATGAAAGAAGAGCAGCGAAGGTGTATGCCGATGAGCGATGATGAGTGACGAGCGATGACGAGCGACGGGCGACCAGGTCTTCTCTCTTTCTCTTCTATTCTTTTGTTCTCTCCTATTCCCTCTCTCTTCTGTTCTCTTCTGTTCGATTTAGGGCAGATATTGTTCTGTTTTTATTTTTTTACAAATCGACCCACAGAAGTTTCAAAATGATGAAATTGATCCTGAACGTGTCCCGAAAGTGTCAGAATGTGTCCGGAACGTGTTCAGTTGCAAAAATAAATAAATAAATAAATAATTGGGACACTCTGTTGTGTGTTGGACACGTGTCCACCGCGTGTCCCATGCGTGTCTGTGTCCGTGTCCGACACTGGTACGGAGCCCTTGGAGAGGTGTCCATGCTCCATAGCTTCTGGTGGCATGTTTGTAGCAACAGATTAGCGACCAAAGAAAATCAGTTTCGTCGGAAATGTGCTCCTTCTCAGTGTTGTCCTATGTGTCAAGAAAATGTTGAGTCTGTTGAGCACCTCCTTTTCCATTTCAATTGGACGAGAGCCGTTTGGTTTGGGTGTAACTTAGGCCTCAGGTGTGGGAATGATCCAATAATTTCAGCTCTCCAGTGGACTTTGTCCATCATGCAGACCTGCGCTAATGATCTAGCTAGAAGGGAGTTGGTCGGTAGGGCAGCCACGGTTGGGTGGTGCATCTGGAAAGCAAGAAACGATTGGGTTTTTAATCAATGTTGTGTTGATCTGAATCTGGTTGTTCATCAGGTGGCTTCGTATTGGTGGGAAATTAATCAGGCCCAGCATCAATCAGTATCTAATTCTCAGCCTCATCCTTCCCCAAGCTTCTATCCGCCTAGACAGGTCCACCCTTCTCCAGGTGTTTTGAAGATTAATTGCAATACTAGTTTCTCCAAGAATGACTGCAGAGCAATATTGACAGTAATCTTGAGGGATGGACAAGGGAAGCTGATTGATGGAGTGGTTTCTATTGTCTACTCTTCTTCGACCAAACAAGGGGAAGCCCATGCTATTCGCTTGGTGTGCTTATTTTCTTAGGCTTTGGGTCTTTCTAATGTTCAGGTGGAGATTGACAACAAAGAGATTATTGTTGTGTGTTTTAGAATTGGTTCCACCATGGGAATGTATGGCTATTATCCATGATATCCAATCCTTGAGTTCCAACCAAAATATTTATTTCGATTGGATTCCTAGGGAAGCTAATGGAGTTGCAAGTTGCTCATTGGCTAGCAAGAGCTCATCTTCAAGGCATTCCCCCCTTTGACTGGGCTGCTAACCCTCCTACTGCACTTTCGGCGTTGTTAGTTTTTTATTCCTCTTTGTAGCCTTCAGACATTTCTCAACTCAAAAAAAAAAAAAACAAACGTATATATGTTTTGGCAGAAACCTCCAACATATGTGTGTGTGTGTGCGTGGGTGTGTATGCATGTATATTGACATTTTTTTTAATGTAAATATTATATTTTATCATTAACTGTACTAACCGCTTTCTCTATAATTCAATTGACTTTTTTTTTTTTTTGGTTGAACTTTTATAATACTTTTCTTGGTATATATATGTCGTATTACATGGCTTCTAATTGTTTGTCAAATACTTGTTTTTTTTTTTTAAATTTTTTTTTTAACAATGAATCATTTTACCATTGTATTGGTATAAATATTTTCATCACATCCACAATTAAGGTAGATCCATTAATAAGGAAATCAATAGATTTAGAAATACAGTACTATAAGGGCGGTGTAGGATGCCTAACACATTCCCTGCCCGTAACAATGAACTCCTGAATCCATCTCTGATTTTTCAATATCAACATGGAAGCCACTACCAACTTTAAATTCATATGTTTATAAAATATGTTTTTCAAAACAAATTGCAGATCTTGACAGTCTTAGGTGACCTAACACACCTGAATTTTATGTTGGGTGGCAACTCCAATTTTTTTTTTTAAAAAAAGAAAAGAAATCCTACAGTTTGAGTCTCAGCTACCGGATCATATTCCCTTTGTCACATAAAGTTCTGATTCATCTTGAATTGGGGGATGAAAAATTCGGGTGTGACAGCCGGCGACTCCACTGGGAAACACTAGAGGGTTTTGGCTGTAACAATTAAAATTCTATCACTTAGAATCCTGATGGAGACCCAATTGGAGGAGGCTGATTGGATTAGAGATCTTTATGAACAACTTAGTCTCCTGGATGAAAAAAGGATGGCTGCCATTTATCCTTCTCAATGTTATCAGCGTCGTGTTTCCAAGTACTTTGGCAGGAAAGTCAAATTTTGAGAATTTCAAGATCTAGTTCTTAAGAGGATCTTACCAATTCAAGAAGAAGCTCGCTGCAAGTTTGCTCCTAATTACCATTGTCCCTTTGTGGTCAAGAAAATTCTCTCAGGCGGTGCTCTCATATTAACTGAAATGGATTGGGAAGTATTTCCTAACCCGATTAATTCTGATTCAGTCAAACACTATTATGCGTAATAAAGGCAGTGAGCAGTGAGAATATAGTTGTCCCAACCACATGGAATAAAATTCATTTGGTTTCAGCATAATTGAGTCTTTAAGTAATAATCCAGTGCATGCGCGGCCAAACAATCATGCTACGTGTCATGTTGTGATTGGCCGAAATGCTCTGCAACAAAAATCTCACTCAACAAATGCTTCAAATTTGGGGTGACCATGCTCTCCAAGGTTTCAGGTCATTCCGAATATAATGGTGAACTTTGTTTCTGCAAATTCTTTCTCTATTTTATTTTTATTTTTTAGATCTATTTATCCTATGGGGTAAAATGGGGTACCCCAAAACTGCATCATAATTTTTTTTTCTTCTTTCATTGCACTTCGTCTTCGTGTCATTGTACTTAGCTTTGGGAAGATATTAACTAACCTTTTGGCGTAGAGAAGCTGCTGCAGCAAACCGTCACTGTTGGTATTTTCATTTTAGGTCTGAATTCTGATTTTGTCTTTTTCCAGATTGTCTTATGCAGTTTTAGTGGCTTATTCAGTCACATTCATGATATGTTAGGTTATTGTATTACTTAAAATGAAACTTGCAATGCTTATTTAGATTAGATCTAGTATTGAGGCAGTGTAAAGACAGGATTTACTTCATTTTTTGATTATTCATATTTCAAGTTTATTTTATCCTTCTTCTAATTCATCATCTCTTTGTAGATTTAGGATTTAATTTGATTGGTTTAAGTGGGAAATTACAAATCGGTGTAGAAGACTAAAAATAATTACAAACACATTGGGGGTGCAACTTTTTATGTGCAAAGAAACACACCAAAAGTTGCACCCCCCACCTTTTGGTAAATAATTTCCCTGCCTCTGTGTCTTGTAATTTCTCCTTTAAATTAACTGTATGCTGCTGCAAAATGTTGAATTGACACAATGCTTATGAGATTTTTGACATTTGATCTATGGTAAAGGCATTACAATAGATCAAATGTCAAAAATCTCATAGGCATGATTTCAATTCAACATTTTGCTGTTATTGATTTGACCTCTTTTGTTGTAGAAAATATTAGTTGATGTATGTTTTTCTTTGTTCAATTTACTAATCTGTAATTGCTTGCAGTTACTACTTGTTCACAGGCTACTGTTGCTTTGAACCTGTTACGGGAGAAGAAAGGTTGTTTTGATGTGGTACTAAGTGACGTTCATATGCCTGATATGGATGGATTTAGACTCCTTGAACTTGTTGGGTTGGAGATGGACCTTCCTGTCATTAGTAAGTAGTGCTTCTCATGGCCTAATGGTTGTTTACAAGTCTATTTCTATATACTAATGTATTTTTTTTGTCTTGTAGTGATGTCAGCTGATGGAAGTACCAGTGCAGTTATGAGGGGAATTAGTCATGGGGCTTGTGATTATCTAATTAAGCCTATACGCGAAGAAGAGTTGAAGAATATATGGCAGCATGTTGTAAGGAAAAAATGGAATGAAAATAAAGAACATGAGCATTCGGGTAGTTTGGATGATAACGATCGGCATAAACGAGGAAGTGATGATGCTGAATATGCATCTTCCATTAATGAAGGAGCAGAAGGATTTTTAAAAACACAGAAAAAGAGGAGAGATGCTAAAGAAGAAGATGACGGTGAATTGGAAAATGATGACCCATCAGCAGCAAAGAAGCCACGTGTTGTGTGGTCAGTGGAGCTCCATCAGCAATTCGTTAGTGCTGTAAACCAGCTTGGGATTGATAGTATGAGCTTTGACAATCTATCCCTTATATTGCTTCGTTTCCAATAACTTTTTTATTTTCTTGATTTGTGGTATTATTATATTGGGATAAAGATGCCCACCTTTTACTTTAGTGTAGTTTATTGGGGTCTGAACTTTTAAATATTGAATTGTCAAATGTAATAAATGGAAAATTTGATGCTTCTTTCTTTCATTTTCTTATGAGATTTTGTTTGTCTTTCATTTCAGAAGCTGTACCAAAGAGAATTCTTGAATTGATGAATGTTCCTGGTTTAACTAGAGAAAATGTTGCAAGCCATTTGCAGGTTTGATTCTCTCCTGCATTAGTTGTCTTCTGATTATTTTTTATGTTTGCATTTTCTCTTCTTTTTTGTTTTTCACTCTAAAATCTATTTTATTTTATTTTATTTTTTTGAATATTTAGAAAATATAGAAACAATGGGGCAAAACACTTAAGAAGTTGGTGGAAGTTACAGAAACAGAAACGATGTTTTACTATTTGTTTTAGTGTTTTCCACCATAAGGATCTAATAATTGATCTTTTGTTTGTGGCAAAAGATCATATTATGGAAAATACTTAAGAAGTTGATAATTTTTCTTGATCATCTCTGTCTAAATGCTCTTGCTTGTTGGCTATGCCACTCTATGTTACATGGACACAAGTATGGGCATCAAGTGTGTGCTGTCAGTTTCCTCAAATTTCTAAATCCAAGGATACCCAAGATTAAGTATTCATATTTTTAAAAAATTTTGCTTTATTTTCTGGAGTAAAATGGTGTTTACAAAGTAACAGAGAGAATTTTAGGCATTGTGTGCTTGATCAACTAGAAATGTCAGACACATCCCATTACTTTACCCAAGGATCGAGTGTTTGACACAGGTATTTCACACATTTAGAAGGATCCATGCAGCAAAGATGCCACTTGTCAATCCTTTTCTAGTCACGATGCTTTGGAGGAATCCTTGTCTATTTTATTAGTATTGAAAGATTACTTCTCTTATCCAAAGACCTGAGATAGGAACAAGGGAAAACATTTACCAAGAGAAAATATTGCCAAAAGTTTTGTGTAACCAACTATTTTGGTGCCTCTAAATTATCGTAGATGTGACCCTGACCCATTGTCCCCTTGGAAAACAATTTGGAGATTCAAAATCCAACCTAAGGTAGCTTTCTTTGCTTGGACAACTATGAGGGAATTCAGCTTGACTTTGGACAACATTAGTTTGAGTGGGAAGTTTGTTGCAGAGTGGTGTTGAATTTGCGTGGGCACAAGGGAGGACACAAATCTCCTTTTATTGTATTGCCTTGTGGTGTCATATGAGACATAGTCCTTTCCCTTTTTGGGTATTTTGTGGGTGATGCCATGAATGGTTACATCATGATGGTCCAGAGAATGCTCCCGCAATAGGTGCAAAAACACCTGGGAGACTATTCTGTTAATTTTATTTTATTTATTTATTTATTTATTTTGTGTGTGTGTGTGTGTGTGTGTGTGGTGCGTGTACACGTGTGGGGCAAGAGAAACACGAAGTTGTTTGAGAATGAGGAGAGCTCTATGTTGTGTGTGAGAGTAAGACTCCCCATGTTTCTTTATTTTTTTCCGAGGGTTCTTTTTCTTTTGCTTTGGATTCGTTTGTAGAGTTTTGAGAGGAATACAATCCTGTAGAGATCTGGAGATATAGTTTTGAAGTATGTGTCCTACTTACATGGTTTGCACTCCATTTTTGTTCACCTTTCAAATTCAAATTACTTATCAAGAAAAAAATATATATTGTGGCCAATATACTAATTTCATGAGTTTCATGCACATCACGTACCACCAAACTATGAAAGGTTATTTTTCCTCCTTTATTTCATAGCATGAAGGCTGAAGAGATAAAAAAAATAAAATAAAATAAAAAAGTTAAAATCCTCCCCACTATGTGCATTGAGCTGCACGTCACAACATGATGGGAAGAATCTAGATATTCTCCAGGACCTTAGATCTGTGCATAATTGGATGCTCTTGGAGAATTGGGCTCGGTAAAGATATATATATTTGTTACAGAACTTTTTAAAAAAATACAAGAAGTGTTTGAACTGTATTGGGAGCATGAAACCTGTGTGAGGGTAACTGCCTATTTTGTATCTTTACAGCTTGCATAGAAGGAACTTCCCATATTTTATGGGGATCTAAAGTACTTTAGAAGGAAAAGAATACACTAGGGAAAACTGAAAGGGGTTAGGATGATCCTTTAAGCATGCAAGGATGAAAAGTCACTGATACATTAGAGATTGATTATGGTTCATAGAATAGGCCTATATATAGACTCAATTTTTTTGGTGAAGCTTATAGGATACATCGACTCAGTAATATAGGCAAAATTCTCTTATCTTTAGAAGAGGTCAATGTGACTGGACATGTCATGCGTCAACTAATGAGAAACAAAACAAATATTGGTTTCCTAGTAAATTGTTTGTACTGCTAAAGCTGTTCAAAATCTTTTCTTACAACCAAAAAAAAATGTCATATACAAGGAAGTATTGATTTATTTTTCTGATTGTCTAACTTGATGGTTTGATGTGTTTTTTACAGTCAACCATCTGACAACTCACACATTATATGTTGCCTTGATATGATCCATGAAATTTAATTTGTACGAGTCTGCAACTTGACTCTGTAAAAAAATGTATGATGACTCTTTATGTTTGCATTTGTCAGTTTTAAATCTGTCTTTTCAATAAACAGAAATTCAGATTATATTTGAAGAGGTTAAGTGGAGTAGCTCAACAACAGGGTGGAATTCCTACTTCGTATTGTGGGCCCGTAGAACAGAATGCAAAACTGGGTTCACTAGGAAGATTTGATATTCAAGCTTTGGCTGCTTCTGGCCAAATTCCTCCACAAACATTGGCAGCTCTGCATGCTGAGCTTTTAGGTCGACCAACTGGTAACCTAGTGTTGCCTGGAATGGACCAACCACTACTACAAGCATCCCTACAGGGACCGGAGGGCATTCCTGTTGATCATGGTGTGACATATGGTCAGCCTTTGATGAGATGCCCATCCAACATTTCCAAACAGTTTCCACAAACCGTTATAACTGCTGAGGATGTTCATTCAGGGCTTGGAGCATGGCCATCTAATGCCCTTAGTGCTGTGGGACCCAGCAGCAATCTTGGTGGCTTGGTTTCTCAAAGTGGTAATATTTTGACGGGTATGTTACACCATCAGCCGCAGCAGCCACGCCAGCAACAGCAACAGAAACAGAAACAGTCTATGCTACAAGAACCCAGTCGTTCAATTAACGTGCAGCCTTCTTGCCTGGTGGTCCCTTCTCAGTCATCAGCCAGTTTTCTAGCAGGAAAGAGTCCAGCTGCGGTTAATCAGAACTGCAGCTTTAATAGAAGTTCTGCTATTGATTACAGCCTTCTCTCTCCTCAGTCAAATAATTCCTCGTCTGGTGTCGGACAATTATCAAATGGGAATCTGAAAATGACAAGTGTGCTTAATGGGTATGCTGGTCCTGCTTCTATTTCTCAATCTGTGTCATCATGCTCTATGAATGCTGATAATGGTGGTGATAGGCAACTTAAGAACTCTGCCCTGGCATCTAGTGCTCCCAGACAGTTGCCAGGGCTTGCTCCTAATATGTGCAATATCCAAGGTTCTTATAGCACTAAGTCAGGTCAAGTGCTTGATCAGGGCCCACTGAGAAATCTGGGATTTGTTGGTAAAGGGACTTCCATTCCTAGCAGGTTTGCAGTGGATGAGCCTGAATCACCAATGAGCAACCTGAACTATGGAAAGATCTATGGGGAGAACTATGCGAGCAAAGTGAAGCAGGAGCCAAGTATGGATTTTATTGAGAATGCCAAAGTGGGCATCCCAATATTACAAAATCTGTCTCCGAATGATCTCATGAGTGTTTTCTCTGAATAGGTAACCTAGTTTGCATTGGTATTATTAACTTCATTGAATATTTTTGCGATTATTCCTTCAATTATTAACTGTTATCTGTTTTCTTCTGTGGACCTGTGGTCCATTGTATTAACTGTATAGTTCAAGATAAAATGATTATCAGTTCATTCTCTGTGGTAATATATGCTAATCTGTGAGTTTTTGTAGTTCTCACGGGTGATTAAGGGACTATAGGTTTGTTTGACAACTTGACTTAATGTTTTTAACGTTGGAATTGGACAAAAGTTGGCTGTTAAATCTGTTATGTTGATATATTTCTCTCTTTTTTTCTTTTTTTCTTTTTTTATTTTTCCCTTTTTGTTTTATTTTTTTGTGGACAAAGAATGAATTGTGTTGATCCTTTCATGCCTACAGGCATGATATCTAAAGGGAAGGTGGAGGTGTTGTGGTTGTGGGGTGGAGGTGTTGTGGTGGTGGTGGTAATATGCCATTAATGGAATTTGGCCTGTTATAGTCATTTGGCCTTGCTGACGGTAGTTTTGATAGCTGTATTTGGTGTCTGTTTCGGTGTTGGGTTGTGGTGTATAGAAGGGTGTGTTAGAATTATTGTTAGAGCATCTGTGGGAATATTGGTGTGAATTATGTTTTGCTAAAATTAACAGTAGTCTATTTTTGTTAGTTAGTGGTTTAGTTTAGGAAAGCAGTGGCATAATCAGAAAGTTTTAGTTGTGTCTAAATGTGCTTTTCAGTCCTTGGGCAAAGTTCCAAATTTGGATCCGCTTCTCTTGGAATTAACCTTCAGGCTAAGTTTATTGATTTTTAGATTGGAGCGGCACATCTTCCTTTTGCTTTTGATAAAAGATTACAGCCTTCCAAGTTTCAATTCAATGGTAGATCACTAGAAGTAAGTTTGCAAATTTGGTAATATGTTCCAGCCCAAGAAACTTTCCTTAGACTGTTGTACTCTGACATCTTAGTATGGTTCTGGAAACCTGACAAATTTGTAAACACCAAGGATAAACCCAAATGCAATGGCCATTGATGGAAAGGGATGAAACTATTTGGATTACAATAATATATAAATTAGAAAAACTAGAGCAGGCCCATTTGTCATTAATTGGGAAGAGGGAAAGAAAATCCTACTAACATCAAATTTTGCCAAAATGGTTCAGATAAACAGAATATAAATGGCCCAACCTAATTCTAGGGCCTGTTAAATTTTGCCAAAATGGTTCAAATTTTGTTAAATTTTTCATGGGTGTCATCTAGACTCTTTAGTGAGAAATTCAATTGTACTTTTGCATCCAATGTGTATATACTTGTCTATTCATATAATTGGTTGAATGATCTAATTTTGAGTTTTACCTGCAACAGGCTTGCGTTACATGTTGAGCGGAAGCCGTGATTTCCTTGGTGGACATGTATCGGTAATCATATTTAATTTACTGTAGACATAAAGTGCAACTGTGCTTCCACCAGACTTAAATGAAGATAGAAGGAAAAAAAATTTGCGAGAATGCCATTGTGAAGATAATTGTCTGAAATTGCTTGGACAGGTTCTTTTTTCATACTTCCATGCTAGTATTATTATCTTTAAACTAGTCTTTAGGGAATAAGTTGCGTCAATGGTGTCGACATGAAGGCATCTCGCCAACATAATTATGTAGTTTGGGGCTTAATGATGTTAAATTTCTCATATTATTTGTTACCCATTGAATCATGCATCTGGAAGATTGTAGTTGTTAGGTATTGTTAACTTGTAAATTTTTTAAGTGTTAGTGTCATAATGTTATTGTGAACTTGTGAGAAAATGACATACTGTAGATCGGGATGATTTTCTGCACTACGATTCTGTCACACGTAGTTATGAAACAACTGTGATGATAAGGGAAACGTGCTCGATGCAATGACATCCAGCATGTTATTTTGTTGATTTCTTTATCCCAAATTTGACCTTCTGTGAATTATAGTTAATGATGTGACGGCTTATTTTGTGCTGTAAAGATCCCAATCCTAAAAAGCTCTTCGTGTGATCGAGAAAATACGGCAAATTAATTTTTGTAGTTTGTCTATTGTGTCAATCTAATACTTGTAGTTCTAATTATATCAACTTTAAAATTTTTCACATTGCATCAAAAGATTTAGTTTAATTGATAACAACCTTTAGAAAGTGAACTAAAATTGAGGGACAAAATAATGCATCCACTCTCCACAAATCAAAGTGATTGAATAGTTGGTGTGCATTTTGAAAATAGTCCATTCCCTTTTAAATTGATTATTTTGCCCTTGATTTGTCTAAATTTTTAACTGATGTTATCAATTAGACTAAATTAAAACAATATGAAAAATTAAAGAGCAAAATTGATGCAATTGGAACTATAGGGACAAAATTGAAACGAGATAAATTTTAAGAATTACAGATATAATTTGCCCTACCAAATATGTTATTGGAGCTTGGGGCGAGTTCGAAGGCTGACTGTTGTTGGTTGTTAATCATGACTAGGTGGGGTTTCATTTAGTAGGTAACAATTTTGTATTTGTGAAGGTTTGTCCTATCTTGGCTTTAAATTGTGCAATAGTATTTATCTTTTGTGAACTGGGAATAGGGCTATGTTGGGATATTTGATAACCCTGCTCAACTTAGATTGTTGTGATGTAGATCTGTACAAAATTGCATAGATTATGGCTGCAGCAGTATGAGAAATTGGTTCCCAATAGTTTTTCATTAATGCTGTGTTTGGTTGGGGGATTTGGGGAGGGATTTGGAAAGGAAAAGGGAAAAGGTGTGTGAAACTAGGTGAAATGTAAGTATATTTTTTTCACATTTCACCTAACTTTTCCTTTTCCCTTTCCAAATCCCTCCTCAAATCCTCCAACCAAACACAGCGTAATGCTATTTTATACAAATTTAGGGGAAATTACAAATAGAAACTTAGGGTTCAGTTCTAGTAACAAATCAAATTCTTTTTTTTTTTTTATTTTTTTATTTATAGAGATTTTTTTCTGGAATGATGTGGCTATTATTGTCCTCTACTTACATATGTTTGGTTTGAAATTTTCAAAAATGGTTTTTTGATTTTTCAATTCGTATTTATGTATTTTTAAGGATTTTTAAAAAAAATTAATTAATCACTTTTTTTTTTTTTTGGTTGGTTTGCTTAATCTTGATATACTTAAAAAGTATAAAATTTATATAAAAAAAAATTATTAAATATAACAAAATACGAAAATACATTGAATTTTTATATTTTTTGGATTAATTACATTTCACCCCATTGTAATTTAGTTCAAAAACACATTACCTATCTAAGATTTAAAAATATACACATTACTTCCTTAATTTTGGGTAAAATGTAAAAGTTAGCTCTGTTAACGATTTTTATAAAAACTCAATTTTACTCTTTTAATCGTCAAACTTTCTTTTATATGTCACTATCATCACTACTTTCTCTCACCCAACCATTCAACCATCACCCGTGACACTATGCCATTGGTGCAACACCACCATCATCTCCCACAATGCACTCACGCACAACCTAAGCCAAGCCACGCCACCACCTATGGTGGAAGCAACCTCTCCTAGTGCACAACACATTCTAAAACATAAGGGGATAAAGTATTTTTGGGTTAAACTACAAGGAGGTAAAGTGTAATTAATTTTATTTTTTTTAGCTCTTTTTTTTATTATTATTTTATTTTTTATTCGGTGAATTTTTTAAAGTTTTTTTTCATTAATATTATATTTTTTAATTGTATCTAGATGTATCTAAAAAATAAAAAAATTGTGTAAAATATTAAAAAGTTCACTAAAAATTAAAAAATACAGAAAAAAAAAAAAACAATGTAATGTTAACCTCGTCTGAGTTGTTGTCATTGTCATCCATGGCTCGACTTATCTAAACTATTGATTTCTTATATCAATGAATGGTGAAATCAATGAATGATGACAATAATTTGAACTAACTTCAACCCACAGTGACAATGATTTCTTATTAGGGTTTAGGGTAGTGATGAGAAGATGAATACCATTTAGAGTTTAGTACCGTTTAGGGTTTAGGTTGGTCATAGTCTCTGTTGAATAGTTTGGTAGGGGTGGAAGTGGAGTGTATAATATTGTAGATTGTGTGATTCTAATTGTTTTCATTCAGTGAGTGATTATTTGATCAGAGATTATCTTTTATTGTAATTTTATTTCAAGTTAAAATTGTAATAAAAAAAATTAAAATTAAGAGATCCAAAGAATCAAAATAAATGTCAATAGAGCACTCATCACTTTTTGTGTGAATAAATAAAAAGTCTAGTTATTTGAATCAATTACAAACGTGTTATTCAGGGATTGTTTGGGGTGTCCTAAATAAGTACACTTTTTATCTTTTTGGACTAAAAAGTTAAGAAAAAAAATATGGATGTTTGGGTTAACTTTTTGACTTTTCATGAAAAAATATGTAATAAAAAATTGTAAAAATTGGTTTGTAGAGGAAAATTAGAATTGGGAGTTGTGCAGCCGTAATTATTGACTTTTGATGAATAGTGTTAACTTTTTAACTTTTTGAGTAATTTTTTAACTTTTTGACTTTTTTTACATACCCCAAACTTGACCTCAATATATTAAGTGTGTAAATAAAATCCAACCCCCCCTCATAATAATCCTCGTAAATCGGCTCATTAATAATACACCAAACAGTCCAATTATGATCTTGTGTATTGGTGCTATTTTATTTTGAGAGTAATGGTACAGGGCCCGAAAGGTTTTTGAGCCAAACGGCTCGAATTTCAGAATGAAGGAAGAAGAAGAAGAATGAGGAGAGGAGGAAGAAGAAGGAGGAGAGGAGGAGAAGCAGAACTGGAGGGGGCCCTAAAAATAGGGTTGGAGGCGGAGGCGGAGGCGGTTGGAGGTGGACGAGCGACGAGCTGCGAGATTGGCCGACGAGCTGCGAGATCGGACGAGCGACGAGTTGCGACGCCGGCCGACGAGTTGCTCTTCTTTCTCTCGCCTCTGCTCTTCTCTCTGTTCAACGAAGAAGACGAAGAGAAAGAAAGAGAAGGAAGAAAAGGAAGAAAAGAAAAAAAAAAAAAAAATTCGAAGCCCAAAACGACGTCGTTTTGGGCTTCGAGCCGGATTCGAGCCCCAGATTTCGGGCCCTCAAACATTATTCTTATTTTGATTATATTTTTTTTGGTTGGAGGTTATTATTTTTTACTAAAACTCTTGTATTTTGTCTTATTATGAATAAAATTCTTATATTTGTGAAAGAAAATAAAAAGAAAGTGAATAGATATTAGTTTATTAAAAAAAAAAAAAATCTTAATTACCATTAAAAAAACATGTGAAAATAATTTAATGTGCTTGCATATTTTTTAAAAAATATTCAAAATACAAACATAATGATCTTCTATTGTTCTGTTATAGTCATTCACTCCATGACACATCTATTAGATCACTCAGGCCCGTTTGTTTTGTTTTGGGAAATGAAGGGGTGATTGCGATTGAGATAGAGGTGGACCCATTAATATTGTATTTATTTTGAGGGATAGGAAAGAGATTGAGATGGAGGTCCGGATTAAGTTGGGTCTTGGAAGGGGGATTGGGATAGAGGAGATGGATGTGATTAGGTTGGGTCTTGGAAGGGGGATTGGGATAGAGGAGATGGATGTGGTATTAGAAAAATAGTTTGCTGGACTATTTATTTTTTTTATTTTCTACATGTTGGCCTTTTTTTTTTTTTTGAATATTAATGTTTAATTTTTTGTATTTTTTTGTTAAGTAAAAATCATTGTTTTATTTGTTTTATTTTTTTCTATTTTTTTACTTTTATTTTTTACATGTTGGCATTTTTTTTTAACATTAATGTTTAATGCTTTTTTATTTTTTTATTTGTTTTATTATTTTATTTTTATTTTATATAAACATAATTTAACAATTCCTACACCAATAACTATCATCAAAACAAACACAATTTTATTATCAATCCCCTCACTATGGATCTCCTCCATTCTACCTCTAAAAACAAACGGCGCCTCAGAGTAAAATATTGTAGAGTTATATTACACTACAAAAAAAACAGTTTTTCGCGACGGCAAAACGCCGTTGCTAATACCTCCGCACGCCGTCGCTAATACCTTTTGCGACGGTAATTTGATTTTTTGCGACGGCAAGTGGGGGTCGCGAGAAAGGGGGTTGCAAAAGGTCTTTAGCGACGGTATGTGCCGTCGCCAATAGTGTTTGCGACGGGAGGGTACCTTTTTTTGCAACGGCAGTTTTCTGTCGCCAATAAGTGAAAAAAATCTAAGTTTTTGCGACGGTAAAGTTTTTCCGTCGCTAAAATGGTTTGTTGAGATGGCAGAGAACCGTCGCTAAAAGTCTCCTACTGCATATAACTATTGCCGACGACATGTTGAGCCGTCGCTAAAGGTCTATGTCACAATTTCTTCCGAAAGTATTTGCGACAGTTCGTTGCCGTCGCAAAAGCCTCCCAGACCTGTTTTTGCGACGGCTGTTATGCTGTCTCAAAAAAAAAAAAAAAAAAAAAAACCTGTTCCGAAATTATTAAAAAAATTAAAAAAACCTGTATTAAATGAAAAATAATTACAAAAAAATCCAAAAATTACATAATAATATAAACACATACATAAACAAAAGTTGACAAATAATAAAAATTCATAATGTTGTTCCATTCATAATATTACAGAAATAAAAATTTAAAACAATAAAAATTATGCCATTACATAATGTCGCATAATACATACATAATGTCGTTCACAAATTTAAATAACATAAATCAAAATCAAAAGCAAAAGTTTCGTCTTGATTCTTGTGTGGGTTACAAAAACAAAAGTTGGACATAATCTTTATACGCCCGCATTCCACAAGAAGCAAACTGCTACTCAGGAAATATCTGAAAAAAACAAGATAAAAATAATTAATAACCATATAATGCTGTTAATATTTTAATTACAGAAAAATATAAAAAAAAAAATTGACTACTATTTAATTAGAAAGATAGTTAGTAAATAATTTTGACTAGACCGAAATCCGACTCTAACTCCCAAACCGGGAACCCAATTCAAGCCCCGTCTTCTCCCACAAGTCTCTCGTGCCTAGGACGTCGTGTGTGCCAAGTTTCGTGCTAAACCGACGCGGTTTGGTGATTTTGGGGCCTTAACTCCTCGAATTCAAGTTTCTTAAGGAACTAATTTGCCTAAAGTGAAATCCGGCTCTAACTCCCAAACCGGGAACTCGATTCGAGCCCCGTCTTCTCCCACAATTCTATCGTGCCTAGGAGGTCGTGTGCGCCAAATTTCGTGCTAAACCGATGTCGTTTGGTGATTTTGGAGCATTAACGCCTCAAATTCAAGTTTCTTAAGGAACTAGTTTGCCTAAAACGAAATCCGGCTCTAACTCGCAAACCGGGAACCCGATTCGAGCCTCGTCTTCTCTCACAAGTCTCTCGTGCGTAGGAGGTCGTGTGTGCCAAGTTTCGTGCTCAACCGACACGGTTTGGTAATTTTGGGGCCTTAACTCTCCGAATTCAAGTTTCTTAAGGAACTAGTTTGTCTAAAGTGAAATCCGGCTCTAACTCCCAAACCGGGAACCCGATTCGAGCCCCGTCTTCTCCCACAAGTCTCTCGTTCCTAGGAGGTCGTGTGTGCCAAATTTCGTGCTCAACCGACGTCGTTTGGTGATTTTGGGGCATTAACTCCTCGAATTCAAGTTCCTTAAGGAACTAGTTTGCCTAAAGTGAAATCCGGCTCTAACTCCCAAACCGGGAACCCGATTCGAGCCCCGTCTTCTCTCACAAGTCTCTCATGCCTAGGAGTTCGTGTGTGCCAAGTTTAGTGCTCAACCGATGCCGATTGGTGAATTTGGGGCCTTAACTCTCCGAATTCAAGTTGGCGTATGCAGGAAAATCACTAATTGTCCACAGTAAAGCTGCATGCATTTGAAACATTTGATTTGTTGATGCATCAAATGTTGACACACCCTCATTCCATAGTTCTTTCAACTCCTCAATCAACGGTTGCATATACACATCAATCTTGTCACCAGGTCCTTTCGGTCCGTCAATAAGCACGGATAAAATTAGAAATGGTTGCTTTATGCACATCCATGGCGGCAAGTTGTATGGAATGAGCACAACAGGCCAAGTGCTATGAACTATGTTCATCATCCTGAATGAGTTAAAACCATCAGATGCTAAGCCAAGCCTTACACTTCGGCAATCATTACTAAAGTCAATATGCCGACGGTCAAAATCTTTCCATGCAAGGGAGTCAGCAGGATGCTTGAAGACACCATCATCAGTTCGTTCATCTGCATGCCATCTCATGAACTTGGCCGTCTTGGATGACATAAACAACCTCTGCAACCTTGGCTTTAAAGGAAAATACCTCATCTGTTTTGTAGCTATTTGTTTGCCACCTTTGTTAGGACCATTTGAACCACCATCACCATTTGATTTCCATCTAGAACTGTTGCATATGACACATTTACCAAGATTGGCGTCCTCGTTTCGAAACAACATGCAACTGTTGGGACATGCATCCCACGTGTCATACGTGAAGCCCAAATCTGTTGTGACCTTTTGAGATTTATAATATGAGTCCAGGAGTTTCACACCCAACGAAAACGCCTCATTCAATAACTCAAGCAACATGTCAACAGACTTATCTGTCCACTGATTAAGCACCTTCAAATGTAGAAGTCGAACAATGAATGACAAAGATGTGAACTTCTGATAACCCGGATACAATTCACTTTGTGCATCTTGTAGCAGTTTGAAATACTTTTGATCTCGCATTTGGATCGGTGGGGTTCGATGCATGGGGATCGAGCCTGTGGTTCATCACCCTCAACACTTGTACCGGCATGTGGATTTCCCATAGCCCCTTATATCATTCCAATCATATCATCCCCAATGTCTAAATTAGCTAATGTTTCATTCTCTCGATTACCATGCAGAGATACGTAAGATTCCCCATGATTAATCCAATGTTTGTATTTTTTAAAAAAACCATTCAAAATCAGATGCTCCCGTACACCCTCTCGTACAAAATAGTATCGATTCTCACACTTCCTAAACGGACAACTGATTATCTCACCTTCAACCCTATTGGTGTAGGCAAACACAAGGAATTCATCAATCCCATTAATGTATTCGCTCGACATCCTATTTGGCAAATCGATCCAACTCTTATCCATCATCTGTACACATCCACAAAAATATCTCATCAAAGGAACTCTAAATATAATACCTACGTATTCATGTACCATGATACCTATCCATCCAATTTCTCTCAAATAGGTAGGTAGTCTTATCCTAGTTAGTTATTTACCGATTTAATAGGAGAACATAAAAAATGAAATACTTATACAACAACACGTGAGATCAATTAATTGAAGAAATTTTGAACAAATTTTGCAGTTTGGTTTTGGTTCGATTTCTAAAATTTTACGATTTATGATTCCAAAATTTCTCTAAGGATAGGTTTAGGTTTATTCCTACCTATCTATTTATGTATATACTATTCAACATATGCGTTCACGTCATCTATCGATCCACGTGTCCCTTATTTGTCTACTTAATCTATCTATTTGTTTATATCACCACCACTATTAGCCACCACAGGTCACCTATGTGCAACTTTTCTCAATGAACTTAATGCTATACAACCCACTAGAAATGGATTTCTAAACAAACACTTAAATTAGTTTACCAAGATTAGTACAGTGAATAAGGTAGGTAATGAGCTGCCCACCAACACTTTTTCCCTTCATATTTATATATATATATATATATTTGTGAGTCACAATTCAGATTCATATTGATAATTTAATCATTTATTTTGTAAGTTTTAATATAAATGTTATTTGTATAAAAAAAAATTAATTTTATTAGATAAGCGTAAATATAATAATAAATCGTATTTTATTTTATAAAATAAATAATTTAAGTTTATAATTTGTTTTGTATTTTTTATGGGATCCACGAGACAGATTGTTCCAATTATAGATTTACACAAGAGAGGTATGGATGAACTTTTTTCTCAAAATTTTTGACAAAAATATTAAAAAATCACCCATTTAAATTTTCTCTAATTTTTATTTATTTATTTATTTATTTATATTTTAATTTGAGGAAAATCTAAGTTGTAGTCTTTGCTCTCTATTTAAATGTCAAGTTAGGAACTTTCTTGATATATTACGACAAACTTGCATTACAAAAGTTACTTCACATGTTTGGCATCCAACTAAAATAGTTATATATATATATATATTTTTTTTAATTATTTTATTTTTAGTGATTTTTTTTTTTAAGTTATATTATTATTTTTTTGCTTTCTTGTGTCTTGTATAGACTAATATAATAGTTAAACAAAAAAATAAATGAAAAAAATGATATCAGACACATTTCTTGTGCAAAGTGTTTTATTTCTATCTGTATTAATGCATATAAAACACATTTAGTCGCAAAATAATGTTAATTAACAAAAAAGAAGAACAATATTTGTTTTTATTTTTTCTTGAAACTATAAACAAAAAATTATTTGGAAAAAAAATTTTGATTATAAAAAAAAATAAAAAAAATTGGATATATTTATATATAATATATATTTATATCAATGTAATCAGATTTTAGTTTTATATAATGTATATATATATTTATATATAATTTACATATTTATATATATATCAATATATATATAGATGATACAGATCTGTATATATATACAGAGAGAGAGAGAGAGAGAGAGAGAGAGAGAGAGCATACGCAGAGAGCAAGTCGTCCTCGCCATGGTACTGTCGTCTCGCCGAGCACCACCGCCACCGGTTACGCGTAGGGATTTGGTTGAACAGATCAAACACAGCCGTTCGGCTTCGTAGGAATTTGGGGGAAAAAAATTTGTTTCAAATTAGGGATTTGGTGTGTTGATCGAGTGGCAAGATGAATAGGGAAGAGCGGGGGCAAAAAAACATTTCAACATTTGCGACGGTAGGTTTACACCGTCGCAAATGGCACTATTTTTGTTCGTAAACGACGCCGTTTAAATTAGAAGTTTTTGCGACGGACGTTTGCCGTCGCAATATGTAAAAGAATAGTTTTTTGGCGACGGTAAAACCAGCCGTCGCTAATACTGATAGATTTAATCCCCTATCCGCGCATATTTTTTACCGACGGGGACAATGCCGTCGCTAAATCCTTCATTTGCGACGGTTCTAATCTGCCGTCGCAAAAAACCATTTTTTGCGACGGGGCACGTGCCGTCGCTAATTCTTTCGTGTTTTTTACCCCCTTTTCTTGTAGTGTTAGGAATTTCAAATAATCTATTAAAATTTTTACTAAACCTCTCATGTGGATTTGGGACCCACACATATGTAGATTTGTATGGGTCCTACACCCATTTAAGAGATTTAGTGGAAAATTTGATAAATTATTTAGGGTCTAGCATTTTCTAATATTATATCTAAGAGTTATATTAGGGATTCCAAATGAATTACCAAATTTTCTGTCAAACCTCTCACATGAGTGTGAGACTCACACACATATGATTTGTGTGGGTCTGTGAGAAGTTTGGTAGAAAATTTGGTAATTCATTTGGGATCCATAACATTTTCCTATATCTAATGTATCTAGTTATTTATTAGAGTCCTTTCCATTCAATTCTAATTTTATACACATTCATGGGAAATTCTATTTCCACACACTTAATTATCTCAGTACACACACTTAATGAAATATTATTTTAATGGCAATTATACCCTAAACTAAAATGACCATAATGGACATCCACTAGCACCCATAATATTATATGAAAATATTCTTTATACACATATTTTAAAAAATTTAAAAAAAAAATCTCAATGTACATCTTTTGAGTTAAAAAAAAATATATATATAAATCCTAATTTTTCTATTGTTGTCACTTTAATCTTTAGATTTATACTTTATTAGTGATGAAAAGGTTAGTCTTTTCGTACAATTTTTCTTTTCCTTTTACGGTTTTCTATCGGACAACCAATGTCGAATTATTTCATTATATTCGAACATCAACTGTAGAATTATTTTATTATATTCGGACATCAACTGCCGAAAGTTTGTTTTTTTATTTTTTTGGAACAAATTTGTCAAACTAATCACTTTTATACGGAATTTAAGTTTTGAATTAAATGTATAATTTCGAAAAACCAGTGCCAAAATCCCTAAATCGAAAAATATTAAAAAAAATTAAAAATGAGGGTTTTATGGCAATGGAATGCACAGAGATCTAGAAATGATAAATGCCTAATAAAATGGTAAATATAATAACAAAATGGAAAGATGCCTCATCTTCAACAATATTTTGGAGGGTTTTCAATGATGTTTTTAATGGAGGTTCAATAGGGTCTTCAATGGAGAACTTTATCTTCACTTCACTTCACAATGTGGTCTTGAATGGTCTTTACGTGGGTCTACAAATCTGGAAGTAAGATCACTCAACAAGTGTGTGGAAATGAGAGTTGAGTGGTGTGTGTACAATGATTATGAGTAAATGGTATAATTATAACTTTTAGTATGTGAATTGAGAAAATTAATTAATAATCAAATTAATAAGTGTGTACTGAGAGAAGATGTGCACTGAGATAATTAAGTGTGTAGAAATAGAATTTCCCCATATTCATATAGTCAATCTATTTGATTGAGGAGAAAATTTCATTTTTATCTCTATACTTAACCTTAATTATCAATTACACTCCCAGATTTCGAATAATTTTAATTTTACCCCCAAAATTTTTAAAATCGTATCAATTTGACCATTACTGTCAAATTTAAACAGAAAAAATTTTAAAAATTACATTTTGATTCCAAATTTCAAAAGAAATATGAAAACTCACCCTCTCCTATCCAAAATCACCATCTTTTCTCACATCTTCCACTTCTTTCTCCGGCAACCCTTATTCCCCACCCGTTTCCCACTCCGCCCACCCCATTTTCCATCATCACAGCACTGCCATCATTGCAGTACCGCCGTCACCCCCAACGATCGCCGTCACCGTCCTTCTACTCATTTTCCTTTTCTTCTCCCGAAACCCTAACCCTAGATCTAAATCCACTACCATCACAACCATTACCACTGTTGACCACACTTTTTTCATCATCTTTATCCTCCTCTACTCCCGAAACCGTAAACAAGAAATTAGAATTGTTAATGGCTATGAAAACCCCAAAAGTTCTTTTGAGACATTCATCAAATAGGTAGTGGGCATATAACATACCCAATTGCAGAAAAGAAAAAATCAATCCCTAACCAAAAGGGTTTCATAATATCAAACCCATCACTAAAGTTGCATAATTTTTTCACAAATCCACTAATTACCTATTGACACATTAACAAACCCACATTCTAAAAACACTTGATACAAATTCAAAAGTATAGATTTCTATAGAAACAAATACTAGATATAAGATATGTACTGAAAAATGGATGAAATTTGAAGAATGAACTGACACTGCGAGTAACACCAGGAATGGGTAGGGACTGACATTGTAACATACAAAAATTTTAGAGACCAAATGTTTTGGTCACTAAGAGTGAAAATTTTATTATAAAAAATATTTAGGGGCCAATTTCCATCGTCATGAGGATAGTCGCTAAAAGGTCATTTCGAAAAGTCAAAAACAAGGTTTTTAGCGACAAAATTTTGAAAATGTCACCAATAAATAGACTTTTGTAGTGCCCCAAAAAAAAATAACAATAACCCAACTCATACATTACTTAAAAATGATCGACAACATCATATCTTCTATTTCGTTCATAACTTTGATCAATACAAACGATGGCATATGCAATATACATTCATAAATCCTAAATTATGAATCTATAGTATATGGCATGGATACATGAATTAAAGTAAAACTAAAACTAAAAAATTACATACCCTAATGGCTATAACTTTCCAAGTCGATACTTGGATAGAACAAAATGAGTTTCACTTAATATAGATAAAGCTCGAGGCTTAAACAAAAATAATTACATCAATAAACAAAAATGAGGCCCTTAGCTCCAAGTCCTCCCAAGCTATGTCCTTGGTGGGGGCAAATCATCAGCACCTGAAAGTTATTTTCTACATAGGGTGAGCCAAAACCCAGTAGAGATATTTTAACATTGTATATGAATCTTAGCAAAATTACAAGGTGAATGCATATGCATACCATTTGTCAAACATTTCTTGTTTTTCATCTTAAAACAATGTAATGCCAGATTATAGTCAACTCATGAAAATAATCCTTTTATAGCGAAAAGCAGGTAGTGGATGCAAAACACCGAGAATCTCTAGGTATCGCATCTACCAGTAGGCTATAAAAGCACTACCAAAGCCATTTTACCGGTACTAACAGGAAGGATCGGCACCTAACCATGCGGGTTTCCGGACTTTCACCAAGGACACACAGGCCAACATCATAACCACAACCACACCCCCTAACTAGATTCACCAATGTATTCACCCATTTTTCTCAAAATCAATACATTTACAATGTTTAATAAGAAATGATGCTCAATGCACAATGTATGAGAAATTAGTGTCAATTTAACCTAATCCTCATTCAATGTCTACAACAATCAAGACTATCTTCCACCGATAGCCCAAAACAAATATTTTTATACAACTGATAGTTTCCAATCAAAAGATATAATTTCATCATTTTACAATAAGAGTGATATTACATATCCAACTCCACCATCATCATCAACATAAGCACTGTTCCAATCTTACAAAACCCACCATCATTTTCCATTTCTTTTCACAAATCCAAATATTCCAAACTTTAGAACAAAACCCCATTTACTTACAAAATCAATTTTAAGAAAGGATATCCACCATCTTAACATATCTTAACCATAAACACATCTCCACAACCATTTTTGAAAACCTATTTGGAAAACCCCTATTTTGATTTCAAAATCAAACCCTAGGTTTTTCCAAAAATCCCCAAATCACTAGCCCATTTTAAAGAGCAAATAACTAAGCTAAAAAAAATCATATTAGAGGTCAAAGAAATCCGTGCCTCAAGGAAGAAGACAAGAGGAAACAAAGGTAGAACTTAGCGGAGTTGAAAACAATAACTCCTCCAATTAAAATGAAGTCCTCGACGTGCGCATTCTTTTACTCCAAAGGTCTAGGGTGAGAAAACCAATGGATTAAGAGTATTTGGAGCTAGAAAAAAGAGCTAGAGAAAGTGTGTGAAGGTTTTAGGGTTTTGAAATGTTTAGAGAGAGAGAGAGAGAGAGAGATGAAAAAGTGATTCAAAATGGCCTTTTCTCGGACTAACAAGCGTGCAGACCACTCAAGCGACTAAAACACCGCTCGAGCGTAAGACACAATAAGTGACATCACTTGAGCAACCAAAACCACTGCTCGAGCACACAATGGCCCCCTCCCAGAAGTTCAGACCTACAAAAGACTACTCGAGTGCAAAAAGGACCGCTTGAGCTAAGATACACACTTCCAATAGTTTTGCAGACTGTAAAAGACCGCTCAAGAGAACATGCAAAAATCTGGGTAACAACCGATTGAAAAACTAACTTCCCAACCTGTTTCAAAGCATAACCAAAACTCCCAATAGCCAAACTCAACAAGCAACAAGATGGAAATGAGATGAACAATAGTTAGGACATGGGTTCTCGGATTCAAAAAGCAAGAAATTGGTCGAGTCTAAGCAGAATCGTTATACTTTTAGGGACAAACTAATTTGGTCTCAAAATGATTTATTTTTTAAGACAAAAATTTGGTCCTAAAAAAATCGATTGTTCTAAGCAGAAAAATGAACAGATTTGATGAAAATACAAGAAATTATCGAATAAAAAAATACAGATAAATATCAAAATTGATAGACCCCATCAAAAAAAAAAATCTTGTATCAAAATGAATCCAACGAACCCATCATTTATCCCAGAATAATTCATTACTAATGTCTAATTTTCATTGCTAAAAATATAATAACGACACTTTTCGTAACAAAAATATTTGGTCCTAAAAAATAATTTTGTCCATAAATTTTGGTCTCTAAAACCTAAATTCTTTGTAGTGTGACCCATCAATTCACCATCACCATAAGGACGGTAGCTAACTTATGCACCACCTTGAGTAGCCATGTTATCCTGCGCATCATCACCACCACCACCATCCTCCAACCCAAATGCACCATCTTTTCTGCCATTGACATTACCCATCGCATGATGCTTTTGGGTTTGCCTAGTATGCCCAATAGTTTGGACTCCTGATCTCTTGATCTAGTTCCACAAGTGTAATGTGAAACGTAAATAAGAGTCCAGATTTGGCAACTTGCACAAAAAATCCATTTTATTGGAAAACCTTTGCCAAAAAATGGACTACATCACCAGATCTCAGAGTCACCACCTAATTTGTTGGAAAAATTAGGAAACTCGTGACTCATGCCAAAAGCCACTATCCTTCATAATAAAAATGTCTCAGTTCAGGAACTTAAGTATGAGAGGGAAATGTCATGAATTGAGCACCCCACTTACCCGATCAAAAGATCAGCCTCTACTAAGTCATGATGTGATTTTTATAATCGATATATGCTCATGTTCTTATTATTATTAATGTGAACAATTCTATTTAAGGCATACAAATATAGATTGTGTCACTAGTTTTGGTTGTGCTCTAATTTCGTGCGTTTTGAAAAGCCTTTTTGTACAAACTCAGAAGCACAAGAATCAATCGCATTTCAATATAAGCAACACAATCTCCATCCACCAGCATTCATATAGATATTTCATTTAAGCATCTAACCTCATGGTATAGCAATGGGTATGATAAAGGGCATATACACACAATATGCTAAAACAAAGAAATGCTCACCTAGTACTCCGTGGTAATGCCAAAAGAATGTATTAGAATATCTACATGATCCTATATACAAATAACTAATGCAATACATACACAAAATGCATCTAGAGGATCCACATACTAACGTATGACATGTGTATCATCTCAAGATATGAAATAGCGCACATAATCAATTTTGGAAAGAATAAAACCCACGAATGCGCATGAGAGAACCCAGGTGCATGAAAGATAAATGCAATACATAAGTATGATAAATAAAACATGATGCCATGTATGTACAGAAATCACGTAAATAGAAGGGTAGAAAGATATAGGGTTAGAAGATTATTACAACAATTCAAATGAGAAGAGGGAAGAAAATATTACAATAATTGAATAAATAATAAAAAAGAAGACATGGGATTGGAGCAATTATTACAACAATGAATAGATTCGGTCAAATTACTACTGAGTCTAATAAATCATATTAAATAAACAGAGGAACCTGATTAGCGCTCGAGTACCACCCTAGAGAGCACTCTCCAAAAACTGTCTGTTTTGTTCTTGGGAAAATCATTCAGCCATACAAAAAGTGGGTCGGCCAGCTACAAACATGACCGGCCGAACATAACCTCCAACTAGAATTCAAATTGGTGCAAAAAGTCTAGAATAGAGATAAAGGCATCTTCCAAGGGGTTCTCATCCTTTCTACCTCTTTATCTCTCATAAACACTTAAGAAGGAGGTAGATGGGCCTCAACCCTCAACAATAGTATACAACAAATATGTACAACAAATATTTGTAACAATTCATCAAATTAAATAGATTAAAGCACGATCAAATTCAAGTCTAAGAAATAGATAAGAACCTACATCATCTCTTTGTGAATAAGGACATGTTAATACCAAATCCATATTATTAATTAGAGAGAGTAGATTAATGCACATTTTTTCTTGGTGGAAGGTTTGCTTTTAAAATAAGGGATTCATCAAAAACTATTGAGAACACTTCTTTTATTCATGGAACAAGGATGTTTCCACCCCTTTCCATGTTCACGAACGATTGAGAAAAGAGATTTTAACACTCTTGACATAGAATCTCTTGTTTTGCTTCCAAAAATTATCAACGAAATGGAAAACCACAACCCTTTCAACATCAAATCCCAAGAACCATCCAAGTAGTCCTATAAAACAACCACTATTACTCACTAAGATTGAGCATAGATTGAAACACATGGATTAACATGCTTAGATGATGAGATATGTGAGAAGAAGATGTGTAATATAAAAAATAAAAATAAAAAAAGAAATCTATTCTACATATGAAACTTGTGAATGGATGGCTACTTTCTACACCCAATTAGATCCATAAGGTTCCACATATGCATAATAACATGGAACTTAAGAAATTCTAACTATGAAAAGCAAGAAAATAGAGCTAAACTATGGAAAAAGAATAAAAACTATCAACTCAATGGATGGATTACTATTTTCTACCCCCAACCACATTTATGAGGACTTATCACATAATTACAATAGGTATAAAACAAGAATAAAGCTAAAAATGAAGGATAAGAAGGAGAGAGATGACGAATAGTGCAAGAATCTCACCTTTTGAAAATGGTAAGTTCTTTGGTTTCCCAAACCCTTTCTTGGTATCCTCAAGATCATCTAGATCTGGCTTAGAGTGTCCAAGATGTGTCTTAGAAGTAAGCTTTAATGGTGTTTGGATAATGGAAAGTGGAAACAAGTAGGTTGAAGGTGATAAAGAATGAGGGAGCTCTCCAACCTTGTTCTAGGCCTTGGGCAAAATGTTCAACCCTTTGAAATGATATTTCGTCCTCTGCTTATAGAGTTTTGGATGTAAATATCTGAGATATTTGTGAAAAGTGCGTAGAACAAGTTAAAATTTCCAAAAATGTTCTGTACCTGGACAATTCAGCCGGTCCTACCCTATGGTGTCCAGTCGAATGCAATTTGAGCCGGTCATGATATGCTGTCCAACCAGTCAGAAAATACATCGTTGGATCAACAAGGTAAAGTTAGTACAAATTGAAAGGAGAAACATGTATTTTAGAGGATTTCACCCTCTCCATCCATTCATTCATACTATATCCTTTGCTTGGTTTAATGGAAAGAAAACAACACTCTGATTTTCTAAAGATGAGCCTCAGGACATTATGGAAATGTCTAGAATTGCGCAACCAAATACATTTTGAAAAGGTTTTCAAATTGCTCGAAAAGTATTTTAGCCAAAACAGGTGCTTGGATAGGATTTAAAGCTTGACTCTTGGGCTTTTTGCTAAGGAATTCATAGGATTAGCACATCTTGGCTTTCATCATTGGGTACCTAAGAAAGAGCGCTGAAGTTTTGGGACCGGTCAAAATGGAGTGTCTACACCCATAAGTTGTAGTTCACTGTTTTGACACCCCCAACCCACTAATATATTAGAGAGGATTGTAGAGAGAGAAACATAAATTGAAGCAAAGGGTGCAGTGGGAACAAGCTAGTTTTGGTCCTCTAATGATGTTTAGGATTCTAGGTTGTCTAGGGTTTGGTTCTAGGAATCCATTTTCAGAGATTTCTTGAAGAAGAAAATAATGGGTTTTTAGTGGTGGTTCTTCTTGGTGGTGGTAGTGGGATAATTCAGGAAATGATAAGAGAGAGGAAGAGAGGGTGAGTTTGCATATTTGTTTTGAAATTTGAAGTCAAAATGTAATTTCTTTTTCTAACTTTTTCCGTTTAAATTTGACGGTAGGGGCTAAATTGATACGATTTCAAAAACTTTGAGGATAAAATTGAAATTATTCGAAGTCTGGGGGTGTAATTTATCATCGAGGCAAAGTATATAAGTAAAAATGAAATTTTCTCTTGATTGAGACACAAAATTTAATTTGTTGGCACCATACCAAACATGTTGATAGCATTGAGACATTGACATAACAAAAATATCTAATGTGATTTGGCAAGTACCAAAATCATCACACACTCAAAACAAAACACCAAAAAAAAAAAAAATGTTTTTTATTTTTAAAAAAATCCACTTTACCTTGGGGGTGAGGAGTGGGGTCCTTGACATCCTCTCCCGGGTTGGCTTGCAGGGTCGAGTCCAAAGGATTCGGCCTTGGGGGTTCCCGGGTTACCCTCAAAAAAATTCACTTTAGTACACGTTTTTAATAGGGCATTTTAAGAACTTTGGGTCGTATAGGATTTTTTTTTTTTTTTTTTAAGTGTTTGGTTTGTTGTTATTATTATTATTATTATTTTGAATCATTGATTCAATGGTGCAAGTGGGCAATTTGACAACACGCTTCATTTCTTAATTATCACCAAACCAAATCAAGTCTTAAGTCCCATCAAATAGGATCGGTTACATAAATCATTCTTTTTCACTCGACTCTATCAGAGACCATTTGGTTAGTCAACATAAGGAAATTCATATCTCTATATACTATACTAGCCTACATCAATCTAGGTCTGCCCCTTCCCCTAACATTTCCTTCTACCACATCAGACGCATCTCTTCACTACTACCTCTGCTAGTCTCCGTTGTATATGACCAAACTATCTCAATCTATTCTCTCTCAGCTTATCTTCTATCAGTGTTATTCCTACTTATTCATGAATAGATTCATTTCTAACTTTGTCTTGTCTAATCTTGCTACACATCCATCTTAGTATTTTCATCTCAATAGCACTTATCTTATCTACATGTTATTTCTTAGTTACCTAACATTCCGTCACATACAACATTGTTAGTCTAATAGCCATTCTCTAGAACTTTCTTTTTAGTCTAGTTGGTATTCGTTTATTACACAGTACCCTAGATGCGCTCCTCTACTTAAGCCATCATACCTTAATTCTATGGATCACATCTACTCCAATCTCCCCAACAGTTGTGATATTCGATCTTAGATAATTGAAATGTTCACTCTTAGGTAGTCCTTGGTTTTCAATCTTTACTTCTCCTCTGTTTCCATTATTCTTGTTACTAAAATTGCACTCCATGTATTCTCGCTTAGTTCTTTATCCTAAATCCTTTAGATTTAAAAGTTTCTCTTCAAGTCTCCAACTTAGTGTTAACTCATTCTCTAGTCGCATCCACTAACACGATATTATTTGTAAAAAGCATACACCATAGCATGTCATCTTGAATATTTCTCGTCAACTAATCTATAACTAAAGCTAATAGATAAGAACTTAAGGTTAATCCTTAGTGTAACCTCGCAGTAATTGGAAATTCACTTGTCTCTGTTGCCGATGATCTAATAGTGGTCATCATACTTTCATAGATGTCCCTAATCGTATCAATGTAGCCTTTTGTTATCCATTTTTTCTCTAGCACCCACCAAATTATATCCCGAGGCACTTTATCATATGCTTTCTCAAGATCGATAAAAACTATATGAATGTCTTTCCTCTCTCTATAATTTTCTATTACTCTCAACAAAAGATAGATCGCTTCTATTGTTGACTTATCGGGTCTAAATCCAAATTGATTCTCTGACACCTTTATTACATCTTATAGAGTATCTCCAATGCACTAGGCATATAATACTTGTTAGTTAAAATGGCTAATGTGATTCACTTTTTTCAATTCCAATGCACTAGGCATATGATTAGGCATTTTAGCTCAACTCATATTCACTAGCTACATATAGCTAGCCTTCAACGCTAGGCAAAATGTATTCAATCATTATGATCATTTTCCTCCCTCTTTGTTGTTGACGTGGCATTCTATAAAATTAATAGTATTTGGATAAATAGCTAAAATAAAGAGCATGGTTGGAGTAAAAACATAAAACAGTTGATAGGCAAAATAAAATATATACTTTATAGTAATATTTAGATAGGTAAAATGCCTACTACCATTGGAGATGCTCGACGTTCTATTACTCTTTTCCACACTTTCATTATATGACACACCAATTTGATTCCTCTATAATTGTTGCAATTCTAGACATCTCCTTTATTTTTATAGATTAACACTAAAATATTCTTTCTCCACTCTTCTAGCATTTTCCTAATTAACAACAAATTAATTTTGTGACTAAACATAACTAGTAAGCCTTGAAAACACTATTTAACCAATCTTCACAAATTAATTTTATGGTTAGTTATTACTCATAGTTGTTATAGTGTCTCAATAAATTTTTTGAGGTATTGTTTCTCAGCTATTTAATAATTTATTATTATTATTTTTTGGATAAATTTGGCCTCCTTATTTTGAATTTTTTTGGGGTTATTGTTCATCAGGAGAATGGACAGTAAAATAATTTTTTCAATAAAATAGAGTTAGACTAGAGTCTAATAGATGATCAATGTAAAAGCGTAACAATATAAATAGAAAAGCAATTTTTAAATTATATATATATATATATTATAAAATTTGTTGAGTTTAGTGCATATGCTCTGATTGTATGATTTTAAAATCGAAGAGAAAACTAATATTTAATGTTATTTTTTTGAGAACATATTTAATGATATTTGATCGATTTAAAATGTTATTAATTCAAACATTATATATACTTATTTCTACAATTTGACCACATTTTTTTTGGCCCCACTTATCACATGATGACAATGGAATAGGGTATGGACGGGGATAGATTTGGAGTACTTTGCCTTTGTTTCAAATCATATCGAGGATAGAGTTGATAAGGAGGTGGTGGGAGAGGGGTGAGGATGAGTTAATTTTAAGTTTAGAATTGCTAGAACTAATATCTCATATGATATATTAAGAATAATTATTTTTGATTAATAAGAATTAAAATATGTAAGATAAAAAATGAAAATGAATATTAAGTATAATATTTTGATATTTTAATTTTATTCTATTTAAAATAAATTATATATATAATATGGGGATAGGAGCAAAGTATAATGTAGTGGAGAGAAAAATCAATCCCCACCCTATCTTTTTACAATAATGCTTGAGACCACTAAAAGTGGTGCTCTAAAAGCACCACTAGTGATGTGGCAATGGACGGGGTCCACTGCTTGTGGCTTGTTTTTTTTTTTGTTTTTTTTGTTTTTAAATGCTTGTCAACTCATTAGTGGTACTTTAGAGCACCACTTTTAGTGGAATGTATCATTACCCATCTTTTTATTGATCATAAAAAATTTGTGTTGGATAGAGTGTAGGGGGGAAATGGAGTCTGGATCCTCTCCAGCGAGCCTCTCCAGCCATTCCTCCTGTCAAGGTCCATGATTCAGCCACGTCACTTTGGCTAAAAAAGACGGTTCAGATCAAGTTTGATTAAAAAAAAAAATTTGATTTTTTTTTCATTCAACATAGCAACAGAGAGCGTCAAACGCAGAGCTACTCAAAACCATTCTGCCGTGAAGCCATCTCTAGTGCCCTCTCAACCTATGTCTCCTTCCTTTTCTACTTTATTTCACCTCCACTCTTTCTCTCTCTTCAAACCCACAAACCTTCTCTCTCTAATCTGCAATCGATTAGAGAGATTGAAAATGCCAAAATTCAAACCGGAATATTCAAGTAAGAAATGAAGAGAAATGCTTTGATTTTCTTGAAGTCGTGCATGTCGAATTGGTTGAGCATCGATTGAGCTCTAAACTGATTGGGTTGAGCTTCAATTGATATCTGATTGACCTTCGATTCAAATTTGAATCTAGATTTGTTCCACTGCTGCAAATCGTTGTTACCACGTCGGAAAGAGAAGCAAGAATGGTAGGGAGAAGCAAGAAACTTCTGCTTGGTGATGGTAGTTCAGCATCGGAATCGGCACGGCATTGGAATCGACAGTGCTCCTGTAAAAAGAGAGGAGAGTTTAGGAGAGAGAGAGAGAGAGAGATGAGAGTTTGACAGAGGGAAACTCCATTGCTGTGTTGAATTTTTTTTTTTTTTAACGAAACTTGATCTAAGCCGTCCTCTTCAGCCAAAATGACGTGGCCAAATCTTGGCCATTGACAGGAGGAATGGCCGGAGAGGTTGGCTGGAGAGGATCCGGACTCAAAATTGTTATCTCTACTCATAATTGGAGTTGTTTAGTGTAACTTAATTGAACCACTTGTCCTTATTTTATTATGAGAGTTTGTGTCAAATTATTTGGTATAATTTTTACATATAACTTATTAGTATAAAACATGTGCTATGCACAAGATAAAATTTCGTTGAATGTAAAAAAAAAATAATTTAAATGATATTATTGTCCCTCATAAATATAAATTTTATTTGTAAACTAGTGTTGTGTAAAGCTAAAATAAAATAGAATTTAATATCATGTGATTTTCCAGTTTTATAGAATTCATAAGTTAATTTTCTCTCATATCACCCAAAGCAAATTTAATTATTAACTTGGTGTTTTTAATTTTTTAAATCAAAAATCAAAAAAAAAAAAATAGTTATTAGTCAATATATTTAAAAAATAAAAAAATTTAATAGCCAATAATTTTGATAATTTGGCATTCACTTGCACAAATAAAATAAGTATTGTCATTCCCTTGCACAAATAAAATAATAATTTTTTTTGAAACATGTCATATATCATATCAATGTAAGACTAAAAATAATATTCAGTTGAAATAATGTTCAGTTATGTTTTACGATTACTTTCACATTGTCATTATATACATAGATAGTAGTGTGTACTACTTTATATTCGCCTTACAAAACTAACATCAATAATAATAATAATAATAATAATAATAAGTTTCAATATAGATTTTGTAACTTATTTTTTTCAAATATTTCATGCATTTATCTTGAATGTAAAGATCTTTCAATTTCTTCTCCCTCAAACTTTGTCTCTTATAGAGTGAGACATGAGATTTTTATGTGATATCGTGAATATATGAAGTGAAATACACGCATTGCAACCAAAAAAAAAAATTTAAATTAAATTAAATTAAATATAGATTTTCTAATTTATTTTTTTCAAATATCTCAAGTATTTTTTTTTTTTATGTGAAGAGCTTTCAATTTATCCTCTCTCCAGCTCTGTCTCTTATAAAGAAAGACATGAGACATTTATGCAAAGTAAAAGACGTGGATTGCAAACATACCTAAAAATGCATTGCAAAAATCAAACACAAACTCAAAGAAAAATAATAAAACTATTTCATTTTTTTTAATCACTTTACATTTAAAATGTACAATTTGAAATAGGAAAAAATTAGAAAAAAAAAATATACATCAAATTCATACACACACACACACAAACCCAAAAAAAAAAAAAAAAAAAAAAAAAAAAAAAAAGACAAAGAAACAAACAAATCCCCATGAAATATGAGTCAAACTTCTTAAATAAATCATTTTTGAAAAAAAAAATGATCTTTCAAAAAATTCAACATTGGAGTCCCAAAAAAGTAAAAAAGGAGAAATAAGAAAAATAAAAAATTTGATAGTAAATTTCCGAACAACTTCAATTATGCAAAGTGAGCTGTACAATCAAAATGTTCAATCAACAAATTATATAGAAATCGCCTCAACGATATAGCTTGTTTTTATTCATACAACTCTTACAATCGTAAATCATATATATATATATACAGTCAATATAACATTGAGATTAAAGATTTCAAATATTAAAAAAAAAAAAGATTTTTTTTATTTATTAGAAGTCGAGAAGAATTCTATTCATACTATTCTTACAATCATAAATCATATATATACATATAACTCAATATAGCATTAAGATTCAAGATTTCAAATTATAAAAAAAAAATGCTCTTTTATTTATTTATTAGAAGTGGAGAGGAGTGTAGAGAAATCAGAGGGAAACATCGCTATATATAGATATCTATACAGTAAAGAAATAGATATAAAATTTAATTTTAAAATGTAACATAAAAATAAATAAATAAATATTTTACAAAACAGGAAGAGATAGAGATAGAGATAGAGATTAAATTTGTTAAGAAAGATATTAATTGAAGAGATAGAGATCAAATTTGTTAATTAACAAAGTCATAATTGAAGAAATAGAGATCAAATTTGTTAATTTTATCTGTTTATATATCTGATTTTTAAATTTTGTTGTTATGTTTATTTTTTAAAAATAATTAAAAATTAGAGAATGGGTAAAGGAGACTTCACAAAATACCATGTAGGAAAGAGATTACTTGAGAATTTAGTATTAAGAATTTGGAGGCTCCATATGTTTCATTACATTATATATATATAGCGAGTGGCGGAGTCAAAAATTTAATATAGGGGGGCACTTGGATCTGCGGGAATGTTTACTAAATTGATTTCTATGTGACTTTGTTTTGCGGAAGAATAATTATCATCTTCTTCTTGAGGAAAATATGATTCCAACTTTGATTTTCTTTTAAAATATTTCTCTATGACTGTTTGAAAAAACTAAAAATCAAAATAAAAATTTGTTAGGACCTTTTATTGTCAAATTCCATGGATCAAAACCAAGGTTGTAACAAGAGTTCTTTAAGAAGTTGGTTTCCTTCAAAAACATGATTACTTTAGAGTTCTGCAAGAAGTTGGTTTTCTACAAGAAGTTGGTTTTCTTTCCCAACTAGGATTGTTTTGGTTTTCTATAAATAGTTGGGTTTCTCCCAAATTTAGGCTATTCATTGATTCTCTCCAGATCTTCTTTTTGGTTCTTAAGGGTTATATCTGGAGATATTTTGTTAAGTTTTCTTTTATATTTTTTATTGAGTATTCAACTCATGGTTTAAAGAAAGTACATCAAAGGTTTGTTTGTTATACACAAAAGAGAGAGTTGTTCTTCGCCAGGATTCTCAAGAATTCGAGCCCAGCTTTGTGAATCCGGAGTGGCTCATCAGAAAGACAATTCCGTGGTGAAGATGGGGTTGGAAGAGGCACATAGAGGTTGGTTCAATTAGGCGTTGTGGATTCGCTAGATAATTGAGAGTATACCTGTGTAATTCCTTTAATTCTTCTTAGTGGATTGTCATGTGGCAGTTGCCCGTGGTTTTTTAATCACAGTTGGAGGTGTCCAATTGTGGTTTTTCCACGTAAAAATCATTGTGTCTCTTTCTCTTGATTGTTTGATTGGGATTGTTATATTCTGTTTAAAATTGTTACATAATCACAAATCAACATCTAGAGGGTTTCTAGTTTTTTCAAAATTCATAATCAAAATCACAAACGCCCACAAATCAAAATCTCCAATTTTAATATAAATAAAAAAAAATTAGCACAAATCCCAAAAAATCAAAATTTCTAATTTTAATACAAATTATAACAAATAAAAATCCCTAATTTAAATATTAATCACTGCAAATTAGTATTTTTAATTTTAGCACAAATCAAATCCCTAATTTTGACACAAAAAAAAAAAAAAAAAAAAAACCAAAATCCCTAATTTTAATATAAATCACCACCAATTAAGATTCATAATTTTAGCATATCAAAATCTCTTATTTTAACATAAATAATAACAAATAATTTTTTTTTACAAATTAAAACTTAACAAATAATTATAAATTAATACTCATAATTTTTATTTAAAAATAAAAAAAATAAAAATAAAGTTATCTGTAAACAATAAAGAGAAGATACTAAGGTTGTAGTGTGGTCCCAAATCTGTGTTGTGTGATCTTAATCTAGTGAATCGTAAGTCGGTAAATTGCAAAGTAACAAAGGGAAACAAAAAAAAATACAAAAATACTTAACAAGTACTATGAATAAATAAAAAAATAAAGAATTTCATACACTTTTAGGGTTTTAGGGTTTTAGTTTTGTCATAATTGGAGTTGTGTGCACTCACAAAAAAAAAAAAAAATTGTGTATCAATGTTTGATTGGGATTGGGATTCAAAAAAAAAAAAAAAAAAACAAAAAAACAAAAAAACAAAAAAATAAAAGAACGTGGGTCCGTGGTGTGATATCAATGTGTTTGGGATGCATTTGGGAGGGCTATGTAGCACGGGCACTATGTAAGCATGATCAAACTAAAAAAGAAAAAAATTGAAAAGTCAGGGGGCACGTGACCCTCTCGACCCAACGTCCCTCCGCCACTGTATATGGTATAGATTAAGAAAAAATAACTTACGTAAATTGATTATGTAGACTTCTTTTAATTTTTGTTTTATGATTATCAACTTTTGAAACTTAAAATAAATTATACTAAATAAACAAATGTATTGTAAGATATACTAATATTGATCTTGTTAATTGTTTAAGGGAAATTCTATAGTACACAACTTATTTTGGGGTGTGTACCATATACTCAGTTATGATGCTTGTGGTTTTTAGTTACAACATATTATGTTGTTAATTATGACATAATGTGATATTTGTTATGATCTTTTGTTATTATTATTTGATTAAAGTACAAATATATCTCCTGAAATTTACTTAAAATATAATTTGCCCTATATGATTCTGGAAATTACATATCTCGCCCTTTGAAATTTTTAATTTCATAACAAATAATTATTTTATTAATAAATCATCAAGTTAATTAATATTTTTTTAATGATGTCGAAAATTTATTTTAATTAATAATTCAAATAATTTTATCATTATATAGAAGAGCAATTTTGAAATTTTATTTTTTCAGTTAATTCTATTAAACAAAAAATCAAAAATGTGATGTTTGGTTATAATCGAAAAGGTCTTTTGTGAATCTTATGCGGTATTTGATTATGACTCATTATGGTATTAATTATGACACATTTTTATAGCTTTATTTTTTTTTATTTTTTATTTTAAATTTTGGAGTTTGTACCAGATTGTTTGGTGTAATTTCTACTTATAATTTATTAGTCAGAAATAACTTAAATAAATTAAAAAAATTGATTTTCAAAAATTGGTTAAGCAGCACTTTTAACTTCTACTTTTAGATTATCAACTTTTATTCTGGAATAAGTTGCACCAAATAACACTATTGTGAGGTTGGTTATGACTTATTGTGATTATTATTTTTATTATGATCGAAAAATGTCTTTTATACCTTATAACTCATTATATATATATTAGGAATAATACCTGGTAGCTCGAAAATCATTGATCCGAATTGGCTCAAATACCCAAAACGACGTCGTTTTGGATATTTTTTTTTTCTTTTTTTTCCTTTTCTTTTATTTCCCTTCCCTTTCTGAAGCAAAGAAGAAAAAAGAGAAGATCAGAGAAAGAGAGAGGAGGAGAAAAGATGGAGAGGAGGGAGAGGAAAAGAAGAAGACGGTGATGGCAGTGCCGATTGGGCAGTTGGTGACTCTTTCTCTCTCTGCCGGTGGGTGGCCCTCTTTCTCTCTCTCTCTCACAATATAGATGTGTGTATAGATCGGTGGATGATGATGTGTGTGTATAGATCTAGTGGCTCTCTCTTATATATATATATAGATTATGTGTATAAATTTGTGTTGATGATCCTGTGTTGATGATGATGGTGTATGTTGATGAAAAAGATGATCTGTTGTTGGTGTTGATGATTTGTGTATAAAAAATGGAAGTTCTGTGCATATAATTTTTTTTTGGTGATTGTTGATGTTGATGTCCCCTGCTCCATCTCTCTTCTTCTTCTCATTCTTCTTCTATTTTCACCATCTTTGTTTCAGAACAGAGAAAAAAAAGAAAGAAAGAAAAAAAAAAAAAATCCAAAACGACATCGTTTTGGATTCAAACCATTTTGAGCCTTAGTATTTTCGAGCTATAAAACGGGGTTGATATATTAGTTATGATTGAAAAAGATTTAATTATAACTAACTTACACATTGAGGATGGGTATTCTAAAACAACTAATGAGTAATGGTAAGGGATCATAAAAAAAAGATAATGAAATGGTTTATTAAATTCTTCACCCTTAGATTATAATGTAATAAATACCACAAATGATGAAATATCTTCATGAAATATTTTATGATCATTAGTATTACTCATAAGCAATTGTTTAATGATTTAAGGGATTGCTTGAGGAGCGAATTTTTGGTTAAAATAGCCTAAATTCCAAGCCAAATTATCACATTATCCTTTTTAATTTTCTTTCAAGTTTTTTTTATAAAATAAAATTAAAAATCCAATTAAAATAATCAATTTCCAAACAAACTTTGAGTAGACCAATTGAAAGAAAAGCTCATAACAATAACGGTGTACTCGACCTCATTCTACACCAGCTCAAACTCAAAAACCCTACTAACCTTCATCATTTATTCCTTAACACCCAGACACTATTTCAAAATCTTCAAAGAAGTCCACAACGCAGCGCCACCACTGCCTCTCTCTCTCTCTCTCTCTCTCTCTCTCTCTCTACAATGAAGGCCTCCACCATTCCGCACCACCGCCCCCACTTCCTCCACGGCGGCGGCGCCGCCACCTTCACTCTTCTCCCTAAACCACACCTCCGCCCACCCGCCGCCGCCTTCTTCCCCATCCGCATGTCCCTCCGTGACGACGCCCCCTCCCTCGCCGTCGTCGGCGTCACCGGCGCCGTCGGCCAAGAATTCCTCTCCGTCCTCTCCGATCGCTCCTTCCCCTACCGCTCCATCAAAATGCTCGCATCGAAGCGATCCGCCGGAAAACACCTCACCTTCGAGGGCAATGACTACGTCGTCGAAGAGCTGACTCCGGAGAGCTTCAATGGCGTCGACATTGCTCTGTTCAGCGCCGGTGGATCGATTAGCAAGAAGTTTGGGCCGATCGCGGTGGATTGTGGCTCGATAGTTGTGGATAACAGTTCGGCTTTTCGGATGGATGAGAATGTGCCGCTTGTGATTCCGGAAGTGAACCCGGAGGCTATGGCGCATATTAAGCTTGGGAATGGAAAGGGGGCTTTGATTGCGAACCCTAATTGTTCCACTATTATATGCTTGATGGCTGCCACTCCTCTTCATCGACACGCGAAGGTATGAATCGATTATGCTTAGCTCTATTACATTCCATTGTATTAGTGTTTTTTGAATTAGATTGTGTATTTTGTACTCGTAGGTGAAACAAGTTATTCACTTTGTCTGCTTTTTGATTTTACATCCTTTTGCATTCTTATCTCTCTCCTCTTTTTTTTTTTTTTTTGTGTTTTTTTTTTTTGTAGGTAAGTCGTATATTTTATATCAAAACATTAGATGTCACAATGAAGTTCATTACATGCCTAAAAAGCAACCCACCCTTTCTGAAACACTCCTAGCTAAAACAGTACAACACATGGAACAAATATATTTTAAATAAAGTTCTGGCCAATCAACACTATTAGGATAAGAAAAACAGCCAAGGCTTTCGAACCAGCCCATGGCTTGGGGTTAATCAGCCCATGGTTTTCACCAAACCCAACCCATGGTTTAAACAAAATCACCCATGGGTTTTGGAACAAACCCAGCATGGATTTAAACAAACCAGCAGCAACAGCACTGCAGCAACTCTTCAGCAATTCAGCAGCAACAATGGCAGGCACACATGAAGATCCGTGGGCCCTCTGGCTGTGCTGGAACAAAAATACTGTCTCCAACATATATAAACATCTCATTGGAGCCCACAAACTCAAGGCTTTTTGATATCACTCTTAATGGAAAATCAAGCATGTCTAGATAAACTCAAAGAAATTTACCCATCAACAAGAACCACTACAAGATCTTGCATACGCAAACAAGAATCTAGAAAGGGAAGGGAAAATTTCATAGCAAATCTAGATAACCAAAGTGGGTTCTTAGTTCTCATCATGAAAGCTCGCACACAAAAATGGAGAATACCAGAAAACACTCCATACACCATGTAGAAGCAAAACTTGAAGCAAGAGAAGGGATAACTCAAAGAGATTAGACTCCACAGCGTTGATGAGATATCTCAAAAACACAAATCTCCTCTAAAAAACAAAAATCTAGTATAGCCCAGGCGGAGGCATCAGGGTTCTCAAGGGAGGAGACGGGATTGTATAACAGCCCCCTTTCCATGGTTGTGAAAAGCCATAAAAAATCTGTAGAGAGAGAAGCTCTCAATTCTAGAGAGAGAACCCTTCTACATTTCATATGAAGTTTTCAATATGGATTCTTATCATAGAGATCATTTTCCCGTTGTGCTGTGTGGAAAATGTCACTTTTTGGATGTCTAGGGGGAATTTGACTTTCTTTATTTCGTATTAAGTTTTTAATATGGACTCATTTTCTTGAATGAGGTCATGATGCAACGTGAAACGCGAAATAGTAACAATCCTAAAATCCGTTGATTTAAACAAGAATACCGGAAGTAAGATTCCTCTCTAGACTCGTTGATTCATAAAGAATACTGAGAATAAAGGCTTATCAATGGTTGATTCGCAAAGAATACTCAACGTTGGAATAAAAGAGTATAAAACTCGAAATATATTAATTTTCAAAAGCTTTCTCCTACCCTAAAGCTTACATCTTTATTTATAATGAACCTAATTCTTGTAGAACAAGAAACTAATAGAATAGGAAATAAAATCAAAACTAATAAAATAGGAAATCAGTATCATATCAAATTAGAAAACTAAATAACTAAACACTAAATTAGAATATAAAATATTAATTTCAAAATAATAGTAGAAAAATATTTATTTTCTAAAATTCGGCTTGCATCAGGTCATTACACAAAATGGTGAGCACAATTACTCACAGTAGTAGTTTATGGGACTCTCATATTACAAATTTGTAAGACTAATTCTCGCTTGATAGTTATGGTTATTGTTAAATCTGAGTAATGAGAAAAGTAGTCAAATATCATGTATAGAAAAATGAGTTATTCAATATCTGAATACACACTAGTAATTATTATATTTTAGCTCTTGGACAGGAACACCTAACAAAGCGATATGGTGTTACAAGTACTTATTTGATGGGATAAGGTTTAGGATGTGGACTATTTTTTTTTATTTTTTATTTTTTATTTTTATAAGTTAAGCTAAACATGGATGTATAATGGTTCGTTGATGGAATAGGACTGAATTAGATTATAACTTGATTGCAATAGATTGCTGGATTTTAAGAAAACAGCCTAGTGCATTGTTGAGCCACAATGACATACAAATATAGTGATTTGATTAAAGATTATTACGTAGATTTGTTCAGCAATTGAAAGGAAAAGACTGCTTGTAGGTTCAACTATAAGTGACATCAGTAAAGATGAAAAACCAAAAAAATAAAAAGAAGGTTTAGAGAGTGGTGATAGGCAAAGTGAGTTCAAGATCTCATCAAATAAACTATTATCTTAATTTACTTTGCCTCATTTGTACTATGGGCTGCAGTGGAGAATTGTAACTTTCTTCGCAGACTATTCTGATAAACAAACCTGACCGAATCGCTTAAAGACATTCTCAATGAATTTTATAGGTTTTGAAAGGAACCTAAGTAAACACTTGTGATGGTGCTCAAAATATTAAGGCCTTGTTTGGGAAGTGGCTGAAATATCCAAAAAGTCAAAAAATCACTATAAGTTGTCACATCACATTCCCATTTTTACTTTTTTAAACATCTTTTCGTAAAAAGTCAAAAAGTCTACTAAAATAGTCAATTCCCAAATGGACCCTAACTCTTAGAACAATAATTCTTCAAACTTAAGAAGTATAAAAATTTGTAGCAAAGAGGACACTCAATTTCAAGCAAGTCTTTATTAATTCCCCACATGCATAGAATCAATCAACAATAGGCACCCTGAAATGACTACTAACTAGAATACTTTTATCATAAGTTTCAGAATTACCCCCCAAAAGAAAACTTTCGTATCTCAAGTAAGAGAATTGCAAAGCATTTTTTAAAGGCCTGACCCAACTATTGGCTTGAGGCTGATGTTTCACCTACATCTATTGCATGTATTAATGATGCAGGTATTGCGCATGGTTGTGAGTACGTACCAAGCAGCTAGTGGTGCTGGTGCTGCTGCAATGGAGGAGCTTGAGCAGCAGACTCGTGAGGTTTTTTTGTTTCTCCCATCTTAATATCATCTCTGCTATTCAATTTTTTTTTTCTTCCTGATATTTGATAAGTAGCTTTGACAGTCCTTCAAATTTGATTTGATTTGATTTGATTTTTTCTCTTATTTTTACCATAAGGTCCTGGAAGGAAAGCCCCCAACTTGTAATATCTTCAATCAACAGGTTTGTCTATCTGTTCATGTTTCTTGAGTTCAAAATTGAGATAAATGGTTAATGATTATTTATTATATCTAATTGTTCAAATTACCTCTTAATACAACTACATGCAGTATGCTTTTAATCTCTTCTCACACAATGCACCTATCCTGTCAAATGGCTACAATGAAGAGGAAATGAAACTAGTAAAAGAGACCAGGAAAATCTGGGTAAGTGTATAGACTTGGTTTTTTATATTTAATTCTCAATATCTGTTTAGATTTATGTATATATGTGTGCTGAGGTCTCTGATTGACTTGGACAATTTGCGTAGTCCGCATGATGTACTTTTATTTTTTCTTTTTCTTTTGATAAGAATTTTATTTGCTATTGTAGAATGACATGAATGTCAAAGTAACTGCCACATGCATAAGAGTTCCTGTTATGCGTGCACATGCTGAGAGTGTGAACCTCCAATTTGAGAACCCCCTTGATGAGGTAATTTTGCATTTTAACTCAAATTTTTATTGGTTTTTGATTCATAATAAATCTTGTTGCCTAAATTATGTTATAGTGGAGTTTCTATCCTTGATTTTCATTTGTTGTTGAAGGATAAGCTCTTGAGATTAGAGCTATGGATAATGTTCATGACAATGTTATTCTATTTTTGGGGATAAACACCCTGCTAAGAAGCATGGACACGGACACGTGACACGACACGGGTACGACACGGACACGCCGATACGTTAATTTTCAAAAAATACAGGACACGACACGTGGAGGACACGCACGAAATATATAATTTTATATATTTATTATATGTTATATATATAAATATGTCATTCAAAGATAATAAAAAAATGCAATATGACACTAATTCTTATAAATATATATGGTTTTTATTTTATTATTGTATCTTAAGTTATTTTGTTCAAACTTATAATTAGTTTTACATATGTCTAATCGTTAGACACGTGTGTTTAAACGATTGACACGTGTGTCCTCCAAGTATCCAAAGAGTGTCCAAGTCTTTAAAAAATAGGACACGTTTTGAAGAGTGTCGGACACGTGTCCTGAGAGTGTCCAAAGAGTGTCGGTGTCCGACACGTACACGACACGGATACATCACCTTCCTAGAAGTGTCCGTGCTTCTTAGACACCCTGTTTTAACGGCATTTATCTATTGGTATTCCATGCTTTCTATATCACTTCTGTACATTGTATTAACCTGTCATGAGTTGATATAAGTGAAAAATTGCAAATTTGTCTGTGGAAACTTTTCATCCGACCTTTCCTTTGAGATTTGCCTATTCCCATATGATAATGTCTATGGTTTTTTGGGGATATTAAAAAAGTTCGTACCAAGTACACAAGCTTATAGCAGCCTAGCAGGATCCAGGAGAGGTAGTAGGTATGCTGCCTTGCTCCCACTGTTTTTTGGAGAGGCTGATTATCCTTTTTGGGCACATAATGCAGATTAGTTTGGTTACCAAGACTTATCTAAAGTTTTGTTCATTGTTTAGTTTACTTCTGTGTTCATTTATCTCATGACGCTATTTCCATCTAGCTATCATTGGATTTCACCAGGGCTTTTGATTATTTTCATGGAAGGATCCACTTGGATTCATTAAATTTTCTTCTTCTACTGCTCCCTCCTTTTCCGTTCTGACTCTGTTGTTACCCACCCAAACCTATGAGTTTACAAATACTCTGTGGGGGACATATTTTAAAAATATATTATTGTTTTGCTTTCTTAGGGCTTGTCATATCATAACAAGGGAAAAGCCCATTGTGCTCTTACCAGTCTAGAATTGCATTGTGTTGGCTCCCAAAAGTTTTATATGAGCATACTATGTAACGTGAAAATTAACACACTGTTTGCCTCTTTCAAAATCTTGAGCAATCATGTGTTCTGCAAACACGTACCAGTTTACAGTAGTGACATTTTACTCCTACTAAATCACCAGGGAGGTCTCTTTACAAAAGAGGGAAATGTTTCTTTGGTATTCAACGCAGGATGCTAAGCTGTAGACACTAGCACCTTTGGTATTCTATGCAACCAAATGGGATTCCTTTAGCCCAAACAAAACTTGTGTGTTATTTTGTCTTGTGGAGAAGAATAACATCATGCATTGACGAATTGCTAGTTCTTTCTCCATTCTCTTTTTTTAAGAACCTGGCCTACCTTACGTACTACTAGGCTTGCTTATATTGGTCTCTCTGTGATAAGCAACAATTCGTTTCCAGTACTACTATGTCAAAGTGTGGTATTCTTCAGTTTCATGTTATTTTCCATTGGGTTTTTGGTTAGGGTTTCATTTTCAAGAATAAAATAAGGTCATTTCAGTTACGAACATACAATTGAGTGCAAAACAAACAACCAGAATTGGGTTCTGCCTCTTTAACTACATCAAATGTGATTCCATCTTCCATAAGGGTCAACCATATTACCATTGTGGCTGCTTTTTCTTGACAGGCTAAATTATTGTGGAATTATGTTTTAGCAACACAGTTTCGATGCCAAATGATTATTCGATTATTTTATCACAAAAACACCATTGAATGAATCCTTAAGCAACACTGATGTGTATGTTTTCTGTTTATCATCCCAGCTAAATCCTTCAAAGAAAATGCTAAATGTTCTTAATTCTTTTCTGTCAAGAGAACCGGCTCTTGATTCAATTTTATGTTTGATTAACCAGGACACAGCAAAGGATATTCTAAAGAATGCACCTGGTGTAGTAGTTATCGATGATCGGACAGCCAATCGCTTCCCTACCCCCTTGGAAGTGTCAAACAAAGACAATGTTGCAGTTGGCAGAATACGACGCGATGTGTCCCAAGATGGAAACTATGGGTAAATATTAATTTATGAGCTAGTTACTTCTCCATTGTGTTTTTACTCAATTCATTTTCAAATCTTGAATCTTAAACGAGGACTTTTTAAACAGGGTGGACATCTTTGTTTGTGGTGATCAAATAAGGAAAGGAGCTGCTCTTAATGCTGTTCAGATTGCAGAGATGTTGCTGTAGGTCAGATCCAATTCTGCTAGCATGTTCATTATGTGAAATAATTATATTCTGCTAGCATGTTCATTATGTGAAATAATTATTTGGTGGGAATAAATTATTTTGTTCGGAAGCTCATAGTTATTTCGCAAATGCGGATGCCATTAACCGGGCGAGAGAACAAATTTTAGCACTTGTAGCAGAAACAGTTAAGGTAGTTGGATTTTGTATTATTTTTAAGGTGGTGTAGTCTGCAGTGAACTTTTGTCCAAACAGTTTTGTATCATATGTAACTCTCTCTTTTCTCTCCCTTTATTTTTTATTTTTTTTTGTTTTTTTGAATAATCTCCTTTTATGTGAGTATCGAATTGCACGAGCTCTTGAATGAATAAAATACCTATGTTGATTGCAAAAAAAAATATTGACTTGGTTATTGGTCATATTACCCTCTGGGTTCTTGCAAGGCTCAATAAACTTTGTGTTTAGAGTTGTGCTATTTAAGACCAAATATGTTTTCAAATGGATGAGTTCATTTTAGGGCTGAGAAAAAATTCGAAAAAATTGCAAATTAATACAATTTAGATCAAATTGCACTGTTTGATTTGATTTTTGCAATGTATGTGATTCAGTCTTGTTCTTAAAATAGGTGAACTGTATTTAATGGTTTGATTCGTGATTTTATAGTTATGATTTTGATTTGGAACCGAATTGGACTGTTTAGATATATATACATATATATATATAATTTGTTATTTATTGTAGGCACTTAATAACTTATTAGTATTTTGTATATATTCATAAGTTGTCAATTGTTTCGATTACAAGTGTGTTTTTGTGTAATAGTAGTAGAACTAGTTTTAAATAATTTTTATTTGTAAAGTGATGATATATTGCTTAATCTTTGAGCGAGTTGTGATTACGTTATAAATAATGACAATTCATGAAACAGTAGTTTCAAATAAAACCGAATTGAACCGAATCATATTTTCATGGTTCGGTTTGGTTCAGTTTAATTTCGAAATTTTCATGATTTGATTTGGTATTGAATTTTATAAAATCATAGATGGTGATTTGATCTTGGTTTACTTCAAATTCGAATGAAATCGAATCATACGCATCCTTAGTTCATTTTATTTATTTATTTGTGTGAATGGTATTATTTGCACTCGGAATGTACCCTCTTCAGTCATATTTGCCTTTTTTGAACTTTCTCCGCTATTTTTTTTTTTTTTAAGGTTATATTTAAATCATAAATTTTGGTAAGAATTAAAAAAAAAAAAAAAAAAAAAAGTGAGTGAAACGTGAATGAAATATAATTTTTTTTATTTCATTTTCTTCTTAGAAATTTAAAAAAGGAAAGGAAATGAAAAAATGTAATATATATTTCATTCATTTATGCTTTTTTTTTTTTTTTTTTTTCAAATCTTTACTCAAATTCATAATTCAAACACAATATTAAAATTTATCAATATTTTTTATTATTTTTTTGTAAGTGTTATTAGACTAGATTTTAAAAAGCGGATTAAACCATTAACACTATCTTCGAGTCGCGGGGTTTGGTGAGAGAAAAAAAGAAAAAGAAATGATGAAAATAAAAAATCTCTCACTTGTTTGGATTGTTAAATAGGTGTGAAATTAAGAAAAATGATAAGAGATGTTAAGAAAAAGATTCTCACTAAATCTATGTTTTATTTTTCACCAAAAGTGATGAAATTTGATAAAAAATAAATTGGGTTTAAGAAATTCTAATTGCACAATAAAAAATTCTCATTACATAACATGCAAAAATTCAATTATTTTTTTACAATCACCATAATTCTATCATCATAACCCTCATCCCTACACCCCCAACTTAACAAACCCTAACTCTGCCTCATCCCCCAACCACCACCTCTGGTAGCCGCAATCACAGCCACAACCGCCGTCTCCGACTCCAACATCCAGATCCACCCCACCGGCGACTGCCTCCAGTGACCTCTCGTACACCGCCACCTCCGACCACCTCTTATGTCTTATTCTTTTTCTTTCTATAACAGAGGAACTAATCAAAAGTGAGATGGAACTCATCAAATCCAGATTTCTATATAGTTTTGATCATATGCGAAACAATAATTCAAATTTCACCAAAATACTATATCAAAATCTGAGAACATAAAATTAATAATAGCACTTGATTGGAGCTTTGTATATACAACAAAATCTGTTATATGTGCAAGACTATGTCTGTCACTCTTGATCCCTCTGCAAATCTCTTTGCTTTGTAAGATATATGTGAAATTTAGTATATGAAACAAGCTCTAATGTAGAATATGGGAAAAATCTTGATGGTTTCTTTGTCTCTCTCTCTCTCTCTCTCTTTTCAATTTGTTGCATATAATATACACATATAAATATAGATGTATTTGTATTGGCAACCCAGTTGTGGGTAACTTTGGAAGCAATTGAAAGATGTTCTCCTTCAAGGCCTTGTTTCAGGTGATGGAGAAGGGTTGGGGGTGGTGAGGTGAGACGGAGATGGACTAGGTACCAGTGACTGACGGTGAGGGACTGGGTGGCTGTGGCTGGCATGAGGGGCTTGTCGGTGGCAAAGGGGCAGCTGCAGTGGTGGGTCGGTAGAGATGGTGCTAATGTGGGGTAATGAAAAATTAGGGTTTTCAAATACTAAGATGGAAGGGAATTTTAATAATTTTATAGAAAGATTGAAATGTAATAAAAAAAATAATAAATTGAAGGGCGTAATGAGTTAAAATAATGATATACGTAGAATTACTTTTAAATTTAATGAAAATTTTTTAAAATATTAAAATTATCTTTATGAAAAACATAACTTATTAATATTAATAAAATAATGTACAACACTTCTCATTCTTTCCTTTTATTTATTCTCTTTAAATAAGATAGGTAAAAAATTACATATTCTTTTCTTTTATTCGTCTAAACATAATGAAAAAAAACTATAATCATTTTTTTTCCCCCACCTCACCGTACAATCTAGACGGAGTGTAAGCTTTACGGAAAATGTTTGAGGGTCACAATTTTTGTGGCCACAATAGCTCAAAACTGCCAAAACGATGTCGTTTTGACAGTTTTGAGCTATTGTGGCCACAAAAATTGTAGCCTTAATTTCACTTAATGAGGTCCAACAAGAGACAATTGCCCAAATTCTTAAGCATTAAAGTTTAATTTTATCTGATCAAAAAAAAAAAAAAAAAAAGTCTAATTTTATAGGCAAAATAGTCATTTTGAAATTTGAATAACTTAAATCATACAACGAAACACTCATTTTTTTATTCACTTTTTGAGATGAGGGGAAGAGAAAAAAATGAGTGTATGGTTAGGGTGTAAATTGTTTAATACAGTGTAAGTAAGAAGTTGAGAGTTTGGTCGTACAGTTTAGGCTGTGTTTGGTTATATTTTCTAATCATAATTACACCCCTTTGTTTGCATGTATTATTTGGATGGAGTTTTGAAAATGTGATTACACCACACATTTTAGAACATAATTTTCTTTCACGTTTGGTAGATTCGTACATACTCTCTTTCGTCTTCTCTATTCTGAAAAGCAGAGGAGTTTTTAAATTTTGGGTCTACCTGGTCATCCTTCTGGATGTTTGGCCAGGTGACTAGAATAGTGTAAATATTTTTTTATTTATTTTTTATTTATTTATTTTTTGCAATTACCAATCACCACCTGTTATTTGAAAAAAAAAATTATATTTGTATTTGTTTTTGATATTTTTTAAATATAGAAATTATTTTTTTTTAGACCAAAATGACAAATTATTTTTTTGAATTAAATTTTAAAAAGAGTTTAGTTATGAATTTTGAATAGAATTTTCAATAGAGTTTTGAGTTATGTGTTTGGTTATGAGTTATAAGTTTTTAAATTAAATTTTGAAAAACTCTTTTCAAAATTCATAACGAAACAATTTTTCTCATTTCATATGTCACATAAAAAATTCAAAACTCATAACCAAACAAATTTCTCTTTTCAAATCATAATTCCAAAACTTACAAACTTAAAATACAACTCTATTATGAAATCATAATTCTAAAATTCTACCAAACACTACCTTAGATTTTCTAAATTGTAAAATTACCTTTTTGTGTAGTAGGTTAGGTTTACACACAAATTTGGACATGATGTCTTCAATTGGGCCATATAAAAAAAACTCAAGGGACTAAATGTATGAAATCAATAGTTTAAGGTTGATTTTTTTTTTTTTTAAAAATGATGATAGTTTAGGGGCTAAAAATAAACTCTTCGGGCTTTATGTGAAGGCAATTCATTCTCTTTTGATTCAAGTATATAGAAGGATGATTGAAATTTTGCAATGGTGTTGTTCCATGTTAGAATCTAGATCCTTATGTGAATCTTCTTTAAATACTATGTTGAAATTAAATTGTTCCAAAAAGAAAAAAGGTCCGTTGAAATTTAAAAATAATAATAAAATAAAGAGTTTTGATGATTGCAAGAGAGTGTAGAATGGGAGCACAAGAGTAAAATTCCAGGAAAGATGCATGGTTGTGGCCATGAGGCCCACGCCGATGCTTCTTGGTGTAGCAAAATTGCTTCAAGAGCATCGTCATGATTTACAGATTCAATTATCTCTTTTCTGAATTTTTAGTAACTTGATTATGAATTTCTAAATGCCTTTCATATATTGAAAATCTTGTTATAGCATAATTGTTCATCACTATATGATTTTCAACAATTTTATCTATGTTCCACCTTGTTCAGGCACTTGTGAACATCCTTTGGAAATGGATTCTGCACACTCACAAGGGTGTGCTAGAAATTTTCATGTGGCTTGAGCAATTATAGATTGAATTGGCAATTACAGAAAGATCTACACTTGAATTGTTAGTTACAGAAGGGTAATTTGGGAATGAAAATTTTGTGACAAAAAAGTGTCAATACTAACTCAACCTTTTATGTATGTAATAGAATAAACGTGCACACAAATTGGTTGAATAGGCCAGTGATTCTCCATCCATAAATCTTTTTGTCTCGTATGTTCCAATGCACTCTCAATCACATGATGTGGTGAGAATCTTGAGACATGATCATACAGATAAAAATACATTGGGACATAGGGATAAAAGAGATTTAGGGACAGAGGATCCTGTGGCGGTTGAATGAAATAAAATAAAATCTATAATCAACAAAATGAAAAAGATTATAAATTTATATCTGTAGTTGTGTATATGTTTGGGTACTTCTCCTATTTGTTTTCAATGTTCTGAATAGGGCTTGTATGTGATAAATTTGAGCATGTGGAGAGAGAGAGAGAGTGAGAGAGAGAGAGAGAGAGAGTATGATGTTCATTGTCAATAAGTTGTTCCTCACCATCTAGTAATGCAAGTGTGACATTTTGTTGCATAAAACACCTTTTTTTGGGCCATGATCCTCTATTCTCAAAAAGGTTTGTCCTTATGTCTTATCACTCACAACTACATGAATTGATTTTTTAAAATTAAAAATCATATTCCATAGCCTGAATGTGTGGGACAAGGGGACCTTTTTTAGGACAAGAGATCCCATGTCCACTTTTTCACATTAAAAGCTCGATTATAATTTTTTTTTTCTCTCAATGAGTCGTAATTATTGTTGCTAATGTCGCAGTATTAATAATGTTGTTGTATCTGTGAACTGGTATATGCATAATCATGAGAAAATTTGTACAACTTATATTTTTTGGGGGTGAATAGGGAACGATGATCTGGTTTTCCAACCAGCAGAGGAATGAGGCGGAGGAGCAAAGATAATGTTAGAAGTCGGGATATTGGAGAATATTGACGCCATCTTTGGGTTGTATGTCTCATTTCCTATTAGTACAGTTGTTGGCAGGAGTGGCCCTGTCTTGGCTGGGAACGGTTTCTTTGAGGTTGTGATAAGTGGGAAAGGGGGACTGTCACGCCCTCAAAATAATAACATTAAAACCCATCAATTTAGACATGCATTGATATAAGAGACAAACATCATTCTATTCCACGTAGTAATTCTTTTACAAGAAAGCGTTACATGTTAACAACAATCAAATGCTCTATGGGCTTACAGCTTTCCAAGCTAACACTTGGTTACAAAGAGGAGAGTACTAACTCAAATACACATTAAACCCTTGGCTTGAAATTGCATGTAATACAACAAAGATAACCAAAACCACAAACGTCACCGCTCTAGCCTCCCAAGCGATGTCCTTGGAGGTGGCATGCTTCATGTACCAAAATGGTGCCCCATATAGGGTGAGCCACAACAAGAGAAATACACTAAACCGATTATGAACAATGACTAAAAGATTAGCAGTTAATAGATGGTCAACACTTATACATTCGTTTACATCTTATTACAATTTCATGACAATCAAGTCTATGTTACAATTCCCTTTCCATTTCTTATTCGACATTGAGTTTTGAAAACAAGGCTCAGTACTCTGGCCAAAACCTTTGATGAGATTATAATTCATCACTAGAACACTTTCGAAAATTCAAGGTGGATACACATTTTGGTGTTGTATCAATAGCACATAAACCACTTCCATGCTTCACAAACGATGATGATATACATTTTAGTGCTATATCAAATCGAACAAACTTTTCAATAGATAAGCATATGAGCTATATCAACACTTCAATAGATAAGCATATGAGTTGTATCAACACTTCAACAGATAAGCATATGAGCTGTATCAACACTTCAACAGAGATAAGCATATGAGTCAGATCATCACTACAATGGGAGAGCATATGAGTCAGAACCTCAGGTCCATCCCCATCTTCCATAACCATTAACCGGCTTAGAGGTACATCCCCATCTTCCCTAAACCGTAGAGTACATCCCCATCTCCTCCCATACACAAGCAATGCATATAAACACGTAATCATATCATAATCAATCAATACATAAAGTTAATGTATTCTATTAACTGCTACACATAATGCACATAAACACATTGGTCATATGCACAATCCACCAATACATGAAATTAATGTATTCTCAACCGTCATACTCTATGACACACCCAATTGATTAGTTTTAGTTTACCTAATCATCATGCATTGTCTACAACAATCAATACTACCCTCCACCAGTAGTCCAAAGCAATTACTTCTAAACAGAAATAAATGCACAAATGGATAATATATCAACATTCCAACTAGGTGAGCAATAAATGATTCAACTACACCTTTTAGTCCTATACATTCCCAATTTCAACATTCTCAATTCAATTCTCATTTCTCTAATTAATTATAAACATTAATTAATTAAACCAATTAGGGCAAATAGCCGTAATTCACAAAAACAACCCTAAGGTTCCATTTCCATCAATGTTCCAACATTAATCTCATCTCTCTATGCCTAACTTGCATATAGGTTTATATAATTAAAACCCAAACTTTTGTAAAATTGCACAAAGGCCCAAACTTTCTCAAAATTACCCAACAACACCCAATGTATCAAAATGCTAAAATTTAAAGACAAAATCCATAAGGAGTAGGATATCCCTAGCTCAAATTCGAGCTCGAGGAAAGAAGATGACGAACTCAACGTGCTCCAAAACTCAAAATTTTGATCAAAGTAAAGCCCTCGACGATCAACCCAACTTTTGTAAAGACCAAAGGTGAGGAAAACACCCTAGCTAGATCAATACTTAGAGAGAAGTTATGGTTTTAGAGAGAAGCTTTCAAATGGCTTTTGGAAAAGTAATAGAGAAAGCAGGTGTGAAAAAGTGAGCCAAAAAGTCAATCCCGGAACCTTATACTGGTCGCCCGCTAGGCGTGAAACCCCCGCTCGAGCGCCACTCACAGACTCCCGCTCGAGCGGCCAATCCCCCGCTCGAGCGGCGGATGCACACTCCCAGAACTTTTGCAGACAGGTCCCCGCTCAAGCGTCCAATCCCCCGCTCGAGCGTCCAACACTGCACAGGAAAAACTGGATAGTTGTTTTCCCCGCTCGAGCGGAGAGGCCAAAAAGCTGGGTAACTGTTTTTGGTCTCTAAGCTCAATCAACCTGTTCCAAACCTTCCCAACACAACCCAAGGCTCAAATGCAAAGAGTAAAGGATGCAAACGAGGTATAAACAACAACCAACTCCACGGAACCGAGTTCAGATATGACAAATAAAGAAAAGAGGAAACCGGGATAGCTATAGGGACATACTGCCATTCCCTAACATACAATCAATCCAATCTTAGCAGCTTCTAATGTAATTGTTAGTTTGCAGCATCTCGTTTCACGTGAAGCCGATCCCTTGGATTCACATGTCTCTCTCTCTCTCTCTCTCTCTCTCTCTCTCTCTCTCTCTCTCAATGTATGTGCATGCGCGTGTGCGTGTGTGATCCCAACCCCTAAGAAGGTTTTTCTTATGCGTTAAAATAGTTAAAGCAAAATGAATCAAGAGTTAAATGCCCAAAACCCTTCTTCCTTAAAAGGTGCAAAGTTTTCAAAAATTTCACTTTTCTGAATCATAGTCATCATGATTTCTAAAAATTATATGTACAGAACAGAATTGCATTGTGTTCTTGTTTTCTACATTTTCATTTTCATGTTTCAAAAACAGGACCAATGAAATATTCATAAACTCTCATTGTTTGTATATCATTTTCATTTCTTGTGTGTAAATAGTTTTCTGAAATTTTGTAAACAAATTTTCCGATATTTCCTTTCGAAAACAATTATAACTAGTTTTATATCTTTTTCACTGGTTGACAAACCTATATATCTATTTCACTCAGTGAAGAATATTTGTAATTTCTTATCTTCTTTTTCATCTCTCGTCGTTCAAGTAAAGGTTCCATGTTTAGTCTTTTTCTTTAGATATGAAATAATGGACTCTTTTACTTTCTATGTTGCATCCCAGCTTAGCTTCAAAAATTACAAAACCAAAACCAATTATTTTGTATTCCCTTGCACACCAAAAAAAATAAAAATGAAAAAAAAAGAAGGTATTTTGTGCACAAATTACACATCTTTTACTTTTTTTCAACCATCACATGTATGCTTATTCATCTTGTAGGCAGTGATAGTGGCAAAATTCAAAGGAGGTGGTGCATTCAATGTAATTCCTGATTCAGTTACAATTGGTGGAACATTCAAGGCATTTTCGAAAGAAAGTTTGATGCCACTTAAACAACGAATTCAGGAGGTACAGTTGTTAAAAACCGCCAACTTACTTGCCATTTATTTTTCATAGTTGGAAGATTGAGCAAGAATCACAAAATTACCTTTACCATGATACGAACGTCCAGAAATCCATCTTATTTATTATGTATCAGTAAAAAAATTACCCTACCCCTACTAAGCTAAGGAGCAAGGAATGAGTGGAGATTTCATACAAGTGAAGGACCTATAAGGCCTGGTCCACACGCCATTGGGGAAGAGGGGGATTAGGGGAGCCTTAGCTCTCATAATCAAATTCTAAATTGTTGTGGCACTTTGGGATGCTTTTGATCAATATAGAACATGACAAATTAGCCAAAAAGAAAGACCACCAAGATAATCATTGAGAAACTGAAATCGTGCTTGGTCATTCATTGTTGTTTTCTTTTTATTTTATTTTCTATTTTATATTTTCTGTATAGCATCTCATTACAAATAAATGCAAATGACAGGTCATCACGGGACAAGTGGCTATGCATAGGTGCAACGCAACTGTCAACTTCGATGACAAGACCCTTTATCACTCAACCGTAAACAACAAAGAGTTGCATCGGTACTTTGGAACTGTTGCAAGGGATATGTTGGGCGAGAAAAATGTTTTAGAGATGCAACCATTGATGGGGGCAGAAGACTTCTCGTTTTTTGCAAAGGCGGTTCCAGGATACTTCTAGATGGTTGGAATGCAAAATGAGACTTAAGGCCAGCTTGGACCGGCGGTTGTGGACGCGCCAGCGTGAGGACTTATCGCCACGATTCGGACTCGATTTGTCACGGTTCTTAATCAACCAAAGAGTCCAAATCGCAAATCGTCGTTTGAGAAAAAACAGATTTTGAAAGAAGTGCCAAACATGGACTGCTTTGCGGATCTGAGTCACCACCTAAATATTTTTTAATGGGGAAATTTAGGAATCCCTGACTCGGTGCCAAAGGCCACATGTCCGTCATCACCAAAGTTGCCTCGGCTCGAGAACTTGGGTACGAATGGGGAAGGTCAGCTATGAGCACCCCCTCTCGCCCGATCCGAAAATCGGCCTCTACTAACAGTGATATCTTCTTTTGAAAGCATTATGTGTTCTTATTCCGATTATTAGCCTAGAATTACTATGTTATGCGCACAGCAAACAAGTATAGACCGATTGCCTAAATTGGAACAAAACATTGTATGTTCGTTTCTTTGGAAAACGCTTTAGAATTTGCTACTCGCAAGTAGGCTAAAATACGAATTTCAATGAGTTGTTTCAACTCAAACAATCCAACCTTCACCCACAGGCATTTAGGTAGTTTATATCATATAAGCATCTAGCCACATGGCAATCATGCTGTCATGTTAACATTCACACTCATGCGAGATGCTAAAGCATAAAATACTCACAAATAATGTACTCCGAGCCAAAACAAGAACGTGTTAGCAATCATGCATGATCCAAGTCCATGTTTAAATGCCTAATGTAACGCATACGGAATGTCACTAGAATAGGCTCGGCTAATCTAAGAATGACATGTGAAAATGCGCAAGTAGCATGTATTCAAGTTAGATTTGAAATACTTATGCAGTTAGCATGATGCGCCGAGCCCGGTGTGTGCAAGACAAATGTATGGATGCACGCATGCATAGCATAAGGTATGCTAAGTTAAATATGCCCTAATACAAACCATTGAAAGCAGGTAAGTAAAAGGGAGAAATACGTGGGGTTGGAAGACATACACACACCCACGCACACTTATTACACAATTGCCCTCGTTTGGAGGGTCCAAATAAATATTACAAAACAAATAAATAATTAACTACTCTAGCTAATTAAATATTACAAAACTTCTAATTAATTAACAAATTAACTAAAAAAGGGAAGATGGCCGCAGCCCCGCCTCGGAATGATGAGATGATGCATGCTTGATCCTTCTCGCCCGAAAATCCATCACCATGACACATGTTGCCTCTGTTTTCCCTGCTCTGCTCCTCCTAAAATTGCACAACTCCCAAGGTATGCTCCATGGACACTGTGGAGCACCACCGGCCAAGTGGAATCATCACCGGCCATTGGGAATGGTCATCGACCATTAGTATAGCTCTCGGCTATCCATATTTGGTCGGTCGACACTGAGAATGGTCGGCCGGCCAAATCTTCCTGCAGAAACCTGTTTTGACAGCAGCAGAGGGCAAAACATGGCATGGCAATGCATTTCAAGAAAATGTATGCACCAATCCACTCCTTATCATGTTCATGACTCAAAGGAGTTTGGGACTCGACCCTCGGACCACCAATCGTGCATTTCAATGCGTGATGGCCCAAGAATCCAAGTTGTGCATTTTGATTTCAAATATAATGCACACAAACAAACACATAAAGCCCAATCTCTATCACTTGGTCAAGAGACAAGGCATGCATGCAAGATACAATGCAACCTAGGCATGGAACTAAGCATACAATACGAACATGAGGGCAAGCATGCAAACATGAACATGGACAACACACAAACATGTAACAACATGATGAAATGGAGCAAGCATGCAACCATATACAAGACATGCGAGCAACAACACGTGAAGATGGTTTTACACTAACTTGGACAGCTCTCTACTAGGTCCAAAACAGTGGCCAACATGCTCAAGAATGGAAACCAAAACACATACAAATAGGCATGCATGCAAGGTCCAACACTTAGGCACATAGAGACAACTTTTAAGCACACTTAAAAGAGGAACAACATGGGCATATGGCATGCAATGTAAGCTCTGAAAATCATGTTAATGATGGTGCCAAACCAAGCAAACAAGACAAGCATAGCATACAACAAATGGTTTAAAGCCTAAGGCTCACCAAAGAAGCATTGAACTACACTTAGTTCAACCACACATGGCATGAATTAAGTGACTGAAAATAGAGACGTGACATGCTAAAATGAGCCTCAAAACCCACCTAGATGGCATCTAAATGGCTTAAGTATGGAAGCATGCACAAGGGCCCAAACAAGGAGCATAAGACAACAACCTCTTAACGCATTAAAGGGGTATCAAATGCAAGCATATAGGCATGCCACAAGGACTGAAATAACATGACAAGTGGTTCCAAACCACTGAAATGATGCAAGAATGGCATGCTGGAAGGGTCAATGCTCAAGGCATACAAGAGAGTTTGCATGGTAGCTATACAAAGCAAAGCATGGATGACTCAAATGACCAAAAACAGTCCCTTAGCATACTAAAACAAGCATAAAATCTTCACAAAGCTAGGCCAAAACACATGAGCATGGTAGTCTAAATGCTAGGCACATGTTAAGGCAAATCATGGCATTACAAGACATGTATGCAAGCTAAGCATGGTGTGTCTAAACCAACTCAAAACAGTGCTAAATCATGACATAATAAGCACAAAAAATAGCTAAGGCATGGTCAACATACACTTAAATTAGATGCTCCCTCAAGAGGCAAAAATGGCCCTTCTCAAGGACAACAAGGAGAGGGGGTGACCCTCTCCTTCTTGGGACCTCAAGGCACCATCCTCACCACTGAAATCCCTCAAGATTTCAATGGTGAGGGGGCCCAAACACAATGGTCCCGGAGCTCACCAAAATAACACAAAAACAAAGGCCAAACAAGCCTTAAGAGGGGTCAAACAACCTCAAAGCTCAAAAAACTCTTAAATAACTATTTAAAGGACTCAAAAATAGAGTTTTTATATGTTATATGCAAAGCCTAAAAATAGTTGCAAGATAGGCAAAAAGAGTGTGCAAAAATGGGGTAAAAATGGACAAAAATCTTACCCTTGTAGACCCCTTCAAGGATGGAGTTCCAGCTGCTTTCCTTAGCTCAAAACTAGCTCAAAACCTCTGAAAATAGCTCCTTAGTACCTCAGTAGCTCAAGGAAGGTGTAACTCTAGGTATTTGTGTGCAAAACTAAGCACAAAACACCTTAAGGCAAAAAGAGAGGGAAATAGAGATAGAAATAGATACACAAGACCCAACCCTAACTCAGAGCTCTTCTGGACTCTTTTTTGTCAACCCTAATGGAGGGAGAAGAGGCTCCCTCTTATAGAGCTCAATCTTGCAAGCTTACAAGACAAGCTAGCCAAGAGGGAGATCCCTCCATACACGTGTATGGAGGGGAACAAAGTGTATGCCAGCTAGCATAAAATATCTGCAAAAGCAGATGCACAGTAGTCGGCCGGCCAAAAATGCAATTTGACCAAAAAAGATGGCCGGTCGACCATCTATAGTGCCGGCCGACCAAACATTTGGCCGGTGGCAACAAAACACAGCCGGTGGCCTCAAGCCATAGCCGGTGGAGTGTGGGGATGGCCCACAAGCCATTCCCTGCCCCTCCAAGGCAAAACACAAGTGTTTGGTGCAAAACCAGACACAAAACAGTCGAGTCGAAAGATCCTGAGGCAAGGCACGCAGCCAAGACCTCCGGGAACTCAAGACAAACACAAACAAGGATGATCACTGGGTGCTCAAGCGGTGACGTCCAAGTCTTGAGGACGATCAAAAATGGGGTGTCTACAGCGGCACTCTCCGTACTTCACTATAAATAAAGATGTTCTTCCATACAGTGCTGCATTACATGCATCGTTGGCTACAAGATACCTCCTTAAATATCAACAACCCGAGTCTGCTTCATCTAAGGGAAGTTCTCATGATGAATTGTAAGCTTATTTGATTCTAAAATTGTACATATACATAGATTTGAGACCAGAAATCGCCCCAGCAGGGGGGTTAGATTTTTATTAGTCATTTTGGCGACACATATCTATTTTGTATTGTTATATATATTCAGATTCCAAAGCTTTTAGTTTTTGGAGTCAATTTTTTACACTATCAATTTTTGCCCAGCTTGAAGTAGTGAGACATAGAACCTTTGTGTTTTAACAAGGTAGGAAGAAAACAACACCTTAGTTTGATAAAACAGAATGCTTCATCCCCATTTCAATTATGAAGGGAAAGCATTGGGGTCAATACAACATATAGGTCAATACAACCTTAGTTTGTATATCTCTCTCATTACATCGTAGGTTGTAATCTAGGTTTGTTGCTAGTGAGCTATAAGGATTCCTTTTTGCTGGATAAAATAGCTATTAAGGGGCAACCAACATATATGAAGCCTCTTTGGGCACGACCATAAAGTCCTGGAGAACTGGACAAAAAGAGTCTAGACGGACCAAACAATACAGGGTAGCTACAGGCACTCTTTCAAGATGGGCTTGGCCTATATCCTAAACTCAGCCCTGTTGAGAGCATAGATGCAATCTCTCTCTTTCTCCTCTTCTCTCTTCATCTCCCTTGAGAATTTGTATTATTATTGTTATTATTTATTATTTTTGTTACATGGGAAGCTATAACTTTTTAGTTTGGTGAGGGAGAACTTGAACTCTTGACCTCTTAGTGAAGTGCAAATATTCTAGCCAATTTAAATAACCCAATTGATTGAATTTGTAGTTTTCTATATTATTGTGAAAACTCTTTATTCCCTTTCCCAGAGCAGGAAGTTACAAAGCAAGCCAATTAGGAAAGTCCTGCTATCATGGCCATTCCCCATCTCTCTCTCATGGTAAGTTATGTATGTCCTATTGAAAAGCTTTGACCCCAACCCATTTTGGCAAGAAAGCTTGTATACATAGAAACATACGTATTTATAGCCTTGAAGGATCAAAATTAAAAAAAGAAAAAATAATTCCAAACTTTACTTAAACCACCAAAACGCATACACACATCATTGCATATTAGAGAGCAACTTTTTTGAATCTTCACACCCTCTCTTCTCTCTCTCTCTCTGAAGCCCTCAAATTCAAACTCATCACACAAACCCGAAATGGCTCTGTTTCATTTATGTCTCAACTTTGTCTCTCTCCTCCATGAAGCCCTCAATTTCAAACTCATCACACAAACCCACAAATGGCTTTGTTTCATTTATGTCTCAACCTCAACTTGTGAACCTAGTAAGGTGTAATCACTAGAGGTTCTGGACATCGGTGATGCGGAAGCTCAAGAGATATTTGACATGTTACAAGCTGACAAAGCTAGGAACCAAAGAAAAAGACAAGGGAAAAATGAGAATGGATTCGTGTAACTTATCGGAGAAGAAAACTAGCCGCGGTGATAGTGAGAAGTGGTCAAAGAAGAACTGTAACTATTATAGCGACATGAATGAAGAGGAGAGGAATGAGAAGCTGAAATCTGCCTTTAGCTACTACAAGGATTCAAAATGTCGGGTTAGTGAACACCAGTCTTGATTGCACGATGCAGTAGAAATTTCAAGATACAAAAATCTTGAAGCACCGTTGTGCAGCTGGAAGGGTATTGGGGACATAGGTTTTGAGAGACAGAAGATCCCGTGTCCGAGTGAAAAAACTATGGGATGATCCAGATCAGGAACAGAGAGGATTGTGAATTTGAATCTAGATGGGTATGGCTTACATGAGTTGAAGAAGGCTAGCATTGAATCTCTGTTTGGTAACTATTTCGTTTTCAGTTTTCAGTTTATATTTGTAAAAATTTTAAAAACTGCCATAAAAACTTGTTTGATAATTTTTTTGATTTATAAATGGTTGTCTTAGTTTATAAATTTGAGGAAAAAACGTAAACTCAAAAAATAAGTTTACACTAGTTTTTAAACAGAATTTTTTTTTTACTAACAAAATTTTTTTTTTCAAATAATTTTTTTTTCAAATAATTTTTCCTCAATATTTTTTTTTCAATTATTTTTTTTTGAATAAATTTTTTTTCCAATTAATTTTTTAAATAATAAAAAAATAAATATACATATTTTAGGCCTGAACAAACATATTTTTTAGTTTATGCTTTTAAACTTTTTCAAACATTTTGTTCAAACCAAATACGTTTATAATTTATGTTTTTCTAAAAATAAACAAAAACCAGTTTATAAAATTTTTGTAAATATAAACAAAAAACGTAAACGTTACCAAATGCTAACAAAGAGTTTACTTTGTTTTCTGATTCTTTTTGCTTGTGAGGGATTTAAATTATGTACGCTTCTAGATAAGAAAGTTAACAAAGATGGTTGTACATGACGATTGGTTTCCTTTGAGTGTAGTTTAATTCGTTAAATTTTTACACAGTGTAATTCTATTATAATATTCAGGCAATCATGAATTTTGAGGGCTTTTTTTCTTCTACAATTGTAGTTGCAGTAGACATTTTCTTGCCATTTAACCCTAGAAATGTCTTTGGTCAGTTAAAGCCAAGGGCTCTCTTCCATTCAGTTTATAGAATTTATTTTTTAAGAACATTTTTTTTTAGATTTGATTTTTTAAACAGATTTCAAAAATTAGATTCATAAAAAAATAATTAAAAACATATTGTGTGTTTGGTTTGGGTTTTGATATAAATTTTCAAAAAAAAAAAAAAAATTGGGGAGAGAGTTTAGAATTTTTTTTTTGATTTGTTTGGTTTTATATTTTGAAAATAGTTTTAGAGTTTTGGATTATTTGATATTTTGTTGTAGTTGAGTAGATGTGTGTGAGAAAAAAAATGATTGATAAGGAGAGAGGAGAGAGAAAAAGTGATTGATTGATGTGTAGGATGATTTTGAAAAAAAAAACTTCAAAAAATTTTGAAAATTTTTCCCAAAAATTGTATCTTAAGATACAAACCAAACAAGCTCATAAATTCTTATTGTGTTTATTTTTGTCAAATTATTTTTTAATTTTTCAAAAAAATATATTAAACAAAGATTTAAAACTTAATCACTTTTCCCACTCTAGTATATCAAATTATATAAACTGCAATTTATACTCCTCAAATATATTTATATATATGCACACAAATATGCAGAGGCTTCACTCTGCAAAACAAAATCATTTTTCTACTTGCACTTCCTATTAGTGTTATGTTGTTTTAGATTCTTCTGGATAGACAGGTCAATATTGGCATTTTTTAATTTATATTCCACAAACATGAACAAGAAATGGAAACAAAGAAAGCAATCATTCATACAAGGCTTCCATTACATTAGACAATCTAGAGCATGTCCAATGACTGCAACACCAAGTACATAATCACTATCAATACAAGCTCTCAAGCCATAATTTTTCCTCAAGCAATCAGATGTCGTAACCAGTGTTTTAAAAAGCTTTAGGCACATTGAGGCGCTAAGGTATCTTGGAGCTTAAGCGTGAGGTGCTTGCCTCACCAAAGCGAGGCGCAAGTTGTTGAAGATAACCAAAATATAATATAGGCGAAGTTTTTAACACAAAACAAATATTCTTAAAATTTCAAAAAAATAAAATAAAATAAATAACATTCAATATTTCAAAAATCATGAAAGATAGCATTCAATGTTTCAAAAATTTCCCAAAAATAACATTCAATCTTACTTTGCCCTATACTATTTATCTTTCTTTATCAATTTATTAACGTGATTCATTTTTATTTTTTTTAGATAAGAAGCTCACATCATATAATACCTTAGTGGTTTGAATTTAAAATCGGGACCAAATTGCCTGATAGCTTCAATCATTTTTAAATAAAAAACTCACATCATATAATATCTTAGTGGTTTTAATTTTAAATCAGAACCAAATTGCATGATAGCTTCAATTATTGGCCTGAAACTGTTGTAATTTACTACATTGAAAAGGTGCTGTGATGAATTTGTTACGTTTGGTAGCAGAAAACATGAGCAACCCAAAATACTAGTGCACAATCCCAAACTCACAAATGAACTTCAAGGTCACATTGTCTCAACTTGTCACTATTTTTCAGGCTTGTTGGAAGTGAGATATATTTAACTCTTGAACAAGAAATGGGAAAGGTACTCCACCATCATTGCATTCTCATGCTCATTAGTGACTATAGATAACACGTATTGACCAGGGCAAATTTAATCTTCAAAATTGTACCATTAAGACAAACATAATCAAGGATCAAACCCGTTGAAAACTTCAACTCAAAACACAATGAAACACAAAACTTCAATTTTTTTACCTAACAAGGTAATAATAAATTCAACATAGTTCAGTAAAAATAGAAAATTGCAACAATATCAAAAGTTTGGAAACACTATCACATATTGCTAACCAATCGTTCATTTAAACAGCCTAAAACTACACATGTCTTGAGCTTAATTCTCATTAGAGTGAGTTTACTCCTCAGAAGAGTTGGGTTCCCTCTTCTTTCCAAACCCAACAACTGCAAACAAGAAGTACACAAGTCATCAGTTAAGCGTCCAAGCTGAAACTAAAGGCTAGCAAATTACAACACTGATTGTTGCTGAGAAAAAAAGAGTTGAATAGGGGATATATATATATATATATATAATAAAATTCAATCTCAAATTTTCAGCATTTTGGGTTTTAGATTACAAAGTTCCACTTAACCCAAGGACAAAGTTAGCGGTAGGAGTTAGCTGCCCCTAAAATTTCAAAATTATCTAGGCAACCCCAGATTTTATGAAAAGATTTATATTGTATATGGAATGATGAACCCAAAATATTTGTCTATTATATAATAGTATCAATCCTATGGATTTAATTATTTTCTAGATTATTCATAAAGATCAAATTTTTATTTGTATCAATTAACAAAATGACTTCAAATGGCTAATATCCTAATTGTATAACTCAAAATTTGTCAAATAATTGGAATTGGTATTAAGAAACAACTGATATGAATTTATTATTTTCCTCATTATTATTATTCTTTCTTTAAGCTTATATTATTATTGTTATTATTTATTATTTTTGTTACATGGGAAGCTATAACTTTTTTAATTTGGTGAGGGAGAACTTGAACCCTTGACCTCTAAGTGAAGTACAAATATACTAGCCATGTGAAATAACCCAATAGTCTGAATTTGTAGTTTACTACATTATTTTGAAAACACTTTATTCCCTTTCCCAGGCGAGGAGATTCTGAGCAAGCGATTAGGAAAGTCACGCTATCATGGCCATTCTCTCTCCTCTCTCTCATGGTAAATTCGTATGTCCTATTGAAAAGCTTTGACCCCAACCCATTTTGGCAAGGAAGCTTGTATACATAGAAACATACGTATTTATAATATGAAGGATCAAAATTAAAGGAAGAAAAAATAATTCCAAGCTTTACTTAAACCCAAGCGTACACACATCATTGCATATTAGAAACAACTTTTTTTTTTTAATCTTCACACCCCTCTCTCTCTTTCTTTCTCTCTGTCTCTCTGTCTCTCTCTTTCCTCCATGAAGCCCTCAAATTCAAACTCATCACACAAACGCACAAATGGCTCTGTTTTATTTATGTCTCAACATGTCTCTCTCTCTCTTTCTCTCTCTCTCTCTCTCTCTCTCTCTCTCTCTCCTCTCTCCATGAAGCCCTCAAATTCAAACTCATCACACAAACCCACAAATGGCTTTGTTTCATTTATGTCTCAACCTCAACTTGTGGACCTAGCAAGGTGTAATCACCAGAGGTTCTGGACATCGATGACTCGGAAGCTCAAAAGGTACTTGACATGCTACAAGCCGACAAAGCCAGGAACGAAAGAAAAAGACAAGGGGAAGATGAGAATGGATTTGTGTAACTTGTCGGAAAAGAAAACTAGCCGCGGTGATGGTGGGAAGTTTTTGAAGAAGAACTGTAACTATTATAGCGAAATGAATGAAGATGAGAGGAATAAGAAACTGAAATCTACCATTAGCTACTGCAAGGATTCAAAATGCCGGGTTAGTGAACATCAGTCCTCATTGCATGATGCAGTAGAAATTTCAAAATACGAAAATCTTGAAGCACCATTGTGCAGCTGGAAGGGTATTGGGGACAGGTTTTAAGAGATAGAAGATCCTGTGTCCAAGTGAAAAAACTATGGGATGATCCAGATCAGGAACGGAGAGGACTATGAATTTGAATCTAGATAGGTATGGCTTACATGAGTTGAAGAAGGCTAGCATTGAACCTTAAAGAGTTTGATTTGTTTTTTGATTATTTTTTCTTGTGAGGGATTTAAATTATGTACACTTCTAGAGAAGAAAGTTAACAAAGATGGTTGTACATGACAACTGGTTTCATTTGAGTGTAGTTTAGTTGGTCAAATTTTTAAACATGTAATTCTATTATAATATTCAGGTAATCACGAATTTTGAGGGCTTTTTTTCTTCTACAATTGTATTTGCAGTAGCCATTTTCTTGCCATTTAACCCTAGAAATGTCTTTGGTCATGTCAAAGCCAATGGCTCTTTTCCATTCTAAAAACAATTTTTTTTTTTTTTTTTAGATTTGATTTTTTAAAGACATTTCAAAAATTAGATTCATGAAAAAATAATTAAAAACATAAATTCTTGTTGTGTTTATTTTTATCAAATTATTTTTTAATTTTTCAAAAAATGTATTAAACGAGCAACTCCGAAAACTTAATCACCTTCCCCTCCTTAGTATATCGGATTATATATAGAAATATTTGAGGTATAAATTGCGGTTTATATAATCCGATATACTAAGGAGGAAGGTGATTAAGTTTCCGAGTTACTAGATTTAACTCATTTTTGAAAAATTAAAAAATAATTTGATAAAAATCTAAAAAAAAATATTTTAGAATGGAAAAGAGCCATTGGCTTTGACATGACCAAGACATTTCTAGGGTTAAATGGCAAGAAAATGCCTCAAAATCGATTCTCATCTTCATTCAGGATGAATTGAGAAATGACACTTTTGGCGACTAAAATATTGGTTGCCAAAAGCCCCATGTTTAGTCGCCAAAACTAATTAGTGACTAATTTTTTGTCACCAAGTTAAATCGCTTATACCTTGTCGTGATAGTATTGGCGACTAAACTATTTTTGGCCGCTGAAAGTGTGAACGTTTGTCGGCTAAACTTTGGGCAGGCGGCAATGGTTATCTTTTGGCGACTAAAAGGATAGTAGGCAAAAATGAAAGGGTGGCTACTAAACTATGGGTAGTCGGTGAATGTTATATTTACGTGACTAAAACATTAGTTGCGAAAGTGAATGTTTGGCAAAGGTTATCTTTTGGCGACTAAAAGATTAGTCGCGAAAGTGAGCGTTTAGCTACCAAACTTTGTTAGTTGGCAAATGGTATCTTTTGTGACTAAAACATAAGTCCTGAAACTTAATGTTTGGCAAGGTTATCTTTTGTGAATAAAACATTAGTGGCGAAAGTGAGCGTTTTAGTTAGTCGACAAATGTTATCTTTTAGCGACCAAATAGTTTAGTCGTTGTTACTTTTACCGACTACAAACTTTAGTTGCCAAAAGCCTCTTAATTTTCATTTCATTATTTTTACCACCAAACATTTTAGTTGCCAAAGGATGCCATGTTTTTCGTGACTAAAATATTTAGTGACAATAGTTTCTTCCCTCATTACGATTTGTTTTAGCTACTAAGCGTTTGGTGCAAAAGTCATTTGGTTCTTTTTGCTACTAAATTATTACGTAACAAAACATTTCTTACATTTTTGGCTACCAATATATTTAGTTGCCAAATAATATATAATTTTTTTTTATTTAATTTTTAAACCACTTGTATCCATTATTAGTGCAACATGTACCCTGTATAAACGATATAATCCATCAATACTAATTATATTATCAACCATTCGACAACGTGCACACATTTCACTTCCAACCATTCAAAAAATTCATATTGAATGTCAAATTTTAAATGTAATAGAAATTCCATACAAACCAAGTATAATCCAACCTAAAAAATATAATTACATACATAACAAAGGATTAACCAAAATTACTAATTCTCAAACAAACAAATAGAAAGCTTTCTATGCACCATTAAACAGTTCATGAACAAATAGAATACTTAATAAACAACTTTCAGAAATGCATTCCACACTTTCAACCATAACTTGATTGATTATTTCATCTTTCTCCTTCAAAAGAGCAACGACACCACTCTTTTTACTCTGCTTTCTACGCAATGTTTCCCTTTCCTTAGTGAGAGCATAAACCTGAATTTAGAAAGCAAAATGATTAAATCAGCAGCAATTACAATATTCATAATGAATACAACCCTTCGAAACACTTGTACATGAACCATGTGGCAATCTGCTTGATCAATATAGGTATTGAGCAAGCGAGATGAAGTGGCGTGTCAATATCGCCCAAAATGAAATTGTAATCATTGTTTAGTCCTTTGTCGATGATTGCTGACATGAAATGTAATTGTAAAGCATCGAAAACCCATGATACAAATGACAACCAAAGCATGATTCCACTTGTCAATAAGCGCACATCTGTCCGGTCATAATTGTGAACAAATGGTCTAGTTTGGAGGCTAATTTCAATAGCACAAAGTTTTGGACATGCACTCAAGGAATGCTTTCTAAGCGAGAAAATTCTTAACAAACTTGATCAATAAACTTATAAAATATGGAATCATCATATAACAAATAGATCAGACCAAAGATGAAGCATGACAAGAACTAGTACATTCACAAAAGTAATTCAGTTACACCCATACATGAGGACACCATTCACAAAAATGACTAAAAAAAAAAAAAAAAACACAACAATAACAACTCAAAGTTACCTCTTTATGTTGATCACATATACAACATATAGTGTCGAGGAAACAAGAGTAGGAGTAAACTCCATGTTTGAACTACAAAGAGATACTTCATAATCTAAAGGTTTTCACTTAAGTAGGACTAACATAAAATATATAGAGACAAAAAATAGTAATTCATCATATTACCCTGTTTAGCCCAAACAAGTTAGCATAAACAAAATCCAAAAATCATAGAAGGAAATGGTCAATGTTTAGGAGAGAGCCATAGAAATATGGTCAATGTTTAGACATCTACCAATATTATCAGTCTTGTGGACTTGTTATAAAAGCATCAGTCATAATAACAACACACAAAAACGACCATAATAATTCCTATAATTATCAAATAGGAGCCAGGCCTATTTTGATAACCAACAAAATGAAAATAACCAAAAGTAACATAAATGCCTATTTTTTACTATAATTATCAAATAAAGTAAAACTCTATACTAATCTTAAATTGTTAAGTAAAAGATTTTTAATCTGAATAACTAGTCAAGCTGGTAACAACTATGAAGTATCAATAGATGGTTGGAGAAGGAAGGAAAGAAAAATGGGATGAATGCTTCAAAACATTCTCATAATGGTTTCTATCCAAATTCAGTGTCATAATAAAATGAGAGTTGATAATATCGAATTGCTTATGGAAAAAACTGACAATCTAAGCGCAATTGGCAAAATTGTTGATTTCATTATATTAATTGACAAAACATTTTAAGATATTTATTGATAAGGAATCAACATTGGAAATGTGAATCAAATTATATTCAATGGGCGGTCAAGCATGATTTCTTTTCAATAGCAAAAATGAATAATTTTAGCGGATCAAATCCTCTGTGTCTCTAGTACAATAAAGGGATAAATATACTGTTGGTCCCCAATACCCTTCCAGCTGCACAATGGTGCTTCAAGATTTTCGTATTTTGAAATTTCTACTGCATCATGCAATGAGGACTGATGTTCACTAACCCGGCATTTTGAATCCTTGCAGTAGCTAATGGTAGATTTCAGTTTCTTATTCCTCTTCCCTTCATTCATTTAGCTATAATAGTTACAGTTCTTCTTAGAAAACTTCCCATCATCATCGCGGCTAGTTTTCTTCTCTGACAAGTTACACGAATCGATTCTCATCTTCCCCTTGTCTTTTTCTTTAGTTCCTGGCTTTGTCGGCTTGTAACATGTGAAGTACCTCTTGAGCTTCTGCGTCACTGATGTTTAGAACCTTTGGTGATTATACCTTGCTAGGTCTACAAGTTGAGGTTGCACTACAGGAAATGACACTTTTGGCAACTAAAATATTGGTCACCAAAAGCCCCATGTTTGGTCGCCAAAACTAATTAGCGACTAATTTTTTTTGTCACCAAGTTCGTCGCTTATACCCTATCGGTGATGGTATTGGTGACTAAAGCTGTTTTAACGCCGAATGTGAGCGTTTGGCGACTAAACTTTGGTTAGTCGGCAAGGTTATCTTCGGCGACTAAAAGATTGGTCGACAAAAGTGAACATTTGGCTACTAAACTTTGGTTAGTTGACAAATGTTATATTTTTCGACTAAAACATTAGTTCTTTGAAAGTGAATGTTTGGCAAAGGTTATCTTTTGGCAACTAAAAAGATTAGTCGCCGAAAGTGAGCGTTTGGCTACCAAACTTTGGTTAGTCGGCAAATGGTATCTTTTGTGACTAAAACATAAGTCCCCAAAATGAATGTTTGGCAAGGTTATCTTTTAGCGACTAAAACATTAGTTGAAAGTGAACGTTTTAGTTAGTAGGCAAATGTTATCTTTTAGCGACCAAATAGTTTAGTCGTTGTTACTTGTGCCGACTCTGACCTTTAGTCACCAAAAGCCTCTTAATTTTCATTTCATTATTTTTACCACCAAACATTTTAGTAGCCAAAGGATGCCATGTTTTTGGTGTGAAATATTTAATCGACAATAGTTTCTTCCCTCATTTTGATTTGTTATAGCTACTAAGCTGTTTGGTCTCAAAAGTCATTTGGTTCTTTTTGCTACTAAATTATTACGTGAAAAACATTTGTTTGCATTTTGGCTACCAATATATTTAGTTGCCAAATACTACATAATTTTTATTATTATTTAATTTACGAACCACTTGTATCCATTATATTAGTGCAACTTTGTACCTTGTATAAGCGATATAATCCATCAATACTAATTATATCATCAACCATTCGACAACATATGCACACATTTCACTTCCAACCATCCAAAAATTCATATTGAGCGTCAAATTTTAAATGTAATAGAAATTCCATACAAACCAAGTATAATCTAACCTCAAAAATATAATTCCATACATAACAAAGGATTAACCAAAATTACTAATTCTCAAACAAACAAATAGAAAGCTTTCTATGGACCATTAAGCAGTTCATGAACAAATAGAATACTTAATACAAAACTTTTCGAAGTGCATTCCACACCTTGACCATAACTTGATTGATTATTTCATTTTCTCCTTCAAAAGAGTGGCGACATCACTCTTTTTACTCTGCTCTCTCATAATGTATCCCTTTCCTTAGTGAGAGCATAAACTTGAATTCAGAAAGCAAAATGATTAAATCAGCAACAATTACAATATTCATAATAAATACAACCCTTCGAAACACTTGTACAAGAACCATGTGGCAATCACGACAATCAATATAGGTATTGAGCAAGCAGATGAAGTGAACATGTCCAATATCTTAAAATGAAATTGTAATCATTGTTTAGTCCTTTGTTGATGACTGCAGCATGAAATGTAATTGTAAAGCATCAGAAAACCCATGATACAAATGACAACCAAAGCATGATTCCATTGTCAATAACTGCACATCTGTCCAGTCATAATTGTGAACAAATGGTCTAGTGTGGTGGCTAATTTCAATAGCACAAAGTTTTGGACATGCACTCAAGGAATGCTTTCTAACTGAGAAAATTCTTAACAAACTTCAGTCAATAAACTTATAAAAGATGGAATCATCATATAACAAATAGATCAAACCAAAGATGAAGCATGACAAGAACTAGTATATTCACAAAAGTAATTCAGTTACACCCATGCATGAGGACACCATTCACAAAAATGATTAAAAAAAAAAAAACACGACAATAACAACTCAAAGTTACCTCTTTATGTTGATCACATATACAACATATAGTGTCGAGGAAACAAGAGTAAGAGTAAGCTCCATGTTTGAACTACAAAGAGATACTTCATAATCTAAAGGTTTTCACTTAAGTAGGACTAACATAAAATATATAGAGACAAAAAGTAGTAATTCATCATATTACCATGTTTAGCCCAAACAAGTTAACATAAACAAAATCCAAAAATCATAGAAGGAAATGGTCAATGTTTAGGAGAGAGCCATAGAAATATGGTCAATGTTTAGACATCTACCAATATTATCAAACTTGTGGACTTGTAATAAAAGCTTCAGTCATAGAAACAACACACAAAAGACAGCCATAATAATAGGCATATTCACCATATTAGAGCATTGCAACTTAATTTTTGAAAACTGGAGTACAAGGGCAAAAGATAATCAAACAATCATATAAGAAAAAATTAGTGTCCATTCTAATTTATCAAAGCATGAGCACAAGGCTTTTTTTACCAAATGCACTATTTGCTGTTGCAGCAGCAGCTGAAAGTAAGCTATCATAGCAAGTCCTCATATCATGCATATCCTGTGAAAAAGGGAAACAAACAAAATCAAAAGCTCTTGAAGAAGGGACAGTGATTGAAGGCAAGGATATAAAGTTACAAAATCTTCAAATGTCATCAATTGATTGAGTATATAGTATTATGTCTAAATAGCACCTAAATCAAGTGACGGCAGAGACGGGGATTAATTGCACTGCCAACATCACCAATGACAAAGAAAAGAGCATTGATAATTCTTTAAAAAGTCTCATTCTAAAACTACGAAATCTTATTTCTGGTCAATTTCACAATTGAGCAAGATATCGCTCAAGTTTTAATAAATTAATAGCATTATTAGAATCACATTTCTTCAAAGGAAGTAAGACACTATCAAAATCGGATGCATATCAAAGGATATTTACCTATAACTAATTATACTTATGATCTCTCAGTTTCCATCATGCTTCCTACTCATAAAAATTAGTAAAAGAGTACAACAAGTAGACATTACATCATGGTAGTGTTAAGTAAAAGAACAAAATGAAAATAACCAAATAAAGTGTAATGACTATTTTTTACTATAATTATCAAATAGGAGCCAGGCCTATTTTGATAACCAACAAAATGAAAATAACCGAAAGTAACATAAATGCCTATTTTTTACTATAATTATCAACTAAAGTAAAATTCTATACTAATTTTAAATTGTTAAGTAAAAGATTTTTAATCTGAATAACTAGTCAAGCTGGTAACAACTATGAAGCATCAATAGATGGTTGGAGAAGGAAGGAAAGAAAAATGGGATGAATGCTTCAAAACATTCTCATAATGGTTTCTATCCAAATTCAGTGTCATAATAAAATGAGAGTTGATAATATCGAGCGCTTATGGAAAAAAGACGGCAATCTGGCGTAATTCGGTAAAATTGTTGATTCATTATATCAATTGACAAAAAATTTTAAGATATTTATTGATAAGGAATTAACATTGGAAATGTGAATCAAATTATATTCCATGGACGGTCAAGCATGATCTATTTTTCAACAGTAAAATTGAATAATTTTAGCAGATCAAATCCTCTGTGTCTCTAGTACAATAAAGGGTTAAATATACCGTTGGTGCCCAAAGTATGTGCTGTGCATCAGTTTGGTCTATAACATTTCAATTGTGTCAATTTAGTCCCCAATGTATGAATTTTTTGTTTAAATTGTCCCCAACACTAACACCGTCTAAATTGATTGATGGAATCAAGGCCATTTTGGGTAGAGTGGTTCACTTCAACTTTGGCTGATATGTTAATATATTGTGCCATAAATACCCAGCTCCAGTAACCCAGTTAGGAGATATGGGTGGAAACAGTCAGAAGGACCATTTAAACACAAATTCCATTCATTGGGGACTAAATTGATTAACTGACATAATTGAAAAGTTTGGAACCAAAATGACACGACACATATTTTGGGGACAATTCAGACAGAAGCAGGAGCAATTTGGGCAACAGTGTTCCACTACAACTATAACCACTTTTTTGGATTGATGTGTTAATATATTGTGCGAAAAATACCCTGATCCAGTAACCCATTCAGGAAATATGGATGGAAACAGACAAATGGACCATTGACACTAACATTCCAAAAATTGGAGACTAAAATTCCTTTCCTCATAAACTCTTTTTCACAGGTCAGAATTGCTGCAACTACATGTGATAATTTGGAAAATCAATTCAAATTCTGAATATCATTGGTCACTGTTAAAACAACATACACTTTGCCAGCTTCCCCCCAAAATTTCAAAATTAAAATTTTCAAAATATCACCAAAAAGAGAAAAATAGTAAAAAAGAAAGGGCCATACCCCAAACTCATCTACTCAAATTTCTTCACATATTAGTTACAGAATTAAAACTATGAAATGTCCAAGTGAATATTACAAGCCATGGCTGCGGTTTTACTTACTTTGAAGCTGGGTGTTGGCTATAGAAAAAACGTTTGCTATCATGGATCCAACTAGCACATGAAAACTTAACCTGCAACAAAATGGACAAAAATAAAAACACACCTTTTACCAAATAAGATATATGCATATATGTAGACAGGAAAAAAGAATGATTTTTGTTGTGCAAACTATGCAATATATTTGCCATCGACTCTTTGACAGAACTTGGAGTCGTGAAATGACGTGAGTGAATGTCAAAACCCGATAACGACTCATTTTGACAAGGTAAGACTTGGACAAACAATCAAAACAGAAATAAATAGTTGTGCCCGCAGGCTGCTTACGTATTCTTTTGCAAGGAATCAAACCAGCGTAGTTCTGAGACAAGATGCAAATGATATTCACAATGCAACTTTAAAAGCTGGACTCACACACTATCTTGGCGGCTATTTTGAAAACTTATGATCATGCAAGATGATGCAATAAGCAAGAACAAATACGATAAGCAAGTGTAGACACCCCATTTTTTACCGTCCTTAAGACTTGGATGTTCTTGCAGGTACATTCGATGATGAGTTTGGTTGCTCGTCGGCGCTTCGAAGTCCGTGGCAAAAGCATACGGGTTTGAGCTTTCAAACCTTGCATCCATACATCTCATCTTTGGACCATGTTTAGGTCCTTTCAACATGTTGTTGATGGCTTGCGGCCATATTTGAGCCTTGCCGACCATGGATCTTGGCTTGCCTGCCATTGATGAGCCTTGCTAGCCATCAATGAGCCCTCTTGGCCATCAGCGATGGCGGCCATCCTGATGACCATCCACCGAGATATTTTTGATATTTTGTGCTAGCTGTTTGCCAGTTGAGGCATCTTCAACACGTGTGTGGCTGGATCTTTTTGAGGGAATTTTGCATTGTCTATATATAGAAGCCCTCTCTTGCATGTGAAGGGGTTAGAAAATTTTGAAGACAAAAAAATTCTCTCTCTCTTGATATTTTGTGCCTTATAGCCTAAATTCTCTACACTTTTGCATAAAAGCCCTTGATCAAACTTGATCACCATTGAGTTGAGACTACTTGAGGCCCTCTTTGAGCTTTAGAAGAGGATATTGGCTTGGTTTGGCTTGATTTTGGTGCCTAGATTGCATCTTGTCTTCAAGAGGTAGAATACTTGTGTTTTAAGCTTATTTTAGATACTTGCTTTGCCATCTTTACATACTGTTTTGAGGCTGGTTTTGACCTTTGAAATTCTCTGTTTTCATGGTCTAAAAAGGTGGTTTGAGGTTTGATTGGAGTTAGGGGTAGTCCATCCTTCTTGTTGCTTGATTATTAAGTTGTTGTGCCATATTTCAAAGCTTTTAAATCAACCTTTTTGGCCCTTTTAACCACTGAATTTCAGAAGATTTTTAGTGGTAAAAACCATGTTTTGAAGTCCAAAATTGGAGGGGTTGGCCTCCCCTCCTTGTGTCTTACTTCCATACCTAGGTTGCTTCACATGTTAGCTTGATTGTGTATCTTAACTTAGCTTAATTCAAGCATGTTTTCGGCTCTATTTTGGCATGTTTGAGCTCTATTTTGGGCTGGTTGGAGCACTTGGGGCTTGTAGTGCAATTGTGCTTGATAGTCTAGCTTATGCTATGCTTTGGCCTCTTATTCTAGCTATTTTTAGCTTACTTCAAACATGTTTTAGGACTCATCTTAGGCTATTCTAGGAATGTTTTGAAGTGTTTGTACCTTGTGAGCTTTGTATTGCATGCCTATAGTGTATTGATCTTCACTAGTTTGGTGTTTTTGGCTTTTAAACATGATTTGCATGAGTTGCTTACATGTTGTAGTGTCATTTTGCATGCAATTTCAACACATATAATATCTGCAACCTCCCTCATTTCATCACTTTTCATTTGCTTTGAGAGTTGGTTAGCCTTGGGTTGTGTTTAAGCTTGAGATTGAGATTTGTGCTTAATGGTTTAAATCCTCTTTTGAGGGTTTCTACTAACCAATGGCATGATCTCTCTCATGCCTTGAATCATCCCTTGGTTGACACCTCTCTCATTAGAGGACACTCACCTTGGCCTAAATCAACTAAAGAATGAGTTGGTAACTTAAAATGAGTAAACAAAAGTGATAAGTAAAACTTGAGCAAGATAAGCATGTTGTGTTGCATTACATGTGTTCAATCGGACGTTATATTGAACACAAGGATGATTGGAGCATTTCATACTCAAAGCGATGAAATGAGCCAATCTCCTTTGTCTCCATTGCCTTTGATCACACATGATGAGGTGATGGTCTTGAGTCTTGTTTTTTTTCATACAATGAAATTGTACTCCTTGGTTCTTTGACCATCATGCATCGAAGATGTTTGGTTGGTGGTTTTGGATCCAAGAGTGCCACTCCTTTGAGGTTTTGAGATGATAAGGAGGGGGTACAGTACAAACATGCCCTTGGAAAAACCTTTCTTTTGCTCTGTTTGTGCTCTGTTGCAGTGTGATGACTTAGAGCATCAGTGGCCGGTGGTGCCTTATTTCTGGCCGGCAAGGCACACTTTTGGCCGACAGAGGGCGGCGACAACCATCTATGGTTAGCGAGCCTTGATGCAATCCTCGATGAGATTTGGTAAGGTGGAGTGGAAAGATTACGGGTATGTTCAATCACATAAGCAGAGCCTCTCAAGAGCAAAAGCGGTGGCTTTTAGGGCAAAAACCGAGTGCATGCATCTTTCACTCCTCAAGGCGAAGCTGTGGCAGCATAGTTTATTGCCTTGCATGTTTTAGTTAAGCGTACATTTGCTTTAATTAGCTAGCTTGCTAATTAGTTAAGTGCTGTAATAATTAGTAATAAGTTTGCTAGTTATTCATTTGATTTGTAATAATTAGTCTAATTAGTTTAATTAGATTAGTTAGCCTAGCTTAGCTGAGATTAGCTTAGCTCTTATTCATTTGGACCCTCCTTCGCGAGGGCACAATGTTGTAATAAGTGTGCATGCGTGTGTGCATGTCTTCCAACCCCCATTTCTTTCTTCCTTTTATTTAATAAGCTTTCGATGGTTAGATTAGGGATATATTTCGATTAGCATACTTTATGCTTGCATGTTTGCATCCATTCATTTATCTTGCATGCACCGAGGCTCGGCACATTATTCAAACTGCATCGTCGTTTCAATACTTCTTTGAATACATGTTTAAATCGCATGTTGTTCAAATTGAATCATATGCCATATTAATAGCTGAGCCTATTAATTGCATTCTTTCATGTGTTGTATTAGGCATCTTGTATAGTTAGGATCATGAATTTTTCTAACTAGTTTCTATTTTGGCTTGGAGTACTCGGTAAGTTTTATGTTTTAGCATACTTGCATGAGTGTGATTGCCATATTGCAATGTTTTGCATGCTTGCCATGAGGCTATGTGCTTACTTGCTAAACTGCATGAATGTCTGTGCATGAAGGCTTGTCGTTTGAATTGGAACAATTCAACGAATGTGAGTTTTAAGCCCACTTTGCGAAGTGGCAAATCATGTTTTAAGCCCACTTAAGGTGGCAAATCCACATTTTTAAGCCGACTTGAGGGTGGAAAATTCAAACCATTTTCGCAAACAAACATGACTTAAAATGTTCTAATTCTTGCGACTAGTCTATACTTGCTTGTGTGCATCACATAGTAATGTTAGCTAATAACCGAATAAGAACACATAATGTTCATAAAGAACATATCATGATTAGTAGAGGCGATGCTTTGATCGAGGCGGCGAAGTGCTCAATTCATGACCTTCCCTCTGGTACCCAAGTTCAGTCGAGGCAACTTTGGTGATGGCGAACACGTGGTCTTTTGGCGCAGTCGAGATTTCCTAAATTTTCCAAAAACAAAATATTTAGGTGGCGACTCTGTAATTTGGCAAAGCAGTCTAGTTTTAGCATCATTTGATTCAAAATTGATTTTCCAAAATGATTTGCCGGATTGGACTCTTTGGTGATTATGAGTTTCACATTGCACTTATGAGACTAGATTCAGAACTACAGGTAGAGTTCGAACTGTGAGGCCTTTCTTTTCAAACCCTTTCCGAAATGTAAAGGCGCGGAAAAAGGCGAGTCCACAGCAAGATAACGAAATAATAACATATGAATGGGCAACTTCAAGCTTAGAACCAATATAGGTTCCACGCAAAAAGAAGATATAAAACACACCTTGAACATGCCAAAACAAGAGACGAGGAAAGAAAACACTACCCAGGGTTACGTTTTACGCATCGAGGCGAGAACAAAAATCGCTCGATTCGCGTTTCATCTTGTTGAAATTAAGCAGCGCTCGGGTCGCGTTTCATGCATCTCGAGAAACAGAGGAACAAAAATCGCTCAAGGTCGCGTTTCATGCATCTTGAGAAACAAGAAAGACCGCTCGGGTCTCGCTTCGTGTCGAAAACAAGAGAACCCGCTTGGGCTCGTGCTTCACACGTCCCAAGATACAACGTGTTCAGAACTGCGCTTTGCGGGTCCTGAGATACAAAAGAAACCACTCGGGCTCGCACTTCGCACGTTCCGAGATGAAACACACCCAGAGCCGCACTTTACGCATCCTGAGATATAAGAGGAATCACTCGGGCTCACGCTTCGCACGTCCCGAGGTGAAACATGCCAAAGCCGTGCATCACACGTCCTGAGATACAAGAAACCGCTCGGGCTCACGCTTCATACGTCCTGAGATAAAACACACCCATAGCCGTACGTCACGCGTCCTAAGATACAAGAAATCGCTCAGGCTCGCGCTTTACACGTCCCAAGATAAAACACGCCCAGAGTCGCGCTTCGCACGTCTTGAGATATAAGAAACTGCTTGGGCTTGCGCTTTGCACGTCCCAAGATACAACACGCCCAAGGCTGCGCTTCGCGCGTTCTGAAATAAGAGATAGAGGTGTGCGATAGATGCCCAAAATGAACGAGTGCGATAGATGCACAAAGCGAACGTGTGCGATAGATACACGAAGTGAATGTGTGCGATAGATGCAAAAAATGGACATGTGTGATAGATGCACAAGGTGAACGTGTGCGATAGATGCATGAAGTGAATGTGTGCGATAGATGCACAAAATGGACATGTGCGATAGATGCACAAGGTAAATGTATGCGATAGATGCACAAAGTGAATGTGTGCGATAGATGCACAAAGTGAATGTGTGAATTCAGTGACAATGCATATTCTATGCAAAATGGACAACTGATGTATGATGTTATTTGAAGGCATATTCTACGCAAGAAATATAAATGATATGAGACACGCATACAACATACATATGTGTGATGCACATTCTATGTAATGGAAAAGAACAAAAGCGTAAATCAAATAAAATAATACTCGGTGACACCTTCGAGCTATCTCTCGGAGGAATTGCAACATGTTCAAAAGGATACACCTTCTTCAGAGTAACAACTGGGACACATTCACACACTAGAACACAGCTGCAAGCTTCCAAAATAGAACCTTCCACAAACCACTCAGGAAGAAGAAGCCCCAAACAGCACCAAGACACATAGAAGGGCCACCGGTCACTTGCAACCACCAGGGAAGGTTCTTGACTAGTATTCAACCACAAAACATTTCTTGGACCAGCGATGGCGATTCGGGGTTTTTATTGGACATTTCACCCACGGGTCTTTAAGTATAGACCTAGACCCCCCATTTCCACACACCCACACTTCTAAAATTGCTCTCCCTTTCTCTCTAGGAGCTCTTTCTCTCTAGATTTGCGTTTTTCTGCGTTTTCCAATGCATAAACTTTATTAGTTAAACCCTTTTAATTCTCTTCCTTTTGAGCAGATTGGATTTTGGTTTGACACTTTTTCTCATTTTCACTATTCTAGGCTTGTTCTCCTTGAGTTTCTTTCGGGTTTAAGTGAACTTTTTAGGGCCTTGATTTTTCTCCAATTTTCTCTCTCCTAGGGTTGACTTTTCCAAGTTTACCCTCTTTTCTCCATTTTTCTTCACTTTTCACCTCCTTTTCACCAATTTTCCGGATGGCAAATGATATACCACATGATGGGGCTCCTCTAGTGCTTCCTCACGTATTCTCACTTCTTTGCAGAAATTTGGCGAGGCGGCTTAGGGTATTGAGGTCGACCTCGAGGTGGAGTTTGAGCCTGAACTTGACCCAAAGCTGCTACCATTGAAGTGCGGCCTTTTGATCCAGCAGTACCATCCATGCGCATATCTTGCCACCCAGGGGCATTAGGCGCTTCAGCGACTTTGCTCGTGGTGTACCGGAGGACCTCCTGATGAGGGAGTCGGCTTTCCACCTTTCATCGAGCGCCACTGAGGTATGAACTCTGTTTTTATGCATTCGTGCCTGTCTTTAAACTGCATTTCTTGCATTGCCTTTCATTTGGTGTACTTTCATCCTTTGCCTTATCTAATTCATCTGTTCTTTGCCACAAGGAGAGTCTCGTGCCTTGAGGGTCTTGAGCTACAATTCTGAAGATTGGTATCCGAGCTTCTTGTTGGAGTTAAATGACATTGTTGATAAGATCGGCTTTGGTTCTTTTACTCTGATGCGACACGGATCATTGAGCCGTCCTCTTCTAGGCGCGCTTGTGGAGAGGTGGTGGGACACCACCAACTCTTTCTACTTCTCCACTATCGAGGAAATGACGATGACTCCCTACAACTTCACCATGATCACCGGCTTGGGAGTAGGAGGTGATCCGATCCCTTTCGACAGCAACATGAAGGAGTAGAAGGCAGCCTGGATCAAGCTGCTGGGAGTACATCCACCTTTGTACTGAACAACTATGGTCAGATATAGCTGGTTCGTTGAGCAGTTTCAAGAGAGTGAGCAGAGGCAGTGGGGAGATGGAAGCGATCAGCTAGGGGCTTTCTGATGTTTGTCCTCGATACCACCTTGTTTTCAAACAGGTGGAACACCGTGGGCTTATATTTGTTGAGTGCCCTGGTAACCCTTCCTCGGGTACACTTCTATAAATGGGGCAGGGCTGGCCTCGCCACCTTGTACGAATATATGAGGTCTACCTCTCGCTTGAGAGGAGAGGCGTCGAACTACTAGCGAGCCTGGGAGGAACGCATTTCAGTTCCCTCTTTGTACTTTACATTTTTTGCTTTATATTTTTTGCTTTATATCTGTTCAACACCTGTGCTTCCTACTTTGCACTTTTTGTATCTGTTCATGCTATATGCTTTCTGCTTTGCACTTTCTGCATCTGTTCATACATTATGCTTTATGTTTTACACTTTCTGCATCTGTTCATACTCTATGCTTTCTGCTTTGCACTTTCTGCATCTGTTCATACTCTGTTGATCACATATTACTGCATTTTCCTTGCAGCTGTGGGTTTATGCTTATTTCAGCTCTTGAGAGCCCATGGGCGAGCTCCCATGGCGGTTCCTTACTCAAAGCGGTATGATGGTAGATGTCAATGTTGGAGCCGCAAGTCCTTCGCCTTCTTCGCTACTATTTTGACACTCTGGCATACGAGTTAACCCAAACTCTGATCATTTTGCTTTCCGATTGAGCCTGCGGGTAGGCACGAGCTTGTAAGTCTTGAGGCTCATCCTAGGTATGAACTACACTTTACGTTTGCATCCCACATTTCATTTTAGATATGTTTATTGCGGACATTGATCATCAAATGTATTTGTAGGCATCCATGGAGTACACAAGGCGCTCTCAAGTTGATAGCCTCCTTAATGGGCATAATGCTGAGGAGGAGATCTTTGCTTGGTCTCCATAGCATCGCGGTAATCTCCTTCAATATGCGTTTCATCCTATCAAATTTCCACTGTTACACCGGTATTTCATCTGTAGTCTTTTCCAAATCGCATATGATACACTATATCTGATACACTGTACTCACACATTGTACTTATACACTGTATCTGATTTCTGCGTACCGCTTATTTTGCACACTACACTTGTGTCGATACCTGAGTTATGGCGATATGTTGACAACTGTCTATTTTTAGATCCCATCTATACCGATGGCTCCGGCGGTGGCAGCAGTACCTACACCGACAATACCTCCTCCAGTAGGAGAGAGAAGGATAGGGGCACTCGAGGGCAGAGAACTCCTCCAGAGCCCATCTTAGCGATCCTGGCGCTAAGACTAGTGACTCGAGGAGGCGGTGAGTCGACGATACAGGTCATCCGAGTGGAGCGACAATCTTGGCTCGAGTTAGGCGGAGGTGATGATGCGAGGTAGGTTATGAGGCGAGAAGCGGAGCGATGCGGCTCTAGTTTTGGCTCGGTGATTCAAGCATTGGCGTGATGGAGATAATGCCCCAAAGTCCTCTCCTTTGAGGAAGAGGGCGAAGAGCCTCTCCGACTGAGGTGGTGGCGGTGATTTTGATTTTTCACTTAGTTTCTTTTTGTTTTGTAGCATTAGCGGATGTATAACCGGATAGGTTTTATTTGCTTTGAAAACTTGTACTCTTCTTTGTAAAAACCATGATCAGAATAAAACCTCGCAGTTTTTATAAAAAGTGTTGTTATTTTTGCTTCATGAGCACCATATTTGCATGAAAATGGACATGAGATTGAATTTGCCAAGAGCGCTTGATTGAAACAATGTTCTTAATCAGGTAATGAGCCGATCAACAAACGAAATACAAAATACAATATACAACTCGATAAACAAAGCAAAAACAACTTAAGTACAAATAAACAAACCTACTAAAACCAAAAAGACTCAAAACAAGACTTTAAAACACACAAAGATCAAAACAAAACACATGCTTCCAGCCCTGCTCAGCACACAAGTTGATGGCAGGTCTAAGGAAAAGGCTGTCTGCCAGAGAGGGAGCTTGCCAGCTATAGAGAATGGCCTGCTGGCCATCAAAGGTGAAAATCACCAGATTGCTGACAACTGGCTTCCACTTATAGCCTTATCTTCTACAAAAGGTTCAGCTTCGTGATTTCTTCTCCTAAACCTCATTTCAGCTGCAATTTTTTCACAAATGGAGCCATTTTTTGCCAAAAAGCTCTCGGATTGGATTGCAACTTTAGACAGCACAGAAAAGGTAAATTTCTAGGGTTTCGGCATAAATGTACTTTTTTTGTTAAGTCAAACTCCACTTTGTTTTCTGTTCCTTCATGCTGCTGTTCAATACTGGAACTCGATTACACATGTCTTTAGCTTCAAGAGACAAGAAATATGTCCGACAATTGAAGAATTTCAGGCACTAATGAAATCCCGGCACGATGAGAAAATCATACCTCAGCCCTATTCTGGCCATGCCCAAGCTTTGGAACAGATGTGTGGGCTTACTCTGTACGAGACTCGATCTCTGGCCTAAAATGGAGAGCTAGACATTCCAACTTGATCTATCGATTTTTTGATGTCGGTGATAGAGAAGACCTTCTCTGGCGAGGTTTTCGATAACATGCCCTCTGCTTATGTATGCTTGCTCATTTCCTTCTTGCCCCTAGTTTCGGTGGATCCAGCATTCGGTTGATCGAAATGACCCAAGATTTGAAAGAGGGCAAGAGTTGCATTGGCTTGGCGCTGGCAGAGACCTTGATGGGCTTAGACGCCTTTCATCAGTGAGAGACTACCAAATTCATAGGGAGCCCACTACTTTTTCAAGTATTGTTTCCCACCCTTTCTCATATGTGTTTCTCACATCACTCGACACTCTTGCTCTATTTTTCTCTCAAAGCCCTTTTCTCACTTTTCTCTCTATATACATCTCTCTATTATTTAATCTCTCTTTTCTTCCATCCCTTCCTAGGTTTGGCTTATGGATAAGCTGAAGGTAGTGGACCCTTGCTTTGAGTACTCAGCTCAAGGCTATTTCTTCTGCCACTGTCTAATGGATTTCTCGAATAAGGGATGGTGGTGCCACTGGATGTGCAACAGGTCTGCTGCTGACATAGCTTGCCATTGCCTCTAGTTTAACCTAATCGATATGAGTTACAACATGGCTCAGGAACCTGGCATACAGTTAATCAGCCATACACCCTGTGTGTTCTACTTTCCCTTCCGGTCCAGACGTCAGTTTGGGCATGATCAGATCCGTCCAGAGGAGGGGGTAGAGTACCCAGTTTCATTCCCTATCCATGGTTCACACTTGGCTAGGTACCTCATTGCTCGGAGGATGAAAGAGCTTCTGGCCCCTGCCCCTAGTTTCAGTTGCGCCCTTTTCTGGCGAGTGTTTGACTTGGCTTGAGGATGAGGCACAAACTGGGCCCACTGGCCGAAGCTTCCACAAGCACAAGCGAGAGCAGGAGCACTGGCTCATCTATGCCCCTAGTTTATTACTTTGACCTTTTTTTCAAGTTTTTCAATGTAATAAAAGCAACTTTGATTTGTATTAGAGAGTTGGAAAACTTTTTTGTTGAAATCAATGAAATTAAAGTTGTGAGCACTGAAAATTTTCCATTTGGTCCAAAAATGGTCTAAGTTGTAAAAGGTAAATTTGAACAAAATCAACTTTTATCAAAACTTTTCAAAACCATTTTCGAAAAGGATCACTACTTGACATCCACAGAATCAATTCTCAAGATGTACAACTCCGAATCCAAAGATCATAAACTGCCCTTTGAATGAATATCACTGCTTAGCATTGTAACCAACTCTTCTCTCAAAGTAAAGATCCTGCCGAACCCTCAGGTAAATATTAGACGAAGATGACTTGATCGATCACATTGACAGGACAGTTGAGTTGGAAGTGTTTACGGCCAAACTTCAGGATGAAGTTGCCTACGTATCCCGAAGATGGGAATCAAGCCTTGCGTAGTTCAGTTTAGGTTCACTCGAGTATTAACTCTCTTCTTTTGTGCTCTAACTTTTGCCAAAGTCGCCATTTAGGGTTTTCAACCTTGCGAGCTCAGTTTTTCTTTATTTCCAATTTTTCATGCTCTAACTTTTGCCTAGGTCGCCCTTCCGAGTTTTCGGCCTAATGAGCCTCTTAGGGATAGTATTTCTTCAATTTGTCCATGTTAATCGGTTGTGAAAATTCCAGGCCATCCAGGTCCATGAGAATAACAACTACACCTGACCAGATAGTTTTGATGATGTAAGGACTAGTCCAATTGGGTCTGAACTTGCCTCTAGGGTCATGAATGAGAGCTCTGTTGTCTTTCTAGACCTTGTTTCCCTCTTTGAGATTTTGGGACTCAACTTTCTTATTAAAAGCCCTAGCAATTCTGCGTTGATAGCCATAAACATGATATAATGCTTTCAGCCTTCTCTCATCAAACATCATCAACTCCTCAAATGCTTCTGTTGCTGATGCGCTTTTTGCTATTTGGCACTCAACCATAACTCGCAATGACGGGACTTCTATTTCAATCGGCAGAACAGCTTCCATCCCGTAGACAAGAGAATAAGGAGTTGTGCCTGTAGACGTCCGGATTGAAGTTCTATAGCCCCAGAGTGCGAATGACAATTTATTTGGCCAGTCCCTATAAGTCTCAACCATCTTCTGCAAAATATTCTTGATGTTCTTGTTGGCAGCTTCAATGGCTCCATTGGTTTGCAGCTAGTATGTAGATGAGTTATGAAAAGCCACATTGTATTTCTCCAACAAGTCTATCACCTCTTTCTTGAAGTGGGAGCCATTATCTGATATGATCTCGTTTGGGACTCCGTATCAGCAAATGATATTGTTTCTGATGAACTTGGCTACATGTGATGCTTTCAACACTACATAGGACTGAGCTTTGACCCACTTTGTAAAGGAATCAATTGCCACCAATATATATTCATGCCCATTCGACCCTTTTGGTGTGACAGCACCGATGACGTCGATTCCCCAGACCGAGAAAAGCCATGGCAAAGTCATATTGTACAGCTTTGACGGCGGGATGTTCATGCGATTAACATGAATTTGGCATTTATGGCATCGCCGAACAAAACTAATACAATCCTCCTCCATAGTAGACTAGTAGTAACCTTGCCTGAGAATCTTCTGGGCTAACATCACTCCATTCATGTGTGCTCTGCACTCTCCCTTATGGATGGCCTACATCAGGCTCTTTGATTCCTCTTTTTTGACACACAACTTGTGCATTCTCAAATGACCTCTTTTGTACAATTTATCTTTGTAGATGATAAATTGAACAGCTATCCACCGTATTCACTTTTGTCCTTGGCATTTGTCCCTGGTGGATAAATCTCCTTTTCCAAGAAGTTCCAAATATTGTAGTACCAAGGGTTTTTGTCTTGTGCTTCATCTATTGCAGTGATGGTTTCATAGGCCGGCGTGTATCTCTGCTTAATGATGATCGGACGCATCTAGACTTCTAGTGAAATGTCTACCATAAAAGATTGAGTTGCTAAAGTATTAGCGAACCTGTTATTCTCTCTCAGTAGATGCGTGAAAGTCAGCTTTTCAAACCTAGGAATCAGAACATCCAAGGTTTAGTGATAAGCTTTTATCTTTTCTTCTTTGACCTTCCAGTCTCCATTTGCTTGAGAAACAACTAAGTTTGAGTCCCCGATAACATCCAATCTTTTTTCTCTAAGTTCCAGGGCGGCTTCTAAACCCGGTGATACCGCCTCATACTCTACTTCGTTATTGGACACTTTGAGCAGGAGTTTGAAGGCTAAAGGTATATGAGAGTTGTCGGTGCTATCGAACACACTTGTCCCATAACTATATTGATTAGGCGCTCCGTCAAAGTACATTGTCCACGTCTCCTCCTCGACTTGCAGAATGGCTTCATTTGGGAATAGGAATTCCATCGCTTCATCCCTTTCTACTAGGTAATGCGGGAACTCTGCTATAGCTTTCCCTTGACCGACTTGGGTAACATATTTGAGATCAAATTCGAGAGAAGAAGCAACCAGCGGGCTAGGCTACCCATAATTTGGTTTCTCAAAGAGATATTTGATGGGATCTAATTTCGAAACTAGAATTACGGAGTGAGCTAACAAGTAGTGCCTCAACTTCATGGTAGCCCATACCAAGGCTAGGCAAGCTTTCTTCAACGGAGCATAACAGGTCTCGTAATCCAGTATTTTCTTACTCAAATAATAGATGGCTTTCTCCACCCTATCCTCAGATTCCTAAGCAAGCATACATCCTATAATTGTGTATCATCGACAAATCTGAGAATCAAAGGCTTCCCCGACTTTGGCGCCGACAACACAGGTGGATTCTGAAGGTACTGCTTAATCTACTCAAAGGCGAATTGACATTGATCATCCTATCGGAATTTCTTCCCTTTCTTCAAGAGACCAAATAATGGTTCACAAGTTAAGGTTAATTTGGAAATAAACCATTTTATGAATTGCACTTTACCCAGAAAGCCTCGCATCTCCTTTTCAGTCTTTGGTGGTGGCATTTCTAGGATGGCCTTGATTTTGGAAGGATCTACCTTGATGCCTCTTTATGTGATCAAAAAGCCCACCATTTTCCCTACTGTTACGCTGAAAGTGCATTTCTGTATATTCAACCTCAGTCTGTATTCTCTGATCCGTTGAAAGAATTTCTTCAAGGCAGTGTAGTGGCCCTCTCTTTCTTTGGATTTGATAATCATGTCATCCACGTATACCTTAACCTCTTTGTGGATCAAATAATGCAGAATGGTGGTAATGACCCGTTGATAAGTAGCCTCGACATTCTTAGCCTAAACGGTAAAACCTAATAGCAGTAGGTACCCCACGACATAGTAAATGTAGTTTTCTCTCTATTCTCAGGCACCATCAGAATCTGGTTGTACTCGAAAAATCCATCCATGAAGGATAGCAATGCATGACCCACAGTGAAATCCACTAGCTCATCGATGTGCGGCAGAGGAAAGTCGTCCTTTAGACTCGCTCTGCTCAAATCCCTAAAGTCCACACACACCTGGATTCTACCATCCTTTTTCGGCACTGGGACGATGTTGGCCAACCAAGTCAAATATTTAGATACTAACAAGAAACCTGCCTCGATCTGCTTGGTGACCTCTTTTCTGATTTTCAACGCCCAATCTGGGCAGCTTCTTCGCAGCTTCTGCTTGACGGGTCGGGCCTTGGGGTCAAGATGGATCCGATGCTGTACAATCTCAGGATCGATTCCAGGCATGTCTTCGTAAGACCACACAAAAACATCTTTGAAATCTTTAAATAAAGTGACTAAGCGTTCGCGCTCCTCCGAAGATAACGCGGACCCCGATCTGGACCAGACACGGATCCTTCTCAATACCCACATCAATAGTAATGATTTCATCAACACAGGGTTTTGCAAACCTCTCCTCTTCTCGATTAATCAAGTTTTTCAAAACCAGAGGAATTCCTTCCTCTTCATTTTTATTAAAATTCTAAAAATCTTAGTCAATGAAATAAACAAGCGGCACAGAGAAATACTCGGAAATGGTAGCGTTCTTATTCATAAGGTCCAGCTCTTTGGTCCCAACAAACTCAAAAGCAAAAGAAAAAGAGGACCTAGACAAAACCTTAGCATCCGGGTTATCACCCCTAGAAATACCAGATTCGGACTCAGAAGAACCAGAATCTGATTTCGACTCCATAGACTCTATGGAATCGATTACGGCTCATCACGACTCAAAACTAGGCAGGTAGCCCTCCTCCAAGCGCCGGATAAGAGATGATGCTTGGATGCATCCAAAATCTTCTTGGATGGGTTCACACAGTTGGTCCCGATCATGGAGATGGTAAGGTTATCCCCCAAGTTCTTGAGTCGGTAGGAGGATGCAGCAGAAGACATGCCATGTTGCCCCTACTCTAAGCTCGCTGTTGTCCGAGTCACTTTCCATGCTCTGCTCAGCTTCAGTGCTTGGCTCAGCTTTTTCCTCGGCATCACTATCTTGCAACTGCAAGTCAAAGAAGATTTTGAATCTAGGGACACGCTGTTTCGCAGAATTCATCCAGGGCTCAGGAAAGCCGCAAAAGGGGAAATTTTCTCCCTTTCGAACAAAGTAGCCATTCAGCATTCCCCGGATTAGCCTGTAAATAAGCTCATAATGTTTCCCGGCCTGCTTGGCTCTGGCTCTGCCTGCCATCTCTTCTCTTTTCCTGACCTAATCCTCTTTGGTGGGTACATAACCCAGACCAAAGGCATGTGGATTGTGCAGCACATTGGCCAATGCTGTGACACCTTTCCGGGCACTTCTTCCAAGTCCCATTCCTGGCACATGCTGCAATTTGTTCATGAAATAAACAGATTAGGCGCTAACATACATGCCCTCATCTACTTCCAAGATGGTCTACACTACTCGGGCCTCGGCCAAAGTAAACCCTGAGAGGAAAACATCCTCCTCACCATGTGTGATTTCTAACACTGGTGTAGTTACCTCTAGGGGTGGGTGAATGGATGAGTTCCTGAAAACAATCGCCACTCCCTTCCCGTGAGGGTATTTCAGCATTTGATGGAGTGTAGAGGAGACTGCTTTTACCAGATGCAACCAGGGTCTCCCTAGCAGAAAGTTAAAGGTGGCTGGGACATCCAGGATATAGAACTCGACATTCTGCTGAGCCGGACCTACTTGGACTCGAATTTGCACCGTACCTATAACCTCTCTGCTTGTATTATCATATGCTCGAATTACTTGGGCTATGAGCGCAAAGTTTGCCAGTCTAAGGTCGATGGCATAAGTTATGCAGGAAGGACAGACATTAATAGCTGAACCAGTGTCTATCAACACCACTAGCACCCATTTTTCCTTGCACTCAACGGATATGTACAGGGGTTTGTTGTGAGCTGAGCCTTCTGGCGGTAGTTCTTTGTCAAAAAAGGTTAGGGTTGGCCCGGCACCACCTAGGAAGACCAATCCCACAAGCTGTTCAAGGGTAGTGTCAATGGACAATTTAGCTTTGTCTATTGCTGACAGTATAACCTGTCAATGTACCCAAGAGGCCATAAGCAGACCCCAAATTGAGATGTCAGTTTAGATTTTCTCCAGTTGCTTCAAGACTGCTTCTTCTTCCAGCTACTTCTCTTTCTGTTTCTTAACCTCTCTGTCTTTCCCAAATGCCTCAGCTTGATCTAAGTGCGGTGGCTTAAAATACCGCCCACTTCTTGTCATGTGGTCTATCTCTTCAACGTACCACGTGTTGTCTGGGAGGCCCTCACCCCAGTCTTCATCGATGTGAGTTAGATGTAGATCTTTATCCTTCCACCATACACCTCCAGTAGTCGAAAAACAGTTGGTCGACTTCGTTCTAATCACTCTCACATCACAAGTATCCCCCGCGGGGTGTTGGGCCATTACAGTTTCCTGGTTGTCTTCAACCCTCTCTTGTGCAAACTGCTTCAGTGCAGCTTCCTATTCTGTGTCCACAGTACTCATAGTGCCCAGTTCCTGAGCTAAATTGTTTACGTCGGTGTTTTTCAACAATTTCCTCTTTTCATCAGCCATTCCGGCCACTACAACAATTCCTGTTTTCTTTTCCTCTGGTTTTGTTTCAGTTCCTTCCTCCATGTCCGGTTCATTACTCAACCACCCAGAGTTGTTCATTGATCCATTCAAATTGAACCAGTCAATCTGTATATCCCCTTGATCTTGTTCATCGAAGAACTACAAGTTGTCTAAGTCCTCCTCAAGTTCTGCCAAATCATCTAACCCTTGGCTCGAGCCATCATCTCTAACCACATTGACCTCCACTACAGTTGGCAATACCACTTCCGGCTTGGCTTGATCAATCGGCACAATGTAGCATCTTGGATCATACTCCCCCTCAGACAAGTCCTCAGAGCTCTCAGGCAACGGACTCGTTCTCTCCTCTAAGGCCAACCTCTCTTCTTCTGCAACTGTCACCACCACAAGTTCAGGTTGAAATGCGGACGCGTCCGTCATGCACAAATCTGTGCTTTTAGGAATGAACACCGTCGATGCAGGTAAATGGAAAGGGTATCTGAGGCTAGGGTCACAGGGGATGGCCAGTGTATGGATTAGGTTTAGATTTTGAGGTGGAAGAACTTGATTATGGGCCAGGAGAGGGTTTGTAGTTACATTTGGTTTCTGGGGATGTGCGATCACCTTATTGTCGATGAGGTCTTGAATCTCATAACGCAGCCTGAAGCATTGGTCGGTATCGTGACCATGCTGCTGGTGAAACGCACAGTGCTTGGCTGGGTGGGTGGAAGAGGATCAGGTAGTAGGCGTGGCTCTAACGGTTTGAGGTGCCCCCTTTTTTTATAAACACCTTCATGGCTTGAGATAAAGGCATGTAGAGTGGGGTAAAGGTCCTCTGTGATCGGGCAGGGATGTTTGAAGTTTGTGGTGCTATATTGGCAAAGGGATTGGCGGTTTCGATTGTGGTGGTAACAACGCTCACATCCGACGATCGCGTAGCTGTGCTACCACTGGTGGTTGCATTAGAACTGCGGACAAAAGACCTCTTGGCCTGCTCTTTCTTATCAGTAATCAGCCCTTGTTTCATGGCGTCTTCAATCTGAACCCCCATCTCGTTGAGCTCGGTGAATGTGAATAGCGGTAGGACAATCATTTTCTACAACAATTTCCCGTGCAGATTGCAGACTACCATCCTTATCTGATCTTTCTCGGAAGGTCGTGTGATCGTCATTGAAGCCTTAGCCCTTCACCTTGTCACGAATTCTAAAAAGCCCTCTTTTGGCTCCTGGTGCGTTGCCTCAAAATCACGAGTTGTGACCTCAATTTGTGTGTTGTACGAGTATTGTGCAACAAAAGCCTCAGCCATTTCCTCCCGACTCTGCTTCATAGAATCCTCTAGCTTCACATACCATATAGAGGCTATACCAAACATGGTACGGCCAAAGAGTGAGAGCTTCTACAACCTGGTCAGGCCCATCGGCCACAGAATGTCTGAAAATAGCCAAAGATGAACCATAGGATCTCCAGAACCATTGAACCGATCGATGTGTGGCATTTTGAACCGATCTGGCAATGTCACTGCAGAGTCAGTATACCCGTCTTCTATGTCAGGAATAGAGTTAACACCCTGCGCTTTTTTGAGGAGCTTCTCTAGCTTGTTGACCTTAAGTACGGTCGAGTCAACCTCAAATTCAAATGGAGCCTCAATTTGATAAACAGGTGCTTTGGAAGTTTGTGGTGGGACTGGCTCTGCGAGATTGCCCTGATTCTCAACATAGGCAGTGGTCCTGGGTGCTGGGATACCCGTAGGAGGTGCATGAGATGCAGAAGCTGCTGACGGCTATGATTGTTGTTATTGCAGCCTGTTTATTACCTTAGCCTGACGTGCTGTAACCTCGGCTTGACGAGCACCATCTTGCTGCATGGTTTCAATTGTTTGCTGAAAGTGGTGGATTAGTTCCTCCATGCTAACTGGGGGATATTGTGCCATCAGAAATGGTGAGTGATCTCGTACTGAACTAGATATAGAAGACTGTGCTTGACTAGATGCAGGTGAAGTAAGGGGTGACTGCTGTAGAAATTGGACTGACGAACTCTGCATGACTCTTCTCTGTCTAGTAACCTATGGGAGTGAAATAAACACAGGCTATCCCCTAACAAGATCTCCAGCTTTGCAAAGCCTTCCGACTCGGGTCCAAAGTGCTTGGGGGATATCCGAACTGTCTGAAGCTATGGTGTTATACTACCTAGCAAAAAGAAATAAAGTAAAAAGAAAGCAGTAATCAAAAACCGCACAGGACCTCAACTATTGATATTAACAACATATAGATGTAATCAAAGCTGTAGGACAACACTCAACATTGAATTCTTCCCCCAAAACTAATACCCAACTTGCAACTGATACGCACATTCCTATACAGTTTCACTGTAAATCACATACCAGTTAAGTGAGAACCAAAACACCCCTATAAGGAGGTAGGGTTACCCTATCCTAGTTTCGTTAGGAGTTAGGGTTCACTATTCAACCAAAGCGATTTCACGCAATCCTGTATTCTGGTGAGCATCTTGTCCTAGTTTGGATTAGTCTCTATGGCTTTCGATATGCAACTAGGCCAAATGGTCAAAAGGATACCTCAGCAAGACTACCTAATATACCTCTCACACCTAACACCGAGAAGTGAAAGGAGGATCAAGCTGTACAGTGTTAGTCTAGATCTAAGGGTTGTGTTCCCATCATGGCGAGCTGTGACGATCGACCTTTTGGCAAGCTTTTCAGGCCAACCTCCGGCAAACCGTCCAGGAATAATAGATGGCAAACACGGTGATTTAAACCCACCAATGCAAATGCAATGCAAAGAAACATATAAGTGTAAATAAAATTTCATATCATGAATTTCAAGTCAAGTTCTCTACTTTTTCCCAATGAGTTTCCGAAACTATAGCTCGACTTTTTCGAGCCCCTTCGAGAGACAAAATAGCCCTACGATTCGGACTCCGTGGTTACGAATCGATTCCTAAGTGCAATGTGAAATAGATAAACACAAAAGAGTCCAAATCTAGAACATCTTTTGAAAAATTGATTTTGAATCAAATTGCCAAAAATGGATTTTTTGCAGATATGGAGTCGCCACCTAAATATTTTTGAGAAATTTAGGAAACCCATGACTCGTGCCAAAGGCCGCGTGTCCGTCATCCAAGATTGTCTCGGCTGGGAACTTAGGTACAAGAGGGAATGTCATGAATTGAGCACCCCGCGCTTGATCAAAGATCGACCTCTACTAATCATGTTATGAATCTTATGTACATTATATGCTCTTGTTTTAGTTTATTAGGCTAGCATTACTATGTGATGCATACACACACAAGTTTAGACTAAATTACAAGAATTGGAACATCTCGATTCATGTTTGTTTTGAAAATTGTTTCGAAATATGTATCACTTGAACAAGTGATCGCATATGAACATTACTCAAATTATTCCAATTCAAGCAACTAGCCTTCATCCACAGGCATTCAAACAGTTTAGCATTTAAGCAATTAGCCTCATGGCAAGTATGCTAAACATGGCAACAATCACACACATACGATATGCTAAAGTGAGTAAAGGCTCACTTAGTGCTCCAAGCCAAAAAGATAACAAAGATAAAAAAAAATGCATGATTCCTAACTATGCAATATGACTAATGCAACACATGCAATATGCAATCTAAGTAGGCTCAACTACTAAATCATGGCATATGAAGCAATTAAATAGCATGCTCTAAGCACGTATTCAAAGAAGTATTTATATTAACAATGCAAGTTAGAATGATGAACCAAGCCTTGGTGTATGCAACACAAATGGATGCAAACATGAGATATGCTAAACAAAACGTGATGTCCCTAAACTAACCATCATAAGCAAGTAAATAAAATGGAGAAAGACGTGGGGTTGGAAGACATACACATTATTACAAGTTTGCGCTCTCACAAAGGAGTTCGAATGAATAAACTAGCTAACTAGCTAACTAATTAAAGCTAAGCTAATTATTACAAAAAGAATGAAATTAGCTAAACTACTTAGCTAATTATTAAAACACTTGAATTAACTATTCTAGCTAACTAAAATTACAAAACGAAATCGAATAACGAAATTAACTAATTACAACACATATCAAAATTAACTAACTACAACTAATTAATTACAACAAACATCTAAGCTAAATATTTAAACTAAACATGCTTGGTATGTGAGGAATGCTCATGCACGTGCTTGATTTCCACTCGAAAAGCCACGGTTTTGCTTCTAGAAAGCATCTGTTGCACAATAGAACACTAACACCTTTGCTCACTTCCAGAATAGCTCTGCTCTACTCAAAGAACACACTGTTGAATTTTGCATCAGTGGCCGGTCGGCCACCAGTGATAGCCTGCCGGCCACTGCTGCACAATTCATCCTGTTGCAATAGAGAACAAACAGAGCATGCACAGGATATCTCAAGGGTTTGTTTGCACAACTCACCCCTCCTTTTCATGAGCAAATCAAAGGAGAGACTAGATTTGGTCCATAAACCATCAACTCAAGCAATTTCATTGCATGATGGCTCATGAACCAAAATGTGCAAGTTCAATAAATGCAACAAAATAAGACTCTAACCTCCTCCCTTTCATGAATTGATCAAGGGAAGTGGTGACCTTGGAATCTTGAATCATTTCATCACTAATGAGTATGAAATGGCTCAAGCTTCCATATGTTCAATTAACATCCGATTGAACACAACATTTTTTATTATCTTGCACCATTTTAAGCCTCAATTTTATTACTCCATTTTAGTTCACCAACCATTCTTTAATTCATTGAGTCCAAAGGGTGAATTTAAGTCCTCTAATGGAAAGAGGACTCAAACCAAGAGTTGTTTTAGGCATGAAAGAGACATCATACCGTTGGTAATGAACCCCAAAGGGATTAAACCATTAAGCATGACATATCAATCTCATACTTTAAACAAACAAGTTGTTAGAACCACTTTCAAAGCAAAACAAAAGCCAAGAAAGGAGGGAGGTTGCAAAAGTGATTAATGGTAATCACAAGTATGAAAAGCCATAAATAAATGTAATCAACTCAAACAAGATGATGTCTAAGGCCTAGAACACCAAACTTATGAGGACAATTACACTATAAGCATGCAAAACAAAGCTCAAATGCAACTATCAACCAAAAATAGTGCTAAAACAGTCTAAAGTAAGTCCTAAAATGTGCTGGAATCAAGACAAAAAAGGCTAGATTAATAAGCTAAAACATAGCACAAGCTAGGCTAGTAAGCAAAACACAAGGAGGGAAGGCTAACCCCTCCAATTTTGGACTTCAAAATATGATTTTGGCCACTAAAATAACTCTGAAAAATAGTGTTTGAAAGCTCACAAAAAAAAAAAAAAAATAGTACAAGGATGGGAAACACAAGGATAAAGGCCTCCAAAACAAGGTGTAAAGAAGGGTGAACCACCCCTCAACCTTTAATGGCCTTAAAACCCAAGCTTCAGCCCAAAAACACAGAGTTTTTATAGCCCAAAAAAAGTTGGAAAATAGCAAGAATACTAGCAAATAAAACAAAGCAACAAGCAAAGTCCTACACCTCTTGAAGAGAAGACCAATTCTAGGCAACAAATAAAGACAACACACCCTTCAAGAGCTCAAACCAAGCTCAAAAGTACCTCAGCTCAAAGATGAGAAGGTTTGGTAAAGGGTGTATAGGCAAAAGTTAAGGATATGTAGGCTAAAGTGTAGTAATTTGGAAGAGAGAGAGAGGAAAAAATTTTGCTCTAAAATTTTTCTAACCTTAAAACATGAGAGGGAGGCCCTCTATATATAGAAAACATGAATTCTCCTCAAGAACATCCAACCCTACACGTGGGTGCAGATGTAAGCATCTGTGCAAACAGTTGGTACAACTGTCACAAAATATCTGCAAAAGAAACTAGTGGCTGGTAGCCCACATCAGTGGCCGGTAACCAAGCGTGATAGCCGGCAGCCCAAAAAGGTGGCCGGCAAGCCACCAAGGTTTGCAGACTTGAAGAACCAAGGTCTGGTCCAAGAATGAGGCAACATAGGTGCAGGGTTTGAAAGGCTCAAAGCTGTGGCATTTCATTGAAGACTTTGAGCACTTGACGAGCAAATAAACTCATCATCGGGTGTGCATGCGATGACGTCCAAGTCATAAGGGCCGTCAAAAATGAGGTGTCTACACTGGGTTTTCTTTATCTCTCTCTCCATGGGTCTGTCAATTGGGTCTTAGGAAGCTTGCTTGATAACATCCAATTATCAACTCTTGATTCAAACTTCAGATCTGTTTTTTGGGTTGCTTGTGTTTGCCATTGAAATTTCATGTTCTAATTTGGATAATTTTTTGTTTCCTATATTTTTTGTTTAATTTGTTTCACTGATAACTCAATGTCATGTTCTAATTCAGTACTCAAGGACCCAAATCCCATATCTTGGTTAGGATTTTTTTTTTCACCATTGTTGTTTATCTTACTACCATTGTTGGAAGTTGTAGCAATGGAACCTACACATGTCCTTGTATTGTTTGCATATATGGCTTCTTCTTGTTGTTTCTAGAGAACCCAGCTTCCATTGCATATATGGCTTCTTTTTGTTGTTTCCAGAGAACCCAGCTTCCATATGCGCAAGAGGAGAAATTTTGGATGCAGATAGGGTACCATCTTTGGCACCAATACGTGGTACCCTGCACCAATAAGAGAGAAACAACACTCAATGGCTATCAGAAAGTTGTCATCCCAGTCATTAACCCACATAACGTAACATAATGGAAGGTTTACAGTCATTTTAGATTTCTCTCTTCTCTCAATTGTTCACTATTTCCAAGAACCCACCTTTACTGTTAATCAAGAACTTGATTTAGTTGAAGTTTATTAGAGCATCCCTACCAGTTCCCTTATAATAGCTTTTTGCTATTATAAGGGGTTGATTCGTCCAAAATCCTTCTCCACCAGATCCCTTATACAACCCCTTAAATTTAAGATTGCTACAGTCACTCCCTATTTGTAGGGAGTCACTGTAGCTCCCTTATATCTGACAGGGGTCGTCCACCCGGATGTCCCAGATCAAGCAAAACTTACTTAACCGGTCGTCCACCTGGACATTCGGCCGGTCGACCCCCTGGACGTCCGGCCCCTGGCTTTTGCTTCTACTGTTTTCTTATGCTTCAGACTTTAATTCATATTGCTTATGCTGCTTTCTTCTGCCTTTAGCCTTCATTTTTTTAATTATTTTATTATTAAAAAAATATTCAAATTTAAAAATAGTTAAAAAGATTATTTTAATAGAATTGAAAAAAAAATAGAGAGTTTATTGGGGAAAGTAGATAAAAAGTGATTCCTAAAATAAGGAATGAAATTTTTAATAATATTTTAGGGTAAAAGTTAGGTACACTGATAAGGATGCTCTTAATCATATTAATTAAAGGGAGACATCTTGAAGCACTTTGGATATATATATATATATATATGTACACTCTCAATTATAAAATATCATAACCTCAAGTAGTGAAATATTTAAAAAAATTATGATACAGAATGACATACTTGTATTGAAAAATATCATTTGAAAATAAAATATTCATTAAAATAATACTTAAATATAGAAATACCACATCATTCTAGTAAAAAATTCTCTAAAAAATTATTTCTCATGTTTTAGTGCAAACACACATTTTAGCTATGGAAATTACTATTTAAAAAAAAAATTAGAATCACTCATTAGAATGATATGATATTAACATTTTGGGAAAAAAAAAGAAAAAGAAATCTGTTATGAAGGCAGATAAATTTGAGAAGGGTAAAATTAGGATAAGATACACCATTATGAAGGAATGAATATTTTGAAACATTTTATAACAAATAGGATTTAGTTATTCATATAAAAATTTGATAAAACTTAATAGTAATCTTAAAAGTAAAATAGGACTTATTGGTAATGTTTTCAAAAATATATATAGAATGACGTGATAGAGTTGTGAGTCTATCACTTTAAAACAAAAACCCATCTAAAAAAATTAATATAAAAAATGTTTGGGGAAATTACAAAAAAAAAAAAAAAAAAAAAGATTTAACCCTTTTAACAAAATAAATATTGAGTTTTTTATTTTATCAATTTAAACTTTAATTTTATTTTTATTTTATTTTCAATCTAAACTATTTGTCTACTTCATTAAGTAAAAATAACGGAAAAATAGTATTTTAACCATCAAATTCAATGTAATTGTACATAAAGTGTCTAAAATATCTTTTTTTATTGAATTTAATGACTAAAATACCATTTTTTGGGGTCAATTTTACTTAACAAAAATAGGTAAGTTAGATTGAAAATAAATTAAAAGATTATGATTTAAATTGATAAAATTAAAATTTTAATATTTATTTTGTTACAAAAATCAAACTCTAAGTTGTGTCTGTTTTTTCTTTTTTTTAATTTTTCCAAAATACTATCATATCATTCTAATGAGTGATTCTAAATTGTTTTTTTCTTTTAAAATAGTAATTTCCATAGCTAAAATGTGTGTTTGCACTAAAACATGAGAAATAATTTTTTACAGAATTTTTTACTAGAATGATGCGGTCGTGCTATTTCTATATTTAAGTATTATTTTAATGAATATTTTATTTTTAAATGATATTTTTCAATACAAGTATATCATTCTGTATCATGATTTTTTAAATATTTCACTACTTGAGGTTATGATATTTTATAATTGAGAGTGTACATGTACATATCCAAAGTGTTTCAAGATGTCTCCCTTTAATTAAAATGATTAATAAACGTCAACTAAATCAAGTTCTTAATTAACGGTAAAGGTGGGTTCGTGAAAATAATGAACAGTTGAGAGGAGAGAGAAATCTAAAATGACTGTAAACCTTCCGTTATGTTATGTTATGTGGGTTAATGACTGGGATGACAACTTTCTCATAGCCATTGAGTATTGTTGCTCTCTTATTGGCGTAGGGTTATCACATATTGGTGCCAGCGTGGTACCCATCTGTACCCAAAAATTTATCCTGCAAGAGAGGCAAGACCATCGTCTTCTTCAATGAAACAAACCAGCGTTGAAATATTCACTACGCTTGGTTTGAGTTTTTTAAAAATATTTTTCAAAAAATTCTACTTTTTTATTTTTTGTATTTTTTTATTTTTATTGATTTTTTTAATATTTTAAGTAATTTTTTTAATTTTTAGACACACCCAACATAAATACACTTAAAAAGTATAACTTTTGAAAAAAAAAATTTTAAAAAATTCACTAAATACTTAAAATATAAAAAAAAATACAAAAATACAAAAATTTAGTACATTTTTCATATTTTTGTGTATTTATTAATTTTTTAAAATATTTTTTCACAAATATTTTATTTTTTAAACACATCTAAGTAAGATGCATCTAAAAAAGTATTAAAAAAAATGCTTACAATTTTGAAAATTTCACTAAAAACAAATAAACTCAATTTTCAAAAAACTCAATTCATAAAATTTAAACTAAACACACTTATTTTTTTTCTTTTTTTTTTTCAATTTACTCACCAAAACGACGTCGTTTTGGTGAGTTTAAATCTCCGCCCTTGGAGACTAAGTGGGACACGTATCGGGCATTCTCTCTTCACTGTAGAAGATCACTCTAGGAAATGACTCTAGAGGATCTTAACACCTTATAATCAACCCCTTTTTTTAACCCCTATAGTTTGGAGATGCTTAATTCCTATATTACCACAACTTTTATTACTTTGTTAAATTTTTCGTATTTTATTATTTATAATAAATGTTTTAATATTTTAATCAATTTTATTTTATTTTTTAGATGCATCAATTTGTTTTTTTATAGATATATTTAATTCAAAGGTAAAGTATTTGTGAAATCTATATAAAAAAATCAATAAATATAAAAAAAAAATACAGAAATGTAATAAATTTTAAAAGTATTTGTATTGTTATTGAATTTTTTAAACATTTTGTTCACAAATATTTTACTTTTTATAGGTACTTCTAAAAAATAAAAAATTATTAAAATATGAAAAAAGTTTACTTAAAAACAACAAAATACGAAAAATTAAAAACAAAAAATTATATTTCAAAACTCAAAACTCAAAACTAAATACTAGAGAATATGTTATTATTTATTTTATTTTATTTTTCTTTCATTTAATCGCAATACCAGTGCCAAAGTTAGTTGAAATTATAATACAATGCTAAACAAACAACGGATAAAAAACCATGTGGGTCTGCGCCCCTCTACGCTCATCCACTATACTCTTTTATATTTTATTTTGTAGGTTCCATTTTAGGTTTATATTAATAATCAAAACTATTTATCTCGTAATTTCAACGATTTAGATGAGTAATGTAAAAAATAAATTTCATCAGATATCATTAAATATATAAATAAATTGTAACTTATTTTTTTAAATTGGATAGCAATTATGAGTTTAAATTTAAACATTTTATTCTATAAAATAAAAAAGTGATTTATTTAAGTATTTATCAATATCCAATAAAGTTGATTTTTTGCACAGACGGTTTCTATTGTGAAATTTAAAAGATGAACGGTTTAGATTATTAATATGGGCCTAAAATAGAGTCTAAAAAATAAAATATAGAAAAATTTAGAAGCTAAAAGTTTGAAAGGGAGCCATACTCGTGGGATAAATGTTTTACAACACTTCATCTATTTTTTTATCCAACAATCAAACATTTGATTAAAAATTTCTGGAATCACATGTTCTCTCACTTTTTATCCCTTTTAATACTGCAAATAAGCGGGTCATTTAACAACGTACTATCATTCGTATAAAATATTATATATAAAATTAGGTAAATATTTTTATATGTAAAATTAGGAAAATATATATATATTTTTTTGTCTCTTATTAATCCAATCATATATGAATAGTGTACAAACAAAAAATTTTACAAGCTTTCTTTATATGTATAGTATTAATAAATTAGAAAAATGTATATTGTGATACTATATTCATTTTGGGAAATTCTATAATTGACACCCATATGCCCCAATTATGACATTTGTAATATTTAGTTATGATTTATTGTAATATTAATTATGACATAGTTATGATTTATTGTGATATTAGTTATAATCATTATGTTTTGTTTCAATTTTTTAGATTTAATTTTTTGAAAATTGTGTTTTTTAATTTTCATATATGAAAATTGACTTAACAAGATAAATCCTAAGAGCAATTTTTATACAATAATCTTGAGCTAATCAGATAAATCCTAATAAGATAAATTGACTTAACTATTTTATACAACAAATCCTAATTTAACTTAAGGCATTCAAAACGGATAATAGTATGATTTTCGTAAATAGTATTATTCGAGATGTCATACTTGAATTTGGACTTAATCTTGAGCTTGGGTTAAACTATGCTGTGTTGGGTTTAACTTGTGCATGCGTTTGAAAATTGAGTTTAGGTCAAATTGTGACCCAACATTAGTATCCATTTTGTGACCTATCTAGTTGGTTTATTCAAATATTATTATATACATATTTATTTGTATATATTAAGTACATGAGAAATATAAATTTTTGTAATTCTCATCTTTTAATGATGGAGTTGATGACCATATTAGTGGTCATAAGTTTTCAACCTTTGTAACTCTAGCCCTAATGGCTAGAGTTAATGGCTTTGGTTAATGGCATTTGATGGCCCTATTGATGTGTAGTCTTCATGGCTAAGGATTCCTCTACTTGTATAAATAAAGGCATTTCCCCTCCAACTTGGTAGAATAATTTTTGGAGAAATTTTTGATGGAAAATAAAGATGCTGTTTTGAGATAAGAAGTTGAAGATTTTTTTTTTTTTTTTTTTTTTTCACTAAAGAAAATTTTTCCTATCTTTGTTTCTTAGCCCCTTCTTTGGTTCTTGTTAGAAAGAGTGCAGTCATTGTCAAGTTTGCTTAGAAGGTGCTTCTTTATTAGCTAGTTTCGATCGTCATATCTTGGGAGATAGACGCCGATGTACTTCTAGCACCCATCGGGAGGCGATAAATTTGTTTTAAGAAAACTTTGGTATCACACAGGCTTTGTCACGCCCTTAAAATAAACCCATAAATCAACCAACAACAGCATACTTAGACATAAGAGAATAAAGCATAAATATAATCCATCAGAGTAATCATTACAAAATGTATTACATGTTGACAACAAAAGTAAATGCACTATGGGCTTATAACTTTTCAAGTCAACACTTGGTTACAAAAAGAGAGTGCTAACTCTATACAAAGAAAGCCCATGGCTTGATAAACATGTAATACAACAAAACAACAAAAGTAATCCCAGCCGTTGAGCCTCCCAAGCTACGTCATTGGAGGTGGCATGCTACCTGTACCTGAAAATGATGTCCCATATAGGGTGAGCCACAGCCCAGTAGAAATATACTAAACCAACTATAAACAATGACTAAAATATTAGCATTCAATAGATGATTCTCACTTAAATTCCAACTCAAACCATATTACAGTTCACGACCAACATGTACATGTTACATTTCACTTTTCATTTCTTATCCAATTCTCAATTCATAACTACGACTCAGCACCTGGCCAAACAACTTATATGAGGTAGTAACTCATATTAAACATTTCCCATTTCACAATAGATAAGCATACTAGCTATATCAACACGTCAACAGATAAGCATATTAGCTGTATCTACACTTCAACAGATCAGCATATGAGCTGTATCATCACATCATTAGATAAGCATATGAGCTGTATCTACGAAGTCCATCCCATATCTCCTCCCACACAACACGATGCATATAAACAATTATCGTATACATCATCAATCAATACATAAAGTTAATGTATTCTTTCAACCGTCATATTCGATGACACATTCCATTGATCAGTTTTAGTTTGCCTAATCATCATGCATTGTCTATAACAATCACGACTATCCCCCACCGATAACCTAAAGCAGCTATTTCTAAACAGGAAATAAATGCATCAAATGGATAAAATATCAACATTATGTCTAGGTGAGCGATAAATAATCTAACTACACCCTTTAATTCCATACATTCCCAATTTCAACATTTCCATTTCAATTTCTCATTTCTCAAAATTAATTATACAAATTAATTTATCAATGTAATTAAGGTATTTTCCCATAATTAACAAAACAACCCTAAGGTTCCATCTTCGCCAATAATCCAACATTTATTTCATTTCTCCATGCCAAACGTGCATATAGGTTTATATAAACAAAATCCCATCTTTTGTAAAATTACACAAAGACCTAAACTTTCTCAAAAATTACCCAACAACCCTCAACACATCAAAATGCTAAAATTCAAAGGAAAAGCTCATAAGAAGGAGTAGGATATCCCTACCTCGAAGTTAGAGCTCAAACAGAGAAGAGACCAAAACCCAAGCGCTCCAAACTTCAAACTTCTCGGATCAAAACGAAGCCCTCGACGATTAACACAACTTTTACAAAGGCCGAAGGGAAGGGAAGTACTCTAACTAGATCAAACCCTAGAAAAAAGGGAGTTTCTAGAGAGAGAGGCTCTCAAAATCGATTTTGGGAAAGTAAGAGAGAGAGAGAGTGAATGTAAAAAGTGATTCAAAAATGCCTAACTGCCTTCTGATATACGACATTCCCGCTCGAGCGGAGAACAGGACGCTCGAGCGTAAAGAACAAAAAACAAGGTCCGCTCGAGCGCAAGAAAGTCCGCTCGAGCACCAAGACACAAGGATAAGGCACATCCGCTCGAGCGCGAAAACCAATCCGCTCGAGCGTAGATTTTCCGTTCCCAGAACTTTCACAGACAAAGCACTACCCGCTCGAGCGCCAAAAAGTCCGCTCGAGCGCAACCCGCTCGAGCGCAGGAAATCCGCTCAATCGTAGAAATCACACCTGCAGAAGTTTTGCAGAGCACCAAATTACTGGGAGTGTGCAATCTTCGCTCGAGCGCTCTAAGACCCGCTCAAGCGGAACGACCAAAAACCTAGCAACAAGATTTTAGATCAAGGCTCAACCCACCTGCTCGAAACATGCCAAACACATCCTAAAACTCAAACAAATGGAATTAAAGGACGACAACAAGGTAAATACAACTACCACCTCCACGGAACCAAGTCCGGAATACAACTGAATAGTAAAAGGGAAAACCAGGATCGCTATAGTTTGCATCTTTTATCTTTTATTTTTCAAACTTTTAGATTTGAACTATTTCTTGCATATTATTTTATATGTTCATGGAAATTCATCTTGTAATATGTTCCATGATGTAATCTAGTTTATTTATGTATTTTTAATTGTGTAGTTTATTCTGTATTTCATTCTTCAATAATAAAAACAAAAATTGTTTTGTCATTTCTATTTATTTTATTTTATATATTTTTCTTATATTATTATGAAAAAATACCAACAAGAAAATCTTCAAAATCCTCTCATTCTTCTATTCAATTTCAAAATATTTAAGTGTTAATAATGTTAAAATCATGATTTAGTACTTGTTTGTAGTTGCATGTGTAATTTATGGCATGTATATTAGTGTTTTAAAATTTATTTATATATTAGTAGTGTTAAAATCATGGTATATTTCATATGTGTGATATGTATTAGATGTTTGAAAATTTTATTTGGTTTGATCTTGTTATTCTTAAATCTATCAGAATTTTATGCAATTTTTTCGACATTTTTATACTCAATATTTGAAGATGATTTATTTTAGAAAGTTGTTAAGAATGATGTCTAGATCATTCCACTACTAAAAAAATCACTTTTTGCGACCGCTATAAACCGTCGCAAATAACAAAAAAACAGTCGCAAAAGACCTTTTGCGACGGCCCATGCGACGGCAAATGAGGGTCGCGAATGTGGGGGTAGCAAATACTTTTTGCGACGGCAAAGCAACGGTCGCAAATTATTTGCGACCGCCTAAACTACTTATGGCGACCACTATTTTCCCGTCGCAAAAAACAAAGAAAAACACTAACATGATTTTTGGCGACCATCTTGTTACCGTCGCAAAAAAAAATATAAAAAAAATAAAAAATAAATAAAAGAAGAAGAAGAAAAAGAAAAAAAAGTGTAACGTTAAGCACTCTAAGAGTAGTAATGACAAGAATTTAGACGGTATAGCATTGTAGTTTAATCAGGCATTCCATTTGAGTCTCAAAATTGGAGTCATATGTCAGTTATTACAACTAAAAACTTGAGAAAAGTTCTTTTATGAAAAAAATACAATCCATTGGAAAATAGCTCTTTGTTGATGTTAGGGTGCGTCTTGAAGAGGACACCTGGATTGCCTCCAGTCTCAACCTGAAAGTAAAGCAAGATGTTAAAGCAAGCCATTAGATAAAGCATCAGAATTTAAATCTACAAACTCAACTCATGGAAAAAAAAAAGTATGCACTGCTAAAGATACCACAAAAATTGGCTTTAAAAGGTCATTAATCTTTTAACAACAGAAATAAACTTAAGGCAACATTATAGTCTCTAAATATGGTGAAGAACTAAGCTTCTATTTGAATTTCCAACTTAAATTGAATGGGGCCATTCCTTTCTCACAAAAGAATTTAATTTAAAACTCATCATCTTGAACTGTTATTTCCATAAAGCCTATAAATGACCATATATGAAAAAAATTATAAAATAGAACTCTACTTGAGATTACTCTGTAACACAGTTGACATATAAAAATACAGCAGGATTTAGATAGGAAAAAGAAGGAAACATGAAGAAAGAAAAGAAGTACTTCTTGGAGAGACTCTCATGTGGAATATCAAGGATGAAACACGACAGCACCATTGAAATGCTAAGAGGGCCAAAAGCAATTGAGAACCCCAAATTGGCTGCAGGAAAAAGCACCATCACCTATGTAACAAATACTGAAATGATTCCGAAACTGGGGAAAAATGTTTCTCCCAATAGTAAGTAACCAACAATTAATTTACTTTGGTGACCAAGAAGTTGACAATTGCAAACACTTGACCAAATAGCTAAAGTTTTGCTTCTGAGTACAACATTATTACATTATTGAATATTTTATAACTCTCCTTCACAGATTCGGTATTCAAAATCTTGTAGATCCCACTCATTGTGATATTACTTTTGTTGTCACCAACCATAATACAACTCATCCAAATATGAAAAGCAACAATATATTAAGTAGAATGCTTTTATCTGTCAGTGATTAGTGTGTCAAACTCTAGTCAGCACAAAATGCATGTCAGTCAATGTATCCAATAATTCATCTCTGGAGATATCACAACTTAGGTTGCTTGGAAAGAGCTGAAGAAAGACAATGCATATTAATTGTGATCAACAACATTTCCCTAAGATATCAAGCATGCAAAGGCTAAAACACACACAAATACTCATCACTAACACCACATGAAAAGACTATATCCTGAAACTCTTCAAGCACTGCCACTGCACATGAATTCATAAGGTTTAAAGCTTGGCCATCGTTTGGTTTCTCAAATTCATGACCTTCAGAAAATCTAGCAAAAGTCATAAAACTGAACTGTTGAGTTCTATTAGCAACATTTTAGTACAATCAAAAGTCATAAAAAGAAGCCAGTAACATTAAACAGCATTGGTTAAACCATAAATGCTGGAAAAGGATTTCACTTCAACATCAAAGAATGAAGAGGATAAAAACTAAACATGCATGGCTGCACTGCATGCCTCTTATTGATAAACAGAGCTAAGTAGATTGCCACACACATCAAGGAATTTTCATATACCTTAGTAGGACCAGAACCAAAATCCCAGACTGAGTCTGTATCATAATGAGTGTCGAATGTACCCCAGCTAGGTTCATCAAAACTTCTATCCCCAGAGAGCATAGATTCAGCAACCCCATGTTCACTGCACTAGTAAAATACATAGAAATTCAAAATCTTGAATAAAAGACTAGCTAAAGATGGATGATGCAGAAAACCAGGGAAGAGCAGTTGTTTGTGCTGCAATATATGAAGACACAAACTAAAAGGTTTGGACATCAATGGAAAGTTAAACGCCACTGCAGAAGGAAAGCATCAAAAGATATATATTTTAACTCATACCTAAGGGTCTCTGCAGCATGGGGCGAACCATCTGCATTGAAGTTCTTTCTAGATGGGGAATTTTGGAATTTTTTAGATGGGCTCCCCAAAGCAGAAGTTGGGCTGTCAGGTGGATTTCTAGTTACACCCTCTTCGCTGTGAGTATCATCAGGAATCCTTTCCTCTCCAGTTGGTAGCGTCTCTGACTTACGATCAGCATTAAATGTCTCTGACTTACCATCAGCATTAGATGTCTCTGACTTCTGATCAGCATTAGATGAGGAAACATCTGTTACCCCCTCCTTTGCGGAAGAAGCTTTATTTTGAAGTGGTGAGGATTTTGGTTTGGGAGGGGCTATGACATTTTGCACATCAAGAGTAAGTTCTTTGACAAATGTGAAACCTGAAAAGTGGCAAGAGTTCATCAGTATTATAACGCAACTACAACTTACACATCTTAGCTTTGAATTCTCTATACGAAAAGAATTTCAATCCACAAAAGATTTAGTCTGATCAAGGGGGAGTATGTTTTTAAATGCCGGGAAGAGCAACATACGGTAACAACTAGTAAGGATGACAACAGATTCATCATCAAATGTTCACTTAATCCTATATCCTAACTGTTTGGCATACCTTCATCTTCAAAGTTATCCCAATTTTCATCCCAATCAGCTGCTCCTTCTTGAATCCCAGGTTGCCAGCCTTCGCAAAATCAACAACGAAGAAAGAAAAGAAGAAAATTATTGCAGAATGAAAACAAATAATGAAAATACAATTAAAGCAGGGAAAACTTATTTTGAGCTTCTGGTTTGCTACATATAAAACTTCAAGTTCGCTCAACTTTTCTTCTCCTGGCATATCATTAGTCATGTCAAATTAATTTGTCTTCTAAATAATTGATATGCCACTGCACATTTATGGTGCAAATACTTCACAGTTAGTATTTTCCATGCTGTTCAAACTTTGCCAAGAAGCAATAGGCAGATTGTCCCCACAGTGTAGCATGTCACAAAGAAGACGAAGTGGCAACTTAGAGACTGATTGTGACCAACATGGAATTAAAAATAAGAGTAAAATTTTCCGACTTTGTCAACTATATGCTTACAGAGGCAGGGTGATCGATAAACTTTCATCTCTATTGTTGTATGCAAATCTCAAGAAATTATCAATCCCATTCACGTAATCAATTGACATCCGATTTGGAAAATCAATCCAATTCTTGTCCATATTTCTATTTCTTTAACTGTTCTTGTACACATCCATAAAAGAATGAGTTTACAAAGTATCACAATGACAAGTGCATATTACAGTTCAAAAAGTACACCAAATAAAACCAAACCATGAAGTGAAGAAGTGCCAAAGTACAACCAATCAAATTCATCAAGCCAAAGTTCAAATTGTTTGCATAAACTTTTATTAGTAATCTTAACAACCATCCATTAGAAAACATGAAGAAAAAAGATAGATGCATATATATAAAACTATTGTCACATAAATTTTATCCCGATTGAAGTCACTTATAATGAGAAGAAGCTCTATTTCATACATAGTCTAAGTACAATCTAAGTGCCTCCAAGCCATGTAACATTTTAAAATCATCAAAGGGAAGGGGGGAAAAAAACAAACAAACAAAAAATAGCCTTTCAAATTACCTAATTCAGAGAATTCTTGATTCCATCCTATTTACTATTTTTTATTTTTGACAAGTAACTCAAACTACCAGACCAATTTTCTTCAATGCACAATTAAGTCAAGACTTGAGAGTTCAATCACAAAGACAATTCACATTGTAGTCGAAGAATTTACAAAACATGATGATTGAATCAATATTACTTTGTTCCATTATGTAAACACGATGTATATATTATGTTTCATTTAAGGATGCTACCTAGTTTACTTCATTTTTGTTGTGAATGGTTGGTGTTTGTATAGGTCACAAGAGCCAAAAAAGGGTGATGGGGATTTTCAACAGGCCTTGGGATAGGGCAGGGGATGAGCCAAACATCTCATACTTGAATCATCCCCACCAACACCAAGCTCCATTGGTTACTGCAATGCAACAGTCCCTCTACCACCACCACCCTCTAGCTTCTATTCAGATTCTCCAAAACCACAAGCATCAGTCACTGAACTTTCATCATCAGTCAACGATAATTTAATATTTCATCAAAATACAAAAATGAGAAATAAAAAATAAATAACAAAAAGTTCTTTTTCTTATTTTTCGAGGGGTGGGGGTAGCAAGACACCATTACCTGTCCCATCATTTGCAATATCAACCCCATCAAAGCTGAGTATAATATCTGATGGCTTCAGGACTGCAGATTCTGGAGCAGTAGGGTCAACTCTTCTTATGCGAACACCCTTCTGATCAGGTCTCATCCCCATTGACATACGCATATCAGGATTTTCCATCTTCTGCCACTCAACCCCAAGTATCGGAAATCCTAACAAATAACATATAATAATCACAATGTCTGACCACCAAATTTTGTTCCGTAATTAAGAAAAGAAACAGGAAAAAGTGACTTCTTACAACAAAGAACCACATCTCGAATAGACAAGACAAGATCATATTACCATAGACATGGAAGTAAAATATGATAAACCATATGCTCCTCACTCAACAACCTATAAAAATAAGAGCAAATGCAAAAACATGCAGTGATAATAGATTGGCCCTCTATCGCTTATATTGCTATTATAGAAGGGCATTATGCACATATATCTTCACCTATATGTGATATAAAGTTCAGATAAGATGACCGAAGCTTAACTGCTCCACTTTTCCATTCCTATCTACTTCTTTCTTTCTAATTCACATTAATTTTTAGCCATTTGGAGCCCATAACCAAAATCTATTCTTCTAATTGGTACCGACACTAGGTCACAAAATCTACCCGCTTGCATTCTAATTTATAATGTTCCATGTCGATTGGGGCAACAAGTATTCCTCGCACGCATGCAAGCTGAGAATCTACAATCTGCAAAATAAAAAAAAACTCAAGTCTGCACACTCAGTATCTACACTCTCTCCCTTCCAATGCTGATATTCTCATGTGTTTTCTGCACAAGCTACTTCCAAAAATTGCCCTTTGAGATCAAATTTCTACAGGTAGTAGTTGATTAACAGTAGAAGAAGAGCAGCATAAGGCTTATTTGACAATGTCTAAAATAACTCTAGAACTTTCAAAGGTGAAAAGGTAAAATTGACAAGCTTTCAAGAATCAATGTAAATTCTTTTCTAATCTGAAATTGAAATGAATTATTATTTTCTTAGCCAAATTTTTAGATAGTTTGGCGAATTGTAGATCCCATCCAGAAGTATGAAATTCTATGACAGGCTAGCGGGTGAGGTACTTCTAGTACTAGCCAAAACTCATCAGCTTTCCTGAATTTGTGGTGCACATCTCAAATAATCAGGAGAAAATAAAAACAGAGCTTGAAATCAAACCTTCGTAGACAAAGATAGAGAAGCAATGCACAAAGAATACAGAGCTTGAAATCGAATTAAAACGAATTCAAAATGCAATGCACCGTAGCTTCATCAGAGAGAGAGAGAGAGAGAGAGAGAGAGAGAGAGAGAAAGAGAGAGAGTGAGTGAGTGAGCTTCATTAGCATTTGCGTCTGCTATTACTAATAATACTACTTGATTCGCCCTTTTCTCACGAGCAATCCGAAATCGTCAATTGAAAACCCTAGAATTCGATCAATGGTTAAACCCAAGCGACAAAGAGAAATGAGAATGATAGAAATCTCAAGAATTTGAAAATAAATACTCTATTAAACCCTAGAATTGAAAGATTGGAGGTCTCCATAGTCGGCTCTGGCGAGAAAGAGAAAGAGAAGCGTCCGTGACGGAAAGGAGGCACAGCAGAGGGGAGAGAGAGAGTTGGATTCATTCATAGAAATTAGGCTTACTGATTATGAATCGATCAAAATCTTCATCAGAAATCAATCAAAATCTTCATATCTTCTTCATCGAAATCTTCAAATGAACAATAAAATTGAGAGTGGAGAATCGAAAGAGAGTCAAGCAAGATTTTGTGTGAGAGAGAAAGAGAGACATACCGTTGGAGGTCTCTTCTTCAGCCGAAGAGAGCGCGAAATGGAGACGGAATTGGGAATGACAGATAGACACGTTTGGAGTTTAAATAAAATTAGATTTTGATGTAAAAAATAATTTTTTGCCACGGTTAAACAATCTGTCGCAAAAAAAAAAACGCAAAAAGCCATATTTTTAGTAGTGTTCATAAATTTTTTGTATCAATTCTTTTAGTTTTGTACGAATTTATTATGGAATTTTAATTAAAAATCACTAAATATTTTATAATAAACCAAGTCTAGTATTTTCTAAGTGAAAAATGAAATTTGGGGAAGTTTAGTTTCATCCTAATTTTTAGATTATGCAGTTATTTTAAGAAAGTGTGTCAAATCTGTATTATATGAATTCTTGTAATTTTGTAGAATTATTTATAATTTATTTTCTGAAAATTCTTTTTGTATAATGACCATAGCATGCTTGTTGAACATTGTTGAAAATATCATGAATTTTAGAATTGGCTAAGTAATTTATTTGTAATTTTAATTATGTAATTTTTAATTCTGAAAATGCTGGGAAGAAATAAAAAAAAAAAAAGCCAAGATTGCAACTCCAATTATTTATGAAAATTACAAATAAGTATTGTGTTAGTATATTTACCTTAATCTTGTAAAATAATAATTCATGCATGTGATGTTATTATCCAAATCATTATGTCATATAATCATTTAAATTATTATGTCACATTATTACTTAAATGAATTATTTAAAATAATAAGTATATTTAATTAATTGTTCTGAAAAATATTTGTTACATTCCTCCTTTATAAATTGTAATAAAATGGTATAACATTAGTGACCCAAGTTTGTAATTAATAGTGATTATCTTGAAAGTTAGTCAAAATGATTATCGAATTGTATGAAATTAACCGTTGACAGTTAATATCGATTGTTCAAGGTGAGCCTTGATTCTGAAATTTCTTATGCAATTTGTGTCATGAAATTCTAATCGGTATTCAATTTTGGAACAACGAGATTCAAGCATAAAACCAATTTCCAGCAGAGAAGCAATTGGATTGTTGACATTTAATACAATAAATTTTATTTATTCAACATATATAAAAGTTTATTTTTGCAAAATATTAAAGTATAAAAAATATAAAATAAATTTAAATAAATATCAAATTTAATTTAGAACTTAAATTGAGTCATGTATTAATTTTTCTTTCAAATATATATATATATATATATTTTGGAGTCTTTGGTGATTGATGTTTACAAAAATATAAACAAAATTTAAGGCTCCGTTTTGTTTTTGTTTTTTTGTTTTTTTTTTGGCGCAATTGTCACCTGTTATTTGAAAATATATATATATATATATATTTGTTTTTGATATTTTTTAAATATAGAAGTTATTTTTTTAGACCAAAATGGCAATTTATTTGGCCATTTATTTAAAATTAACAAAAAAAAATTAATTTCTCACAATAATTTTTTTTAAAATAAAAAAACATTTTAAACAAAACAATTAAAAGAAAATTTCCAATCAAATATACAATCAAAAGCAATTTTAAAGCACTAGCTGAATATTTTTTTAATATTTAAAATAAAAAATATTTTCAGAATTTTTTGAATTTTTTAAATAAAAAATTTATTTTTTTCAATAATTATTTTTTTAAATTGAATTTTAAAAAGAATTTGGTTATGAGTATTGAATAGAATTTTCAATAGAGTTTTGAATTGTGTGTTTTATTATAAGTTATAAGTTTTTTAATTAAGTTTTAAAAACTCTTTTCAAAATTCATAACCAAATAACTTTTCTTATTTAGAAACTCATTTCAAAAATTCAAAACTCAATTCAAAATTTTTTTCAAAACTTATAACTAAACAAAATTTCTCTTTTCAAGTCATGATTCAATAACTCACAAATTCAAAATACGACTCCATTCCCAAATCATAATTCCAAAACTAAACCGAACGCTCCCTAAGTGTATATATATATATTTGAAATAATTTTAAAATTATATTTTTTATGTTAATATAAAAATTAAAATATATTTATAACGCCATTGTCCAATTCGATTTGATCTTACCAGTGATTTGTCCGTCCAACTTCTTTTTCGATTCTCTGATCAGTTTGATTTTCAACTTCTTTTTCAATTATTTAATTATTAAATCTGATCTCGGACCGAAGACAACATACTCTTTAAGTAATTAATATCAAGTTAGAACACCTAAAAATAATAATAATAACAATAATAATTTCCCTTGCCAAACATGCTCTGTATGATTACCCTTATGTTATGTTTGGTATTGGGAACATCGCCATGGTCACGTGGACAATGATGTCATTTTCGTCTACTTCTCTTATCTTCCCAATATGCTCTCAGTTGCCACCCAAACAACAAACAAACCTAACACCAATTAATTACTCCCATCCCTCCCTCACATTCACCCATTTCCCAAACCTCCCAATTCCCAAACATCTCAACTTTTAATCCAAAATTCACAAAAACTTCTCACAATTTCATGGATTTCTTCAAATGGATCACTTTGATTTCCACCCTCTACATCTTTCTCTCATCAACAACACCCACTTCATCAAATTCTTCTTTAACCCCAAAAGAATTAGCAGAAGTCCCAGTGAATTTTCTCAGTCTGGCCAAAAGTCCAGAGCTTGTTGATTGGATGGTGGGAATTAGGAGGAAAATACATGAGAACCCAGAACTTGGTTTTGAGGAATTTAAGACGAGTGAGCTTATCAGAGCCGAGCTTGACAAAATGGGCATCCCATATAAGCACCCGGTGGCTATCACCGGTGTTGTCGGCTTCGTCGGAACCGGAAAACCGCCATTTGTTGCCTTAAGAGCAGACATGGATGCTCTGGCTATGCAGGTCAGTCTCGTGTCTATATATATAGAGGTGACTACATGTGTGAAATCTAAGAACTATGACAATTATTTGAATTTAAAGTTGTTGGATTTGAGAATTGTGAGAATTATTTGAAGTAATTGGATTTTAGTGAATTGAAGTAGTTTAAAGAACCATGTTTTGAATTTTTTTTTTTTTTTAAAAAAAAAGAAATTCTAAAAAGCATGACAGTTTAGACCAACTCAGGTATATACAAAGCCTACCATCAGTATTACCAAAAATGAATTACATTTTGAAATGCAAGTTTCGAAACATGACCCACTTTTGTTCCAAAATGATAAATTTGACAATTCAAAATGATCCTAAACGTTTGACAAAACAAAACATAAAAAAAGAATAATAATATGCATAAAAATATGTTGACATATGATGAAAAAAAAGAAATAACGTTCAAATAGTACACATTAATATCCAAAGTTTTACTATTGAACTAATGTTGACATATGATTTAATTAGAAAAAATAAAATTTATATTTTATTAGATGTCTAATTGTTAAAAAAAAATCTCTAAACTATAAGTACTTTAAATTCTTATAGTGTAAATTATATAAGTGTATTCTATCGTACCACAATTTAAAACATGTAGCATATCACATCAAAGCTAACATAGCTTACAATCAAGTTGGTAGAGAATGCTCACACAAGAGCAGTTATGTCATACAAAATTACTCTTAATTTTTTTCTTGAAATCTCTCTAATTACTTCAATTGTAGATTTCAAAGCACACATATCATGAATGTACAACCACGCATATACATGCATATTGGTTTAAACGCATATTTGCTAATTTGTAGTTGTTTGCATTAGGTAAATGCTTTTGGGAATTGAGTTAATTTTACTTTCATGTCTTAAACCATCGTCATTTTTCTATATCATCGTTAAACTACTCCATCAATCTCATATATTTAGTATTAGAGTTTCTAATTTCAGTTAATGAGGTCCAACAAGAGACAATTGTCCAAATTCGTAAGCATTAAAGTCTAATTTTATAGGCAAAATAGTTATTTTGAAATTTGAATAACTTAAATCATACAACAAAACACTCATTTTTTTATTCATTACTTGAGATGAGGGGCAAAGAAAAAAATAGGTGTATGATTAGGGTGTAAGTTGTCTAATATAGTGTGAGTAAGAAGTTGAGTGTTTGGCCGTATAGTTGAGGCTGTGTTTAGTTATATTTTCTAATTATAATTATACCCCTCCGTTTGCATACATTGTTTGGATGGAGTTTTGAAAATATGATTTCACCAGACATACTCTCTTTTTCGTCTTCTTCATTCTGAAAAACAGAGGAGTGTTTGAATTTTGGGTCTACTTGGTCATCCTTTCGGACGTCAGGCCAGTTGACCAGAACAATATAATTTTTTTATTTTTTATTTTTTTTGCAATTGCCAATCGCCACCTGTTATTTGAAAAAAAAAATTATATTTGTTTTTGATATTTTTTAAATATAAAAATTATTTTTTTTAGACCAAAATGACAAATTATTTTTTTGAATTGAATTTCAAAAAGAGTTTGGTTATAAATTTTGAGTAGAATTTTCAATAGAGTTTTGAGTTGTGTGTTTGGTTATGAATTATAAGTTTTCGAATTGAGTTTTGAAAACATTTTTCAAAACTCATAACCAAACAACTTTTCTCATTTCATATGTCACATAAAAAATTCAAAACTCATAACCAAATAAATTTCTCTTTTCAAATCATAATTCCAAAACTCACATACTCAAAATACAACTCTATTCTCAAATCATAATTCTAAAACTCTACCAAACACTACCTTAGATTTTCCAAATTGTAAAATTACCTTTTTGCGTAGTAGGTTAGGTTTACACACAAATTTGGACATTGTGTGAGTGATTTTCTGACCACACTGCCAACTCAGTGATCAGCTGGAGAGAACTGGCAGAATAGAGGACACCTGGCTAACTTGCAACAGAAAGAGAAGATTCCGGTGGTGGTTCGTCCACCCGGGGGCACTCCGACGATCAAGTCAGTATATCTCTCAAAGATAATCAATAGTGCAAACTCACTGTTCAGAATATAAATTGCGTACCATAGATCCACGGGGGTGCCTCTCTTTTATAGTTAACTTAATCCTAGTCCCGATAAAAGCCTGACTTCTATAGACTCCCATTCAGTGCTTACTTTGGACTCCTCAAGAGATAAGGATAGACTCCCTAAGAGCATTATCCTAATCCATCTTGAAGTCTTTCCTTATTCTAGGACTCCTGTCCCTTATCCACTTATCTCGGATTCCGATATTTTCGGAGGTAACTTCGGCCTCGCCGAGATAACCTCGGCGTCATGACCAGGAGACGTGGCACCTCGGCTGACACGTCGGTGTCACCTTGCCACGTGTTGGTACTCAGAAAATATATCCCCACAACTGCTCCCTAGGTTCTATTACCTCGGCATTCTGAGGTGACGGAACCTATATCGGTACCTCCTTCCAGTACGTCAGCTTACAGCCGAGATTATCATCATAAGCCGACATGTCTTCTTAAAGATCAAGGACTCCAAGAGTTCTTTCTAACATATGAGCTGTCACGCATCACTTATTCGACTATTTCATCCTTACGGGATCATGCCTGTGACGCGCCTGTAAGCCGTCTTGCGTCTGCGTGCGCCATCTGACGCATTCGTTGCTCTAGGCGCATTAATTCATTTTCGCCGCCGTTTTAAGTTTTAACAAAACTTTTTCCTTTTTTTTCATTTCTTCACTTTTCATTCCATATTCTTGCTCTTTCTCTCTCTCTTACTTTTTCCTCTCGAATCCGCCATTGTTCCAAACTCCAAGCTCTGCAACTACCTTCATTCCTTCCTCTTGGTGAAGCTTTCGCCGTTCTGTTACTTCTGTAACCGTTGCCTGACTTCGGCGATCTTCATACCGGCTTCACTTTTTCTGGTAAGTCATTGTTTCTTCTGCCTTTATCTCTCGTTGATCTTCATGGAGTTTTGCTTCATCATTTAGTCGCCATTACTGTTTTACTCAAGTATTTGATTTATGAATCTTGTATCTGAGTGTGTTTATTCCACAATTTTGCCCTTGCCCATGTCTTGAATACGCATTGTTCACCATTTTCTTGCACTTTTTGCCACTGTTCTTGACCTTGTACAACTTGTACTCACTATGTTCTTGATAGTCCATCTTTGTTCTTGATTCTGAAACCTGTTCTTGTTTTCTGCTTTTTGTGTCTTTTCTAGATTTGTGCCTTCAATCTTCGTTTTCATAGACTTAGGTTTGGGATTTGTCTGTAGAACCCACAATTTAGAAAAAAAAAAACTGAAACTTGCACTTTCCTAAGTGTTTGCCGAGGTCCCAACAACCCTTCCAAAAAATCTTCTGAAACCCAACCTCCTTGATTAAGCCGATATTATGGGTATGTGGAAACATAGGGTAAACACCCCATCCAAACTAGAATACTTTAGACAGGAGTTTGAAATCCCAGCCGACATCCATCTGAGGTTGGCTGGAGATAATGACTCCATCATGCCTACTGACGACTCCATGCCCTTCCCTGTAGTTGCCTTTATTGAGTGTGGACTTCGGCTCCCACTCAACATCCTTTTTCGCAAGATTCTCCATTATTATAAGTTGAACCCCGTGCAACTTGCCATCAATTCTTATCGAGTGATTAATGGTATCATAGCCTTAGCTAAACAGGAAAACGCTAGGATCACCTTAGCCGATATTCAATACTGCTATACCATGTGCGGCCTTAACTTGAAAGAAAAAACCTATATTTATTACCTTAAGCCGAGGTCCACAGAGTTCAAAATCGTAGCCGACCTCCCAGACTCCAACAAGGGAGCCGGGGACGATTATTTCATTACTTCGGGGAACTGGGAGTTTGCCCCAGATAAAGACCTCAATCTCTTTCCTCTCCCTCGATCAGTCTTTGTAGAGGATAATGGTAAGAGTCCTGCATTCATACTTACTTGTTTTTTAAAGTCTTGTATACTTTATCTGTTTCTTAATTTCTGTTTTTCCTGCAGCTGTTCCTAAGCCACCAAAAAAATTTTGCCAATCCTTCTTTCCCAGCAAGGATTTGAAGAAACTCTTAGATCTACCAGTTCATAAACGGAAGGCGCCTCTACTTCTTAATTTCATTCCAACATACAAATCAGCTCTTCCCGACGTTCCCAGGAGAAAAAAGAAGAAGGCTTATCTCCTCACTCTGCCACAACTCCACAAGCCGTGTCAACATCTCGAACAGACCAAGGATCAACCTCTGATCCTGCAGAACAGCCGCCTACTTCGGCTCAATACATGATCCCACCATCTCAACAAAAACGTCGTCGACGATTTGTTCTTGCAGCCGAGATGGGCCGCGCAAAACCAGTTGCCAAAGATCTATTAGCCAATATTCCAACTGATGTTGATGCTCAATCAACACAAGCCCTGCCCCCACCAAAGCCGAAAAGAGTTAAAAAGGCTCAACCAAAGGCCAAGGTGACTCAGGTTAAGACTGAAGACACTTTGCCAATTTCCAAGTTGGCTCCAACTGAGAAGATTGCCTCTGTCCCTGCGAAGAGGTCTGCTGAAGCACTTCCATCCGAATCTACCAAGTCCAAAAGGCTAAGGTCATCTGCAACGACCTCGGGGTCTAAGAAGCCAGATGCCCCCTGGGCTCTCGAGATTACTTTGGAAGATAAGCCCGTTATGGCTAGTGATAGCGCTGACGATATAAATGTCGGCGTTGCCCTCAGTACTACACTGCTTCTTCCAGGCGACCTGGAGCGAAACGCCGAGTTCAGTGAGTACGAGAACTACGTTCTCATGCTTCAACGCTCTGTTCAGGTAAGTGTTGTTGCTTGGTACTTTTTTCTTTCTTTCTCTGTTTTTCATACTTAGAATATTTTCTAATACTTCTGTTTCCTTTCAGGCCATCCAGCATGCCCACTCTTTCTCAATGCAATCTTTTGAGAACCATGAGAAGCTAGCCAAGAAGATGAGGGAGGTCTTCACACTTCAGAAAACCAATAAGAGCCTGCAATCAAAGATGAAGACCCTGGAGGACCAGGCCGAGGTCGCTATGAAAGAGAAGGATGATGCCGAGGAAAAGGTTGGTGCCGTTGAGGCAATAAACAAAGTTCTTCAAGCCCAGCTGAAAGATGCTGAGGACAAAGTGGCCCAGGCCCAGAAGGAGCTTCAAGATGCCTTGGCCACCAAGGAGGCCGAAATCAAAGATGCCGACAAAAAGGCGTATGCTGAGGGCATGGCCGATGTTACAGAGGCCTATGAAAAGCAAGTCAAGCAAGCATGCAACAAGAGTTTCTCCCTTGGTTGGATGACTTTACTGAAAAAACTTGATGTCCCTAAGGACTCCTCCCTGAGGAACGCTGATACCATTTCCCTGCCATTTCCTCCAACTCCACCTCAATCTGATGACGATTCTGAATCTGAGAAGGAGGTTCTAGTGAGGAAGCCCAAGGATGATGCTGGGGCCAAATCTTCTCCTCAAAATGAGCAAGTCCTAGACTTGACTCAAGATGAGGATGGTGAGGAGGTTCCTAAAGATGCTGTGGCTGAGAAGACATCGGTCGTCGTTCCCCTTGCCGACAAAAGTGTAGATGAAACTCTTGCAGAAATTGACGCCGAGCTCACGGTGGATAAGCCTGCTAAGATGTCTTCCCAACAATCGTCTGAACTCCAAACTCAACCAATTGCAAATGCTGATGAGTCTTAGCCTTACGTTTTTTTCCTTCCGTCTTTGTACTTTGTTTTTCTTCTTTGAAATACTGGAAACTGTTTCACATTGCCGATGTGTTTTTTTAATATAACAACTCTTTTGCTCTTGAATGCTTGCATGCTTGCTTTGTATGCCTCCATACTTGGAATATTTTTTGCATACCTTTAATATATACTTCTTTCTTTGTGCAATTTTCTCTGGGTGACATACCTCGGTTAACATTGATCTCGGTTTAACTTCAACTTGTAAATTGGTACAATTTCAACAAGTGTTAAATAATGATCTCGGTTTAACTTCAACTTGTAAATTGCTACAAATTTCAACAAGTGTTAAACAATGATCTCGGTTTAACTTCAACTTGTAAATTGCTACAAATTTTAACAAGTGTTAAACAACTTTGCCTTCTCTCTGTCCCCTAATGTGAACCTGAGTTCCACTTCGGTTCTCATTATTCATGTCTTCCAGAAACCACATTATGCATCTTTATCAGTCATAAGTATTGAAGAATTCTGCTAAGATTTTATTGATGTCGTCGGTAACAAAAAACAAGTAATAACTAATGATTAAAAAATTTCAAATTACAAGTGTTCCAGGGTTTTGGCCGTGCTTTGCCCTCATTATCTTGAAGTCGATATGCCCTATTGCCCAATACCGAAGTGATTCTGTAGGGTCCTTCCCAGTTTGGGCCTAGCTTGCCCTCCATGGGATCCTTCTTGTTGCCGACGACTTTTCTCAGGATAAGGTCACCGACTTGAAATTCCCTTGGATTAACCTTCTTGTTATAAGCTCGCAAGTCGTTGTCGGTATGTCAGTCAGACATTTGCCTTTCTTCTTTCTTCTAGAAGATCCAGATCTCGGGCTAAGAGTACATCATTAGTCCCGTTCTCAACTCCCTGGGTTCTGATCCCTGGGATGCCAACCTCCAGTGGAATGACTGCTTCTGTGCCATAAGCCATGGCAAAGGGGGATTCCCCTGTTGATCTTCTCGGCGTAGTCCGATATGCCCAGAGTACATTGGGCAATTCGTCTACCCACTTCCCTTTTGCTGCCTGCAGCCTCTTCTTTATCCCATCTAGAATTACTTTGTTGGATGCTTCTGCTTGTCCTTGCTTTGTGGAAAGCTTGGGGTTGAAAAGTAGTTCTTGATCTTGAACTTTGCACAGAAGTTCTTGATCAGCTTACTGTCAAATTGAGTTCCATTGTCTGCAACAATTGCTCTTAGAATCCCAAATCTGGTGATGATGTTTCTCCATATGAAGTTCTTGACATCCACATCTCGGATTTTGGCAAGAGGTTCTGCTTCTATCCACTTTGTGAAGTAATCTGTTGCTACCAGCAGGTACTTCCTTTGCCCAGTTGCTTGGGGCAATTGCCCAACGAGATCCATGTCCCATTAGGCAAATGGCCAAGGACTGGATACAAGGTTTAGGTCAGCAGCTGGCTAGTGTATCAAAGGTGCAAACCTTTGGCATTGTTCACACTTCTTCACGTAGGCTTCTGCATCTTTTTACATGTAGGGCCACCAATACCCCTGGGTAATGGCCCTGTGAGCTGGTGATTTTCCCCCAGCGTGGCTTCCACAAATTCCTTCATGAATTTCATATAAAAAATCTTCAACCTGCAGAGGGTGTACGCACCTTAAAAGGGGTCCAGTGAAGGACCTTCTGTAGAGATGTCCTTCTGCTGTTAGACTCAATCTTGCCGACTTCAATCTGATCTTGTGTGCCTCCTTGCGGTCATCTGGTAGCTTTCCTTCTTTTAGGAACGCAACAATTGCGTCCATCCAGCTTGGTCCCATGTCTACGCACATTGCTTCACGCTCTGTGGTTACTGGTTCTATGCTCGGGCCCGACAAGTATTCAATCATTATTGTCCTTGCTTTTCCTGGTTGTATTGCACTAGCTAGGTTGGCTAATGCATCGGCATGGTTGTTATCATCTCGGCTGACTTGAAGTAGTCTGCGAGCTCGAATAAGGTTGCCACTTAATGATCTCTTTATGAGGTCGACATTCTTTCATCTCGGGCTGCAAACTCGCCCGTTGTTTGGTTAACTATCAATTATGAGTCACAAAAAACTATTACCTCATCTGCTTGTACTGCTGCTGCCAGCTTCAGTTCTGCAATCAATGCTTCATATTCTGCCTCATTGTTTGAGGCCTTGAACCCCAATCGAATGGACTGTTCCAATATCTCTCCATCCGAGATATCAAGATTACTCACCCGCCTCGCCTCGTTGGTTTGAACTCCCATCAACGAACAGTCGAAAAGAGTCGCCGATGTAAATGCTGCAGGGTCTGAGTTTCTCTTCTTTCTTTTGTTCTTTTGTCTTTGGCTAGGCTTCTCCTTGTTTGTTTGGACATTGTTTATCTTGGCTCAACGGAGCCCGATGTTCGATGGATTCTAGCGTGAACTCGGCCACGAAGTCGGCCAAAACCTAGCCTTTGATTGCAGTTATGGGCCTGTACTCCAGATCATACTGGCCTAAGGCGACTGCCCATCTTGCTATTCTTCCTATTAAGTCTCCCTGCTGCAATAGGGACTTCCATGGATGCTCTGTCAGTACCACAATTTTATGGGCCTGGAAGTAATGGTTCAACTTCTTTGAAGCCATTACTAAAGCCAGTGCCAATTTCTCTAAGGGTAGATACCTCGTTTCTGCGTCGGCTAGGGTTTTGCTTACATAGTAAACAGCCCGTTGCTCCTATTTTTCTTCTCGGATTAGTACTGCACTTATCGCATGTTCTGAAACTGCCAAATACAGGAACAACTCCTCCCCGGGTTCTGGATTCGAAAGAACTGGAGCTATGGTCAGATACTTCTTCAGATCGGCTAATGCTTTTTCACACTCCTCTGCCCAAAGAAAGTCTGTGGCTTTCTTCACTAATTTGAAGAAGGGTTTGCACTTGTCTGAGCTTCTGCTTATGAACCTGTTCAGGGATGTAGCCCTTCCAGTTAGTATTTGCACCTGTTTTGCTGACGTCGGGCTGTTCAACTCTAGGATGGCCTTGATCTGATCTAGGCTGGCCTCGATGCCCCTCCTGGTCACCAGGTATCCTAAAAACTTACCAGATCCAACTCCAAATGCACACTTCGATGCATTGAGTTGGAGCCGATATGTTTTAAGGATTTCAAAGACTTCTTTTAGATGGGCAACATGACCCTCAGGCTTCTTGGTCTTAACTTCTACTATTCGGCCAATCAGGTGTTTGAACATCTTGGTTACCAATCTTTGGTAAGTGGCTCCTGCGTTTTTCAACCCAAAGAGCATCACTCTATAGCAGTATAGCTCTTTGGGAGTGATAAATGCAGTCTTCTCTTCATCCGCAGGGTCCATAGCTATCTGGTGATACCCCCTGTAGGCATCCAGAAAGCTCATCCTTCCATGCCTCGAAGTGGCATCCACTAGCTGGTCAATCTTGGGTAAAGGGAAGTTGTCTTTGGGACAGGCCTTGTTTGAACTGGTAAAGTCTACGCAAACCTTCCATTTACCGTTCTTCTTCTTTACCACCACTGTATTGGATAGCCATGTTGGGTAGTGAACTTCTCTAATGGCCCTGGCCTCCAGAAGTCTGTCTATTTCTTCCTCTATTGCTTCGACGTGCATCAACGTCGGTCTTCTGGCTCGTTGAATTACAGGTTTGGCCAACCTGTCAACATTCAGTTTGTGGCAAGTGACCTCGAGGTCAATGCCAGGCATTTCGTAAGGTGTCCAAGCAAACACCTCAATATTTGCTCTAAGAAAAGCTTCTAATTCTCTTTCCTCTTCATCGGCTAAGCCCGAGCCGAGAAGAAAGAAGCGTTCTTCATCCCCATCCTGGACAAGGATTTTCTTCGCCTCTCTTCGCTTCTTCTCTACCGCCTTGCCGATGTCTTCTAGGACTTCCATGTCCTCATCTTCAATTCGCCTTTTTTTCGGCTCTCGATGTCGCAGATAGATTTCATTGTCGCCATGGAGCAATTCTTCGCTAATTGATCGCCTAACTTCCTTTATCCCATGCTCTGTTGGGAATCGCAATAGTTGATGCAATGTTGAGGGAACTACCCCCATCGCATGCAACCATGGCCTTCCCAAGATGATGTTGTAAGGGAAGGGTGTGTCGATGATGGTGAATTCTGTCTTGATCTTCCTGGTGCCAGCCTGTACCTCTAAGTTTACTGCTCCCAATGGCCATGTCGACGTTCCATTGAACCCAACCATTGGGCCATTGGATTGTTCCATATCGTCCGGGTGAAGGCTGAGCTCCTTGTAACATCGGACGTACATGATGTCACAAAAGCTGCCTTGGTCAATCAGGATGCGTTTCACTTGGCACTCCCCAACCTGTAGGGATACTACCAAGGTATCATTATGCAGATGCTGGACCATCTCTAGGTCGGCTTCAGTAAAGGTTATCGTTGGTCCCTGGCATTCTTCTGCCCGATGTCTTTTCTCCCCGATTTGATAGACATGTTGTAGGTGTTTTACCTTTTGGGTCTCCCCTCTGATTTCGTTCTCGTTGACCTTTGAGTGAATCACATTGACTACCCGAGGTCCTCCCCGCCGAGGTTTCAGATTGAGGCGAGGGCTGTGCTTGAGGCAATCTTGTATGTTCTTCTCTTGTTCTGGCCTCGTCGACCAGATCTCTCAGGTAACCTTGCCTTACCAAGTCTTCCAAGTGTGCTTTCAGGGCTCTGCAACCCTGAGTTGTGTGCCCCTCTTCATTGTGGTAGGCACAACGTCTGCCAACGTTCCTCCCCATGAATTGCCCTGGTGCCCTTGCTGGTGCTCTGAAATAGGGCTGGTTCCGCATTTGTTCCAGGACTTTGTGAATTGGGATTCGAACACGATCATCCTTGCGGCAAACCCTCGATTCGCCTTCTTGCTTGTTCGATCCGTTGTTACCTCGGCTCGCTTGGCGAAACGCTTCTCTTGCTTTATCTCCTTAGTTCCCGACGTGTCTTCCTGGCCTGCATACTTCGATTCTCGCCATGAGCTCTTCCATGCTTTTTGGCAAAGTTTTTGTCAAAGATTTCCGTGAGGGCGTTGTCTTTAGGCCGTTCTTGAATGACACGACCGCTACTTGATTACATTCTCGTATTCGTTGAATACCTCATAGTATCTTTTGCATAGGCCCTAAGGCCTTCGTCCCATCGATCTTCAGAGCCATCAATGCGTCTACCCTTAATGGTCGCAGCTTGTTTATCACGAACACTGCCACGAACATCTCGGCCAGGCCTTCCCAAGTCTTCACGCTTCCCTTTGGTAGTTTGTGGAACCAATCTGATGCAATCTCCCCGAAGGATGAGGGGAACACTTTGCAGAGCAACGGCTTGTTCCCACTATACAATGCCATTGAGTTCAAATATAATCCGACGTGGAAGTTGGGGTCTGACTTACCATCGTATATTTGAAACCTCGGCATACTGAATCTCTTCGACGCCTCAAACCTGTCCAATTCTACCGAGAATGGTGTCCTCGGCTTATTTGGGGAAGTTACCTTGGCGTAGGCATTCTGTTGCTTCCTCTTGAGGTAATCTCTTAAGTCCTCTTTTATCCTCCCAGGAGCTCGGCTATCTCCTGCTTTCAGTCTTTTCGGTGCACTACTTTCAGCTTCGTGGTAAGTCCTCTTCGATCCCTCTCCATGAGTTGTGTCGAAGCACAGAGCCTGCCCCTGAACATGCCGATGTCCCTTAGGGTCTACCTCCTTCGTGTGATGCATCCTCCGTGATTCTTCTCTTCTTGGCTCCCTTCGCCCGACATCCCTGGAAGGTTGGTGAGAGTGTCTTTCGCTCCCGTTGTGCTGAGGGGCTACGGGGATTGTTCTTTGCCCTCCCTTCTTGGCATTGGCCACTAGAATCGACGTGTCCTCTTCGTCCCTCCGCAGGCATCTATCCTTCCATACCTGGAGGTCGTCTTCGTTGTAGTAGCCACTTCGATCTGGTTTCTTTGGTGCGTCGCTAGTCTGGCCGACGTCCTTCACTCCGTGATTCTGGTCACGAGTTTCTGTGTTGCATTTGTCTCCTGTGACATCAAGGTCAATAGGTCTCCTACTCCCAGCAGGAGTGTCGTCCCCAATCTTTTCCTTCTGTCCGTTGTTGGCCATCTATTCTACTTTCTTTCCCACTGACGGCGCCAAATTGAGTGAGTGATTTTCTGACCACACTGCCAACTCAGTGATCAGCTGGAGAGAACTGGCAGAATAGAGGACACCTGGCTAACCTGCAACAGAAAGAGAAGATTTCGGCGGCGGTTCATCCACCCGGGGGCACTCCGACGATCAAGTCAGTATATCTCTCAAAGATAATCAATAGTGCAAACTCAGTGTTCAGAATATAAATTGCGTACCTTAGACCCACGGGGGTACCTCTATTTTATAGTTAACTTAATCCTAGTTCCGATAGAAGCCTAACTTCTATGGACTTCCATTCAGTGCTTACTTTGGACTCCTCAAGAGATAAGGATAGACTCCCTAAGAGCATTATCCTAATCCATCTTGAAGTCTTTCCTTATTCTAGGACTCCTGTCCCTTATCCGCTTATCTCGGATTCCGATATCTTCGAAGGTAACTTCGGCCTCGCCGAGATAACTTCGGCGTCATGACTAGGACACGTGGCACCTCGGCTGACACGTCGGCGTCACCTTGCCACGTGTTGGTACTCAGAAAATATATCTCCACAGACATGATGTCTTCAATTGGACCATATAAAAAAAACTCATGGGATTAAATGTATGAAATCAATAGTTTAAGGTTGAATTTTTTTTTTTTTTTTTTAAATGACGGTAGTTTAGGGGCCAAAAGTAAACTCGTCAGGCTTTATACGAAGGCAATTCATTCTCTTTTGATTTGAGTATATAGAATGATAATTGAAATTTTGCAATGGTGTTGTTCAATGTTAGAACCTAGATTCTTATGTGAATCTTCTTTAAATACTATGTTGAAATTAAACTGTTCCAAAAATAAAAAAGGTCTGTTGAAATTTAAAAATAATAATAAAATAAAGAGTTTTGATGATTGCAGGAGAGTGTAGAATGGGAACACAAGAGTAAAATTCCAGGAAAGATGCATGGTTGTGGCCATGATGCCCACGTTGCGATGCTTCTTGGTGCAGCAAAATTGCTTCAAGAGCATCGTCATGATTTACAGGTTCAATTATCTCTTTTATGAATTTTTAGCAACTTGATTATGAATTTCTAAATGCCTTTTATATATTGAAAATCTTGTTATAGCATAATTGGTCATCATTGTATGATTTTCAACAATTTTATCTATGTTTCACCTTGCTCAGGCACTTGTGAACATCCTTTGGAAATGGATTCTGCGCACTCACAAGGGTGTGCTAGAAATTTTCATGTGGCTTGAGCAGTTATAGATTGAATTGGCAATTACGAAAAGATCTATACTCTAATTCTTAGTTACATAAGGGTAATTTGGGAATGAAAATTTTGTGGCAAAAAAGTGTCAATACTAACTCAACCTTTTATGTATGTAATAGAATAGACGTGCACACAAATTGGTTGAATAGGCCAGTGATTCTCCATCCGTAAATCTCTCTGTCTCATATGTTCCAATGCACTCTCAACCACATGATGCGGTGAGAATCTCGAGACATGATCATACAAATAAAAATACATTGGGACATAGGGATAAAAGGGATTTGGGGACAGAGGATCCTATGGCGGTTGAATGAAATAAAATAAAATCTATAATCAACAAAATGAAAAAGATTATAAATTTATATTTGTAGCTGCGTATATGTTTGGGTACTTCTCCCATTTGTTTTCAATGTTCGTAATAGGGCTTGAATGTGATAAATTTGAGTATGTGGAGAGAGAGAGAGAGAGAGAGAGAGAGAGAGAGAGAGAGAGTATGATGTTTATTGTCAATAAGTTGTTCCTCACCATCTAGTAATGCAAGTGTGACATTTTGTTTCATAAAACACCTTTTTTTGGGCCATGATCCTCTGTTCTCAAAAAGGTCTGTCATTATGTCTTATCACTCACAACTACACAAATTGATTTTTTTAAATTAAAAATCATATTGCATAGCTTGAATGCGTGGGACAAGGGACCTTTTTTAGGACAAGAGATCCCATGTCCACCTTTTCACATTAAAAGCTCGATTATAATTTTTTTTTTCTCTCAAAGAGTCGTAATTATTGGTTCTAACATCGTAGTATTAATAATGTTGTTGTATCTGTGAACTGGTATATGCATAATCACGAGAAAATTTGTACAATTTATATTTTTTGGGATGAATAGGGAACGGTGATTCTAGTTTTCCAACCGGCAGAGGAAGGAGGCGGAGGAGCAAAGATAATGTTAGAAGTTGGGATATTGGAGAATGTTGACGCCATCTTCGGGCTGCATGTCTCATCTAGATTTCCTATTGGTACAGTTGCTGGCAGGAGTGGCCCTATCTTGGCTGGGAGCGGTTTCTTTGAGGCCGTGATAAGTGGGAAAGGGGGACATGCTGCCATTCCCCAACATACAATCGACCCAATCTTAGCAGCTTCCAGTGTAATTATTAGTTTGCAACATCTCATTTCACGTGAAGCCGATCCCTTGGATTCACAGGTCTCTCTCTCTCTCTCTCTCTCTCTCTCTCAATGTATGTGCATGCGCGTATGCGTGTGTGATCCCAACCCCTAAGAAGGTTTTTCTTATGCGTTGAAACAGTTAAATCAAAATGAATCAAGACTCAAATGCCCAAAACCCTTATTCCTTAAAAGGTGCAAAGTTTTCAAAATTTTCACTTTTCTGAATCATAATCATCATGATTTCTAAAAATTATATGTACAGAACAAAATTGCATTGTGTTCTTGTTTTCTACATTTTCATTTTCATGTTTTCAAAAACAAGACCAATGAAATGTTCGTAAACTCTCATTGTTTGTATATCATTTTCATTTCTTGTGTGTAAATAGTTTTTTGAAATTTTGAAAACAACTTTTTCGGTATTTCCTTTCGAAAACAATTCGCCTAACAAGTTTTATATCTTTTTCACTGGTTGACAAACCTATATATCTATTTCACTCATTGAAGAATATTTGTAATTTCTTATCTTCTTTTTCATCTCTCGTCGTTTAGGTAAAGGTTCCATGTTTAGTCTTTTTCTTTAGATATGAAATAATGGAATCTTTTACTTTCTATGCTGCATCCAACTTAGCTTCAAAAATTACAAAACCAAAACCAATTATTTTGTATTCCCTTGCGCACAAAAGAAAAAATGAAAAAAGAAGAAGGTATTTTGTGCACAAATTACACATCTTTTACTTTTTTTCAACCATCACATGTGTGCTTATTCATCTTGCAGGTAGTGACAGTGGCAAAATTTCAAGGAGGTGGTGCACTTAATGTAATTCCCGATTCAGTTACAATTGGTGGAACATTCAGGGCATTTTCAAAGGAAAGTTTGATTCAACTTAGACAACGAATTCATGAGGTACAGTTGCTAAAAACCGCCAACTTACATGCCCTATGTTTTTCATAGTTGGAAGATTGAGCAAGAATCACAACATTACCTTCACCATGATACGAACGTCCAAAAATCCATCTTATTTATTATGTATAGTAAAAAAATTACCCTACCCCCCCACCCCCAAGCTAATGAGCAAGGAATGAGTGAAGATTTCATACAAGTGATGGACCTGTAAGGCCTGGTCCACATGCCATTGGGGAAGGGGGGGTATTAGGTGAGCCTTAGCTCTTAGAATCGAATTCTAAACTGTTGTGGTACTCTGGGATGCTTTTGATCAATATAGAACAGGACAAATCAGCCAAAAAGAAAGACCACCAAGATAATCATTGAGAAACTCAAATCGTGCTTGGTCATTCATTTTTGTTTATTTTTTATTTTATTTTCTATTTTATACTTTCTGTATAGCATCTCATTATAGATAAATGCAAATGACAGGTCATCACAGGACAAGTGGCTGTGCATAGGTGCACCGCAACTGTCAACTTCGATAACAAGCCCCTTTACCCCTCAACCATAAACAACAAAGAGTTACATCGGTACTTTGGAAATGTTGCAAGGGATATGTTGGGCAAGAAAAACGTTTTAGAGATGCAACCATTGATGGGGGCAGAAGACTTCTCATTTTTTGCAGAGGCGGTTCCGGGATACTTCTACAGGGTTGGAATGCAAAATGAGACTCGGGGCTTAATTGGTCCGACATTCTCCGACTTCATCAGAATGAAGATGTACTTCCATATGGTGCTGCATTACATGCATTGTTGGCTACAAGATACCTCCTTGAATATCAACAACACAAGTCTGCTTCATCTAAGGGAAGTTCTCGTGATGAATTGTAAGGTTATTTGATTCTCGAATTGTACATATACATAGATTTGAGACCAGAAATCGCCCCGGCAGGGGGGTTAGATTTTTATTAGTCATTTTGGCAATGCATATCTGTTTTGTATTGTTATAGATATTCAGATTCCAAAGTTTTTAGTTTTTGGTGTCAATTTTTTACACCATCAATTTTTGCCCAGCTTGAAGTAGTGAAACATAGAACCTTTGTGTTTTAACAAGGTAGGAAGAAAACAGAATACTTCATCCCCATTTCAATTATGAAGGGAAAGCATAGGGGTCAATACAAGTGGCTACTCTCCCTCTCTCATTACATCGGAGGTTGTAATCTGGATTCGTTGCTAGTGAGCTATAAGGATCCCTTTTTGCTGGATAAAACGGATATTAGGGGGGGGCAACCAACATATATGAAGCCTCTTTGGGCACGGCCATAAATTCTTGGAGAACTGGACAAGAAGAGTCTAGACGGACCCAACAATACAGGGGAGCTACAGGCACTCTTTCAAGATGGGCTTAACCTATAGCCTAAACTCAGCCCTGTAGAGAGCATAGGTGCAATCTCTCTCTTTCTCCTCCTCCCTCTTCATCTCCCTCAAGAATTTGTATTATTATTGTTATTATTTATTATTTTTGTTACATGGGAAGCTATGACTTTTTAGTTTGGTGAGGGAGGACTTGAACCCTTGACCTCTTAGTGAAGTGAAAATATTCTAGCCAATTTAAATAACCCAATTGATTGAATTTGTAGTTTTCTACATTATTGTGAAAACTCTTTATTCCCTTTCCCAGAGCAGGAAGTTACAGAGCAAGCCAATTAGGAAAGTCTTACTATCATGGCCATTCTCTCTCTCTCATGGTAAGTTATGTATGTCCTATTGAAAAGCTTTGACCCTAACCCATTTTGGCAAGGAAGCTTGTATACATAGAAACATACATATTTATAGCCTTGAAGGATCAAAATTAAAAAAAGAAAAAATAATTCCAAGCTTTACTTAAACCACCAAAACGTACACACATCATTACCTATTAGAGAGCGACTTTTTTTTTTTTGAATCTTCATATCCCTTTCCTCTCTCTCTCTCTCTCTCTCTCTCTCTCTCTGTGTGTGTGTCTCTCTCTCTACTCCATGAAGCCCTCAAATTCAAGCTCATCACACAAACCCACAAATGGCTCTGTTTCATTTATGTCTCAACCTCTCTCTCTCTCTCTCTCTCTCTCTCTCTCTCTCTCTCTCTCCCCTCAATGAAGCCCTTAAATTCAAACTCATCACACAAATCCACAAATTGCTTTGTTTTATTTATATCTCAACCTCAACTTGTGGACCTAGTAAGGTGTAATCACCAGAGGTTCAGAACATCGGTGACGCGGAAGCTCAAGAGGTTCTTGACATGTTACAAGCCGACAAAGCCAGGAACCAAAGAAAAAGAGAAGGGGAAGATGAGAATGGATTCGTATAACTTGTCGGAGAAGAAAACTAGCTGAGGTGATGGCGGGAAGTTACTGAAGAAGAACTGTAACTATTATAGCGAAATGAATGAAGAGGGGAGGAATGAGAAGCTGAAATCTACCATTAGCTACTACAAGGATTCAAAATGCCGAGTTAGTGAACATCAGTCCTGATTGCACGATGCAGTAGAAATTTCAAAATATGAAAATCTTGAAGAACCATTGTGTAACTGCAAGGGTATTGGGGACACGGGTTTTGAGAGATAGAAAATCCCGTGTCCGAGTGAAAAAACTATGGAAAGATCCAGATCAACAGCAGAGAGGACTGTGAATTTGAATCTAGATGGGTATGGCTTACATGAGTTGAAGAATGCTAGCATTGAATCTCTGTTTGGTAACCATTTCGTTTTCAGTTTTCACTTTATATTTATAAAAATTTTAAAAACTGTCATAAAAACTTGTTTGATAATTTTTTTGGTTTATAAATGGTTGTCTCAGTTTATAAATTTGAAGAAAAAATATAAACTCAAAAAATGAGTTTACGTTAGTTTTTAAACATAATTTTTTTTTTACTAACAAATTTTTTTTTTCAAATAATTTTTCTTTCAAATAATTTTTTTTCAATTATTTTTTTCAAATAATTTTTTTTCAATAATTTTTTTCAATTAAAATGTGTATGATCCTATTGCCATAAATAATAAAAAATAAATATAAATATTTTAGGCCTGAACAAACATATTTTTTTGTTTATGTTTTTAAACTTTTTCAAACATTTTGTTCAAACCAAAAGTGTTTATAATTTATGTTTTTCTAAAAATAAACAAAAACCAGTTTATAAAATTTTTGTAAACATAAACAAAAAATATAAACGTTACCAAACGCTAGCATTTTCATCAAACTTTGTTTTTTTTTTTTTTTTAATACCTAAAATAGTGAGTAAATTATCGAATTTTAATTTCATTGAATTAGTATCAAGTCAGATATTCTAGTTTTATTGGATTTGCCTCAACAAATGTAACTTAGTGATTTTGCTTAGTTAAATATTAAAAAAATATTATTTTGATATTTTAAAATTAGTTGTTTTGAATTAAAATGAATAAAAAAAATATTTAAATACTAAAAAAAAGAATTGAGAGTTTGTTGCAATGTGTATTAAAAAAATTTAAAATCAAAATAAATAAATAATTAATTAATTACTTTTAAGATAAAATATAACAAAAATTTAACTTAGTTTGATGAAAATGTTCTCACATCTACTTGAAGGCTATGAATGCCAATATAAGAGGGAGGGAGGGAGGGAGAGGCCAAAACCCCATGGCCTAATATTTTTATGAAAAAAAGAAACAAGTTCATTGTATTCTGCTAAACACCCTTCTTCATTAAAATATAAGGTGAATTGACTATAATAACCCTATATATAGAGAGAGGTAGAGACTCGCATGCATCAAATCATTCCCGCTTTAGTTTCCTTTAAAACACTCTTCAAAAAACTCTTATTCGAAAGCCAAATCATGGCGTTTTGGTACATATTCATTGCTATTTCTCTTGTACGTTGGTTTTCATATCACAAATATCATCTTCTACATAATCATTGATCATCAACTCGTCTTCCATGTCAAACTGTTTGAATATCAAGGTTGGAGGTTTAAATCTATAAAATCTCAAATGAAAATGTTGTTACGGTATTTTTAGTAGTGAAAATAGTAAAATTTTACTACCTACCAGAGTAAAAAAAAAATTTGTAAGAGAAAAAAATTTCAAATCAAAGTAAAAGTTTATTATCAATTTTATAAACAGACCAAAGTAGAAATTCTACTGTCATTTATAGACAGATTGTCACCAAATGTCTTCTTAAATGTTAAAATTTCATAATAAATTTTCTGTGAATCAGATTAAAATTTTATTGTGATATAGAGTAAAATTTTACTGTTGACATTAGTTTCGACGATAAAAATTTTAACATTTTTTTTATAAGAATTCATGGCCAATATGGATTTTGTTGATATATTTTAACGAGAGGATTCTAAAAATACTAATTATATTAGGAACCAATATATAGATCAGAAGTTATATCATTTCAAATTTGAAATATAAAATTAGTTACTAAGGGCAAGATCGTCCATTAAAAAATGTAAAAAAATTTGTTTATCTTTCATAAAAGACACGCTAAAAAGGGAGCTTTTATTTTCATATTCCATTTTCTCTTTGTTCACACACTTAATGATATTTTATTTTCTTACAATTTTTTCCTAAAATAAAATACCAAAATGTCCTTATCTTCTCCACCAAAATCCTAATTTCCTAAACCTAATCCTAGCCGCCACCACCATGAACCACCATTGCTGCAACTTTGCCACCGCGAAATCTCCGTTGCCATGAGCTTTCCACCATTGCAAACTCAGTCTGCAACCTCTCTTTGGCACCCTTGTAACCACCACACTTTATTATGTCAAAATCATAGTCGTAACCCCTGTATCTCTCTCTCTCTCTTTCTCTCTCTACGAAACCCTAGCCATCGCAATTTCTCTCTTTAAAACCCTAGTCGCCGACAATCTCTTTTTATTTCAAAACCCTAGTCTCACGATCTCTGTGTGTGTGAATCTCTTTATATTGTCATCGTCGTAGTGTGGGGATGGTTGGTGTGTTGTACGTGAGGGAGTTGCAAGCATCAAGGGTCACAGTGCTGGTGTTGGAGATGATTGGGTAGGGGCGAAAGTACAAAAGGGATAGTGGAAAAGGGCCACCAGAGATAGTGGTAGCAACAAATGTGAAATGGGAGGCTCGCGATGATGGCCGGAGTTCGTAGTGGTTTATGGCGATGGTGGTGGTGGCAAGTGGTGGCTAGGGTTAGGTTAGGTTTGAAGGAGTTAGGGGTATTATTTATAAGAGTGTTGCTATTAGCATCCCATCAATTATTTTGGAACTCCCATTTTTTAGTTTTTTTTATTATAATAATAACCTCAAATGAAATTACTAAAAAGAATATCAATAATTTTGGAATACCCCATCTCATAAGTAAGCCCACATACATACTACATCATGAGTTAGGGTTTATAAGAGCACCTACCTCCAACACCATCCATCAATCTTCCCCAAATCTCATCTTTAAAACCTACCCACCCTCAAAACCTCGAAAACCTTTTGGTGGCAATATTTCAGTGGCAACAGTGGCAACCATTTGATTATATACACTTCTCTGGAAATGACAATGACTGGAAGTTTTTTTGGTAACCACAACTCCATGAGACGAGAGGAGTACAAAAATAAAAGCTTATAAGAGGTTCATAGCTTTGAGGTTCATAAAAACTGTTCGTCATTTTTTCGGGACTGAACTCTCGAACATATGATCGAAATTCGAGAACACAAGCCCAAACAATGTTTATTTGTTCAAGAGCAGGTAACCGAATAATTCTTATTTGTTCAAGAACAAATAACCAAAGCAGCAGCAGAAGCAAGCAAACAACAAAGGTCGGACCACCCTTGGATGGTTGACCAGCCAGTCGACCGGAGGGTCAAATCCTGCCCAGTTTTGCTCACACAGAAAGCATAAAAGTACAGTGAGACCATGGATGAGTGACAGAAAACCAATCAGAGAAACATGAAAATAGATTGTGTTGTGTGTGTGAAAAGAGGTAATAGAAAAAAAAAATTAAATAGATTGACAAATCTCGTAATGAAGTAGAGAAAAAATGGGGGGTGAGCATTGTTCGAATTGGTCTGGATTGGGGTAAACCAGGACCAATCCGTTATCTATGATTCCTAAAAAATTGGAACCAATCCAATCCGTTTAAATTGTGGAACCAATCCATTTAAACACGGATTGGATCAATTTAGGACCATAGATTTACATAATTAAATAACAAAAAAAATATAGAACATTTTAATTTCTAAAAAACATAAACATAGTATCAAACAAAAGCAATGAAACTGGATACACATTACACAAAGTAAAGTTCTCCTAAAACTGGATACACATTACACAAAGCAAAGTTCTCCTCTGTATTAAAACTAAACATAGCATCAAACAAAATCAATAAGAAAACTAGTTTTAGACAAACAAAAGCAAAAAAAACTCCATAAACAGAAGCAATAAACAAACAAAAGCATAGCAGCAACAACAACAAATTTTTGCATAGCGACACAGCAGCAGTAGTAGCAAATTCCACATCACAGAAAGCCAAATCATTTTCCAACAGCAATGTTGACATTGGTTAGAGCAATAAAAAAATTAATTTCAGTTTAAAGTAAAACATAACACAATACATGAATGTAATTCAAATGATAAATTGAATATTGAAATTCCATTACCTCTTTCTATATCCTGCAAATCTGCAAAGTTTTCTTCCATCTCAGGTGGCAATGGTGAAGCACGCAACTTGTGTACAAATTAAACTTTCAACAAGCTTTGCAGTAAGAGAACTACGAAATTGATCAAGGATACGACCTCCTGTGCTGAAAGTAGACTCGGAAGCAATAGTAAAGACAGGAATGGCCAAAATATCCCTTGTAACTTGAGAAAGAACTTTATATCTTGAAGAATTTGTCTTCTACCAACTTAAGATATCAAAGTTTGCAACTTCCTTTTCACAAGATTCTTCCAAATTCCTATCTACTTCTGACTTGCCTCCATCACCTTCTTCTTCTTCCAAAAGCTTTTAAAATTTTGTCATAAAAGACACTTAAAGCTCACTTGCACCAATGTTTACTTGATCAACAATGTCCACCTCATGAACCATTTCATTGGAAGATAAAGCAATTGTCTCAAACTGTTTATACTCATCAAAAATGTTATTCAAAGTCTCTCTTACGTTTTGAGTGAGCTCACTCACCATGGCAAGTTGATAAACTTCAAAATAACAAAACCTCACAAACTTCAACTTATAACGAGAATCTAACACAACAGCAATCAATAACATCATATTCAGTTTTAAAATTTTTCCCCAATAGTCGTCAAATTTAGTCTTCATTTTTATTGCCATGGCTTTTAAAGAAGGATCTAAACTCTTTCCCCATTCAGTTAAGGCACTTTCTATAGCACAAACTTGAGTGAAGTACAAGTTAGAAATGATATACAAAGAACCAGACAAGCGAACAGTTGCATCATAAAAATTGTGTAAAAACACGAGCATCTTCCTAATCTTGAGTGGTAGGAGGTCTATGATTAAGTTCTAGTTTGAAATGTGGGTCCTTATCCTCTAATCTCTCAAATACTTTTTGAAACATTGTTGCAACATCTACCATTAGATATGTGGAGTTCCACCTAGTTTGAACATCTAGACATGTTAATCATATTATTTAATTTTGATGATGTCTAAAATATTATTTAATATACATATTATTTGACACAAAATATTATCTTTTTAAAATATATATATTTGTTAAATATTATTTAAATAAAAATATTTTTGAAAACTTTACTATTCACTTTTTGAAAAATAGTGTTAATTACTATTTATCTTTTGACAAATCGATTAATTGTATTATTTTAACAAATGTGATATTGATAATTTGTTTTCTTTTGATAAGATCGCATAGGATGAATGGTATATAGCAAAATTATTTGATATATATTTTGCATGCAAAGTGAAACTTACTCAAGTGGTGTTTGAAAACAAATCATACCTATATATATATATTATATTGTAAAAAGAAAAAGATGAGCAAATCTTTTGACGGTGGGTTTTGCATCATTGATATATATATATATATATTACTATAATAAATAAGAAAAGGTAAATGTAAAAGTTTGACAAAATTATTGCATCTTATATATATGCATATATATACATGATATTATATTCAAAAGTGTTGATTAGATTATATATTCAAACCTTGGTGATTTGTCTGTAAAGTTTGAAAAAGTGAACAAAGAAAATTTATACAAAAGAAAAGGTGCCCATGATTACAAGAGAAGACTTATGTAATTGTAAATCAACCTTTGAAGATGTTTTGCCTACAGAATTAAAAAGAAAAGTTGCAAAATGCTTTGAATTTGCTTGCATAAGAAAATAGACACAAAATCATGTAGTTCTTGACTTCAAGGAGTCCATAATGATGGAGCAAAATCAATTCCCTATTTGAATTCAAAGATGTGATTCAAATTATCTACAAATCGGTGGCTCATATTTGAATTTTGTATCATATCACACATACACACACACACACACACACACACACACATATATATACTAATGAAACAAGAAGAAAAGGTTGAAGCAAATTATTTGCTTGGTTGAAAGTTGTGTTTTATATTAAAATTTTCTAAAACGATGGCTGCATTTTTGACTAAACAAAAAGGGAAAAGAAAAAGTTACTCTTACTAATTATTTTCATCTTTTTCTTTATTAACTTGTGCTGAATATTTAAAATTAAGGAGCGTGCTTATGTAAGCCATGATGTCAGCAAGGAGCGTCTACCGGGTATATTTTTGTGTATAAATAGAAGTGTTGTGTGTGGAGAAAAGATCAAGTACTTGAAGAGAAAATTTTCTTAAGCTCCAAAATTCTGAGTACATTGTATTCTTCTCTTTCACTTTCAGATCTAAGTCTAGCCTTTGTTCTTACACTTTCATATCTACTCTTTGTGAGAGAATTATTGTAAAAGTGGGTTCAAGTACCACTTATTCTTATTCCTTATTTTTGTGAGAGATTTTGTGAGGGTAAGGCATTTATTGTTGAGTGAGGCTCAATAGATAAGAGTAAGTCCTGTGCCAAATCCACAAGCTTGGTGGTGTATTTATTCAATTGATAGTAAAGAAATTCTCAAGGAGGTTCCTTGGGGAGTGGACGTAGGCCTGGTGTGCCGAACCACTATAAATCGCAGTGTTTGATTTTCTCTCCCTATCTCTCCTACTTTTATATTGATAATTATTATTCTGTTTTTTTATTAAAATTCTAAATATTGTGTTAATTTTAATATTGTGAAATTTTTAATAACCCAATTCACCCCCCTCTTGAGTTGCCTATCTGGGATAACAATTGATATCAGAGCCTAAACTCTAGTTTGTGTGACTTAACCGTCTTAGAGTAGATCATGGCAAACCCTAGTTATTCTTTACCCGAAGGACAAGCATCCAATAGGCCACCATTATTTAGCAGCACAAATTTTAGCTATTGGAAAACTAGGATGACCATACATGTTTAATCTAATGATTATGAATGCTGGAAAATTATTTGCAATGGTCCAAAAATTCCTACCAAAATCGTAGATGGACTTAGGGTATCAAAACTTGAAGAAGAGTGGGATGAATCAGATACTAGAATGGCCCAAATTAATGTCAAAGCTACAAACATGTTGTACTGCGCTTTAGATGCCAACGAGTTCAACAGAATTTCCACATGTAAAACCGCAAAAGAAATTTGGGACAAGCTTATAGTAACTCATGAGGGAACCGAACAAGTTAAAGAATCTAGAGTCAGTTTGCTAGTCCATAATTATGAACTCTTTAAAATGAAGCCTGATGAGACTATTCCTCAAATGTTTACTCGCTTTACTGATATTATTAATGGTTTAACTTCTCTTGGAAAAATATATACTAATGCTGAAATTGTAAGAAAAGTGCTTAGGTCTTTCCCAAAAAGTTAGGAGACAAAAGTCATTGTCATTACCGAAGCCAAGGATTTATCAAAGCTAAGTCTAGATGAGTTAATGTGATCTCTCTTAACTCATGAGCTCATAATGCAAGAAGGAAAGGAAGAGAAGGACAATAACAAGAAGAAAGGAATAGCCTTCAAATCCACCTTGAAACATCAAGAGGATAAGGAAGATGATTCAGATGAGGATGAGGAAATGGCATTCATCACTAGAAAGTTCCAAAGATTTGTGAGAAAGAAACAAGGCGTACGGAATTTTTTCAGAAAAGACTCCAACAACAGGGATTTTCAAAGAAGAGAAAATCACAAAAAATCTGAAGTAACCTGCTACGAATGCAACAAACTTGGACATTACAAATCAGAATATCCAGAACTTAAGAAAAAATTCAAGAAGGACAAAAAGAAAGCTATGATTGCAGCATGAGGAGAAGATAGTGATGAAAGCGACACAGAAACCGAAGTTTGCAAAAATGAGGTTGCTAACCTATGCTTAATGGCACTTGGAAACGAAAATGAGGTAAATGACGAATCCTTTACATTTGATGAATTACAATTAGCTTTTGATGAATTACATGCTGAATTTAAGAAACTTAGTTTGAAAAGTAATTGTCAAAAGAAAGTAATTTCAAGTTTATCAAAAGAAAATGAATCATTGACTTCCAAGATAAATGTTTTAGAAAATGAAGCCATGAAAATGAAAAAGGAAAATGAGATTTTAACTCGAAAAGAGTCTTCAATTTCTAAAAAACATTTAGTTGTATTGCAAAAAGAAAATGAATCTTTGAAAAATGAGCAAATTATTTTGAAAAAAAATATTGAAGACTTGAAAAATACTCTTTCAAAATTCACTCAAGGCAGAGAAACTTTAGATAAAATTCTTAAAAATCAAAATCGTACTTTTGGCAGAGCCGGAATTGGATATAAACCTTTTTTAAAAGTAAAAACTGTCAAAAATGGCTTTGTGTATGCATCTTCTAATCACTCTCATCTCACATGTCATTTTTGTGGTACAAAAGGTCATATTTCATCTTCATGTCCTGTTAAAAGAAATCATTTTGCTAAAATAAAAAAGATGTGGGTCCCTAAGGACAGTTCAAGAGTATCAAATTCTAACTTTTATGGACCCAAGAAAAAATGGGTACCAATAGAAAAATCAAATTTTTGTAGGTATGTTTCAAGACAAAATCCAGTAATGATAGATGGTACATCGACAGTGCATGTTCGAGGCACATGACTGGAAATAAAGCTATGTTCGCCACACTTCAACCAAAGGATGGCAGATATGTGACTTTTGGCGACAATAGCAAAGGTAAAATCATTAGTGTAAGAAGTATTGGTAAAAATCCCTCTCCTATTATTGAAAATGTTTTATTTGTTGAAGGTTTAAAACATAACTTGCTTAGCATTAGTCAATTATGTGATAAAGGTTACAGAGTTATTTTTGAGAAAACTCATTGCACTATTGAAAATACCCTAGAAAACAAAACTTTATTTATAGGTTATAGACATGAGAATGTATATGTGTTTGATTTACATAATTTATCTTTTCATTTTAACATTAAATGTTTATCTGTTATAAATGATAATGGTTGGCTTTAGCATAGAAGATTAGGGCATGCTCATTTTGATTTAATTTCCAAACTTTCAAAAAATGAGTTAGTCATAGGTTTACCAAAAATTGTTTTTGAAAAAGATAAACTTTGTGATGCATGTCAATTTGGAAAACAAACTAGAATTTCTTTTAAATCCAAAAATATCGTTTCAACTACTAGACCACTTTAACTCTTGCATATTGATCTATTCGGACCATCTAGAACATTAAGTTTAGGAGGAAAATCTTATGCCCTTGTTTGTGTTGATGATTATACTAGATATACATTAGTATTATTTTTAACACACAAAAATGAAGCTTTCTATAATTTCTCAAAACTTTGTAAAAGAATTCAAAATGAGAAAAATCTTAATATTTGTAGTATTAGAAGTGACCATGGTAGAGAATTTGAAAATGATGATTTTATTATGTTTTGTGATGACTTAGGAATAGATCATAATTTCTCAGCTCCTAGGACTCCTCAACAAAACGGTGTGGTTGAAAGAAAAAATAGAACTCTTGAAGAAATGGCTTGTATTATGCTTTGTGAAAATAATTTTCCTAAATATTTTTGGGCGGAAGCTATTAACACTACATGCTATGTTATAAACCATGCCATGATTAGACCTATTCTTAAGAAAACTCCTTATGAACTTTGAAAAGGTAGAAAACCTAATATTAGTCACTTGCGTGTTTTTGGTTGTAAATGCTTTGTATTAAATAATAATAAAGATAACTTAGAAAAATTTGATGCTAAATCGGATGAAGCTATATTTCTTGGTTATTCTATGTCTAGTAAAGCTTATAGAGTATTTAATAAAAGAACTCTACTTGTTGAAGAATCTGTGCATGTTGTTTTTGATGAATCTAATGACATTATTTCCAAGAATCTTGTAAGTAATGATATTGTAGAAAATCAACCAAGCATGGAAAGCATTTACAAAAAGGAAAATGAAGAATATCCATTATGCGAACATGAAGAAGAAATGACGATAGAGAAACTTGAAGAAATATATGCTCTTCCAGAAAGTGACTCAAATCTACCAAAAGAATGGAAGTATGCTCATGGCCACCCCAAAGACCTTATCATAGGGGATGCGGCGGAAGGAATAAAAACTCGTTCCTCTGTTAGAAATATTTGTGGTAACTTAGCATTTGTTTCACAAATTGAACCAAAATCATTTTTAGAAGCTGAAAATGATGAAAATTGGATTTCAGCAATGCAAGAAGAATTAAATCAATTTGAAAGAAATGAGGTTTGGTTTTTGACCCCTCGACCTAAGAATTATCCCGTTATTGGTACAAAATGGATTTTTCGAAATAAAATAGACGAATCTGGAGTTGTTACTAGAAATAAAGCTGGATTAGTAGCTCGAGGCTATAATCAAGAAGAGGGAATTGATTTTGATGAAACTTTTGCACCAGTTGCTAGACTTGAAGCTATTAGAATGTTACTTGCTTTTGCGTGTTTTAAAGATTTTAAATTATATCAAATGGATGTTAAAAGTGCTTTTTTAAATGGGTATATTTCGAAGGAAGTCTATGTTGAACAACCTCCCGGTTTTGAAAATCATAAATACCCGGATCATGTTTTCAAACTTTCAAAATCTTTATATGGCTTGAAACAAGCTCCTAGAGCATGGTATGAAAGATTGAGTAATTTTCTACTTGACAAAGGTTTTTGTAGAGGAAAAATTGATACAACACTTTTTATAAAAATCAAAAAAGAAGATATGATAATTGTTCAAATTTATGTTGATGATATCATTTTTGGTGCTACTAATGAAAATTTGTGCAAAGAGTTTGCTAAAGACATGCATGGTGAGTTTGAAATGAGTATGATGGGGGAATTAAATTACTTCCTTGGTCTACAAATTAAACTAACTAATGATGGAATCCATTTAAATCAAACAAAATATATCAAAGATCTACTCAAAAGGTTTGAAATGGAATCATCAAAGCCTGCAGCAACTCCAATGAGCACATCGATAAAAATCGACAAAGATAAGCAAGGTAAACCTGTAGATGAAAAGAAATATCAAGGTATGATTGGTTCTTTACTCTATCTTACTGCAAGTAAGCCCGACATAATGTTTAGTGTTTGTATGTGTGCACGTTTTCAATCCGCACCGAAAGAGTCACACATCACCGCAGTCAAACGCATTTTCAGATATCTTGTTGGCACTCCAAATTTGGGATTATGGTATCCTAAGGGAACCACCTTTGAACTTTTTGGTTACTCAGATGCCGACTTTGCGGGATGTAGACTTGATCGAAAAAGCACTAGTGGCACTTGTCATTTTCTTGGACACTCACTCACTTCTTGGTTTTGCAAAAAACAAAACTCAAGCTGGTTCATTAACCGCAAGGTAATACATTGTCGCCAGTGGGTGTTGTGCACAATTGCTTTAGATGAAACAACAACTTCAAGATTTTAGACTTCACTATGATCATATTCCTATAAAATGTGATAACACAAGTGCCATTAATCTTTCAAAAAATCCTATTCAGCACTCACGCACTAAACACATTGAAATAAGGCATCATTTTCTAAGAGATCATGTACTCAAATGTGACATTGAACTCGAATTTGTGCCTACAAATCGTCAATTAGCTGACATATTTACCAAGCCTCTAAATGAAGAACAATTTTGTTATATTAGAACAGAATTTGGTATGATGAATTCTCCAATATAATATTTATATTAAAAATAATTTTTTTTAAAAAATAATAATAATTAAATAAAATATTTCTAATAATAATTATAAATAATAATAATAATAATAATAAAATTATAAACATATATTTTCTCTCTCTCACCCGCTCCGTCTCTATCTCTCACTCGCTCTCTCCTTTACTCTCTCTTTTTCTCTTTCTCTTGCTCTCTCGCTCTCCCCTTCTTCCTCATACCCTCAGCCGACTCCATCTCCACCCTCACCATAGCCTACAACCAGCTCCACCATCCACCATCCACAAAATCATCCATCACTTTCATCACTATCACCATCCACCCAAATCTCTCACCAATCTTCCAAACTCCATCACTTCTTTACTCGAAATCTGCATCACCATATTTACCGATTCATCAAGTTTCATCACCGATCCATGAAGATCCGTGACTGATCCATCAAGATCCTTTGCTGATCTACACAAATTCGTCACCGATCTACCCAATTTTTTCCATTTCTTCCGATTATCAAGGTCCTCACCGAGCAACATGTTAAAATTCTTATTGCACTGCGTTATATTTTTTTATTTGTTGTATGTGCTCCAAATTCTCTTAGATTTAATAATGGTTGCTTCTACCTTGTTTGAAGAAATTGTTTTTATTTTTATTTTCTCTTTTTATGCTAGTGCACTTGGTGTAGTCGTATATGGCTGGATCTTAATGGCCCTTGGTATTATAAATTGATAATTTGTTTCTTCAAATTTATGTAATTTTTAGTGCATTAATTCAGGGGGAGACTCATATATTTTGAGATTAACAATCATTATAAATATATATATATATATAAAAGGGCGTGTATATATTCTGTGCATAATTTTAGGGGGAGTATATATATATATATATATTTTTTTTTACTCCTTATCTGCCATACTTTTTATGTACACCAACAAACAAATTTTTTTTGTGCAAAGACAAAATAAAATAAAAATAAAAAAATAAAAAATAATAATAATAATAATAATAATAATAATAATAATAATAATAATTGTTAGGACCTATCTTGTCAAAAACCCGCGTACAAAACTAAGTCTTTGAGTTGTAATTTTCCTGTATTTTTTGCCTTCCTCGCTCGAGCCAAGCGATCGTCTACACTTGAACTGAAGGATGTTTTCCTCGCCGCTCGGCGAAGGGCTCGTGGCTCGAGCGAGGTCACTAGTAGAAATCACGCGATACACTCCTCGCTCGGCGAGAGCCTCGAGGAGCCGAGCTCAATCCGGAATTTTCAAGTAATGCTTTTTTCTTCGATTTGGACTCTTTTGGTTTTCTATAAGTAGATGGTTTCTCCTAAAACCAATCTAACTTTTTCTAGATCGATTCAAGAATTCTAGAGTTTTGTTTGAAGTGTTCTTCGAGAGTTTGGTGAGTTTTCTTTGATGTTCTTGAGAGTTCTAAAACTCATGAGTTGAAATTCATACATCAAAGAGGTTGATACTTAATATTCAAGAGTGTTCTCTTGATTGGAATCCGAAGATCATTACGTAAAGTTTCAAAAGGTGTTTGTTTCTTCGTAGTCGTTAATTCGATCGACAAGTGAAGTTGTGGTGTGGAATCAACTTCGTGATCGGTCAGGCGTGATGAAGGCGTGGTGAAGATTCGGAGACAAATTGGTGGGTAATTTGTATGGTATCTTTGTAATCTTTTAGTTCTTCAAGAGGGATTGATTGTTCGGTGGCCTGTTTTTTTATTACAATTGAAGGTTCTTCAATTGTGGTTTTTTTCACGTAAAAAATCGTTTGTGTTGATTTATTATTTGTTCTTAAAAACAAACAAACTAAAATCACTCTCGTAAGTGATTGATGATTTTAGGTTGTGTGTTTTGATTTGTTGGGATTTGGAATTTGTTAATCTTGATCTAATCACGAATCACGTAGGATTTTCAATAATAATAATAATAATAATAAAATAAAGAAATAAATAAATGAAGAAATGCTCAAAATTTTATTTCAGAAAAAGAAAATATTACTCGATTACATGTAAATTTTCAGAAGGCTTCACAGATTTTTTCTTTTTCACTTCTCTCAACAATTTTTCATGAGCCTCTTTTACATGTTTCTCTCTATTTTCGATTTCTGTGAGTCTTGGCATTATCACCGTTGCATAATAATGCACTGCATTCTCCAACTGTGCATTTTTCCTTTTTAACTCTTTCTTCTCCTTACACATATTAACTACTTGTTGTTTTAACAAGCACACCTCATCTCTCCATTGCTGATTTTCTTGTACTCTTGCTTGTAATCGTCGCGCCATATTGGAAACTGTAGTCATGGCCTGTGTACTAAGAGCCATAGTGCTATTAATAGCATCGAAATCATTTCGATTACCAATAACACTACAACCCTCATTTACAGGCATAACATGTGCCTGCATCACTGGTACTCTCTCATTTGCCTGCATAACAGGCACCTCATGCAGATCCGACTCATTGATAGATAAGGTAAGGAATGACATGATTACCCAAGAAGCTAAAACAAATTTTTCTCTCCAACACTTGATGATTTCGTATCTTTGCCTATGATTTGTGTCCCTTTTTATACACTCCATCGATTCATTACTCGATGCATATCTGCTCAAATCTTTTGTTTGTCAATATTTTCTGCGCTCGAGATGCTCCAAAATCCCCACAATGATTCCGACAAGACAGAAGGCCTGTTATTTTATTTTTGGCCGCTTAGCTTATTTCATCAAATGTGCTTGTTTCATCTCTTCATCTTTTATTTTGATGATGTCAAAGGAGGAGAAAAAATATGATTTTGATTTTGCTTTTGAAAATTATATGTTACAGTATGTTGCAAGGTAATCAAATATTTTGTTAATTTTATTTTGTGTTAAATCCATACAAATATTGCCATCATCAAAAAGGGGGAGATTGTTAATCATATTATTTAATTTTGATGATGTCTAAAATATTATTTAATATACATATTATTTGACACAAAATATTATCTTTTTAAAATATATATATTTGTTAAATATTATTTAAATAAAAATATTTTTGAAAACTTTACTATTCACTTTTTGAAAAATAGTGTTAATTACTATTTATCTTTTGACAAATCGATTAATTGTATTATTTTGACAAATGTGATATTGATAATTTGTTTTTTTTTTTTGATAAGATCACATAGGATGAATGGTATATAGCAAAATTATTTGATATATATTTTGCATGCAAAGTGAAACTTACTCAAGTGGTGTTTGAAAACAAATCATACCTATATATATATTATATTGTAAAAAGAAAAAGATGAGCAAATCTTTTGACGGTGGGTTTTGCATCATTGATATATATATATATATATTACTATAATAAATAAGAAAAGGTAAATGTAAAAGTTTGACAAAATTATTGCATCTTATATATATGCATATATATACATGATATTATATTCAAAAGTGTTGATTAGATTATATATTCAAACCTTGGTGATTTGTCTGTAAAGTTTGAAAAAGTGAACAAAGAAAATTTATACAAAAGAAAAGGTGCCCATGATTACAAGAGAAGACTTATGTAATTGTAAATCAACCTTTGAAGATGTTTTGCCTACAGAATTAAAAAGAAAAGTTGCAAAATGCTTTGAATTTGCTTGCATAAGAAAATAGACACAAAATCATGTAGTTCTTGACTTCAAGGAGTCCATAATGATGGAGCAAAATCAATTCCCTTTTTGAATTCAAAGATGTGATTCAAATTATCTACAAATCGGTGGCTCATATTTGAATTTTGTATCATATCACACATATACATACACACACACACACACACATATATACTAATGAAACAAGAAGAAAAGGTTGAAGCAAATTATTTGCTTGGTTGAAAGTTGTGTTTTATATTAAAATTTTCTAAAACGGTGGCTGCATTTTTGACTAAACAAAAAGGGAAAAGAAAAAGTTACTCTTACTAATTATTTTCATCTTTTTCTTTATTAACTTGTGCTAAATATTTAAAATTAAGGAGCGTGCTTATGTAAGCCATGACGTCAGTAAGGAGCGTCCAACGGGTATATTTTTGTGTATAAATAGAAGTGTTGTGTGTGGAGAAAAGATCAAGTACTTGAAGAGAAAATTTTCTTAAGTTCCAAAATTCTGAGTACATTGTATTCTGCTTTTTCACTTTCAGATCTAAGTCTAGCCTTTGTTCTTACACTTTCATATCTACTCTTTGTGAGAGAATTATTGTAAAAGTTGGTTCAAGTACCACTTATTCTTATTCCTCATTTTTGTGAGAGATTTTGTGAGGGTAAGGCATTTATTGTTGAGTGAGACTCAATAGATAAGAGTAAGTCCTGTGCCAAATCCACAAGCTTGGTGGTGTATTTATTCAATTGATAGTAAAGAAATTCTCAAGGAGGTTCCTTGGGCAGTGGTCGTAGGCCTGGCGTGCCAAACCACTATAAATCGCAGTGTTTGATTTTCTCTCCCTATCTCTCCTAGTTTTATATTGATAATTATTATTCTGTTTTTTTTTTATTAAAATTCTAAATATTGTGTTAATTTTAATATTATGAAATTTTTAATAACCCAATTTACCCCCCCTTGGGTTGCCTATCTAGGATAACAAGACACATCAAGCTTTTACATGTTACCCTCTCTGTTTCAGCACATGTCCTGAAAAATTGCTCTCGTTGTGGAGAACTCCTTACATACTTCACCGCATCACGAATTCGAGCTATTGAATCTTTTATTTCACTTAACCCATCCTTCATAATTAAATTAATTATATGCACACAACACCTCATATGCAAGTACTCACCCCTTAAAATCAAAGAGTCACTGCTTTTAGAAAACTTCCTTTTTACATATGCAATAACTACATCATTTGCACTTGCATTATCCACAGTGATTGTACACAGTTTCTCGATACCCCAATTAACAAAACATGATTCCACTGCCTTACCAAGTGCCTCTCCTTTGTGACTAGAAATCACACTAAAGTTGAGAATTCTTTTTTACAAATTCCAGACTTTATCAATAAAGTGGGTTGTTAGGCATATGTATGAAACATTTTGTAGAGATGTCCATGAATCTGTAGTGAGACAAAGTCTATAGTTTGATTTCTTCAACAAATGTTTTTGTTTTTTCTTCTCAGTAGAATATAAATCCACAATATCCCTTGCCACTGTAAAGCGTGAAAACTTCTTGAAATTAGGTTGCATCACACTACAAAATTGATGGAATCATTCACGTTCTACAAACCTAAATGGCAACTCATTAGTGATTATCATTTTAATAAGTGAATCCCTACATGCTTGTTGATCAAATTTCCAGACACCAAGAATTTTTTTCACCTTCTATTACAAATTGAAATGCCAAAGTCTTTTGTTTTTTATTTTTTTTATTGTGAGTGGACTTAGGACAATTTGCAATATGTTTTCTCAAAGTGCTAGTTCCAATCCACATAAGAAGCTTTATAATAGTTACATTTAACACATGTAGCAGTCTTACTCCTTTCTTTAAAAATTTTGGTAAAATGCTCCCAAACTTCAAAATATTGTTGAGTTTTTAGCTTAGGAGGAGAGGGGCATACCTTTGAACCAAAAGGAGTTTCAGGCTGAGGATCATGCTCTGGCTCAGACTGAGACTGAGAGAGGTCGATGACATCATTTGTCTCTCCAGTACTTGACATCTATCAAATAAAGAAAAGAAATACATCAAAAAAATAGGACTAATATTATTAGAGAAAATAAAAGAATAAAAAAAACAGAAATCAAAAACCAAACAAAAAGATCAACAAAGACTTTTTACTTACATTTACCAAATCCATTGAAGAACAGATCAACAAAGATGAGATGAAATCCACAAAAAAAAAAAAAAAAAAAAAAAGTGTTGGAGAGAGAGAGCTTACCGAAAGAGAGAAAGAGGGAGCTTACTGAGTCTGAGATGAAATCCACAAATAGAGAGAGAGAGAGAGAGAGCGAGAGCTTACTAAGTTTAAAAGAAACCAAAAAAAAAAAAAAAACAGTGTCACCAAGAGAGAGAGAGAGAGCTCACCTAGAGATAGAGAAAGAGACCAAATCGCGATCTGAGCTCACTAATCTAATCTGAGATGGATTATCTAAGATGAAATCACAAGAATAGAGAGATAACTCAGTTTGATAAAGAGAAGAGAGAGAGTACCGAGAAAGAGAGTACTGAGAGAGAGATGAGAGTGTGAGACATAATGAGTGGCGTGTGATATGTTAGGGTTAAGGTTTAGCTTTTATATGAAACAAGAAATGATATTATGTGGGAGGGTATGTATATTATAAATATAGACTATTTGTATACAGTTCGGACCAGTTCCAATCTGGAACCATTGGGTTTAATCCGGAACTGATCCATAGCCTACGGATTTTTAAATTTCCAATCCGGAACCAAACCACAGATCACTACAAGAAACTACACTTTTGGCGACTAATGTTTTAGTCGCCAAAAGCATCGATTTTGGTCGCCGAAGATATTCCCCAACCAAAACTTTTAGTCGCAGGCTTTGTCGCGGGTACATTGTCAGCGAAGGTAGTGGCGACTAAAACAAATTTAGTTTCAAAACAACATCGATTTGGTAAAAACCTCAGAAACGTGTCTTAGTGCACAACTGGATGCCGAAGGGAGTTAACAAACCCATTTGTCTCTAGGCCACCTAGTATATGGTGGTCCATAGCAAGTTCAAAAATAAGTACTAACACAGAAAACAAGGTAAAACATTATTTAGATTTCTCACCTATGCATGCATATATATATATATATAGGGTTAGTTTGGAATATTCCTAAAACAGAGGGACATTTGGTCCAAATCGAGAATCAGAAAAAGGGGCAATTCGAAATTTTAACCAAACCTATTCACGAAATCAAAAAAGCCCTAAAAATTGTTTGCGAAATCAACAAAAAATGAAAGAAAAAAACGATTAAAAACCCTACAGAAATCGTTAGAGACACGGGGATGGGAGAGACAGCGAGAAAGATATACAAATAGACAAACCCAGATCGACAGAGAGGGAGAGAGATCAAGGACAAATACCTGTAATCAGTGGTGGGGCCGATTTGCAGTGGTCGTGGTGGCTGGCCGATGGTGATGATCACGATCGTTTGGTATCGACCGTGTGTGTGAGGTCTCAGATGTTGGTGTGTGAGACAAAACAGTTCCAAAATGTGTCTGTGAAATATATACTGGGCGCGAATATTTAATAAGTTTCGCTCTAAAAAAAATTTCGAAGATTTAGCAACCAAATCATTATTTGTCGCCAAAACTCCTTAACAGTGACTAAAAATTGGTCGCCAAAAGCATCCTATTTGGCTACTAATTCCAATTTTTCGTCGGCAATGTTTACTATACAACGACTAACTTAGTTTTGGTCGCCACAAATTCATAAAAAATACGCCAAAAAATTGGCGACAAAAATTTTTTGTCGGAAAATGGTAGCAAGCAACGACTACAATTAAGTTTGGTCGCCAATAATAATATATGGCGACTAAATTAGGTTTTTCGTCGCCCAATATGGTGCTTTTGACGACTAAAATTGTTTTGGTCACCAATTTTAGTCGCCAAATGTGCTTTTTGTTGTAGTGGATTCAAAAAACCAATCTAAACCTACCGGATTGGACTGGACTGGATCGGATTACAAATTCCTTGCTTAGCCCTAGAAAAAACTTCTTAATCACTAGAAATTTTTTTCACTAGTTTTGGGAGGTTCCACCATCGTAGGTTTTGTTCGGGTTTTGAGAGAGAGGCTTTTTGAGGTGTGGAGGTGTGCGTTTGAATGGGTGGAATGTTTTTACAAAAATAATTTTGGTATTATTTTGAGAGAGAAATGAAATTTTAAGGGTTTTATAATTTATAAATGGGGGTCTAAAGAAATGGAGGATCCAAAATAATTGACGGGGTGTTAATAGCAACACTCTTTTGATAAGGAATGATGTGTACTAAGTAAAACTTGAAATTTGAATATCATTAAATTTGTGTCTTGAAAATAGATGTGGACTAAGAGCATTTAATATGTGGAAATAGAATTACCCCTCTAAAAAGGACCCAAGGGAATGATTTTGATAAAAAAATTCAAAAAATTAAAAATTAAAGATTATGAGTGCAATTTGATAGGCAAAATTGCGATCAACATATAATTTATCACTTTATGGGCCATACATGTTTTGCTGGGATCTTATGTTCTACTCTTTTGAGATCTCGTGTTGGAAAATTATTGGATATTACGTTGCACGTTTTGGTGTTTGGCATAAGAGTAATGTTAGAGATCATGAAAAAAATATCATAAAGATAATCATGACAGGTTCTCTACCTTTGGATTACATATACAATAAAACACCACACACTAATCAAATTATGAAAAATCTTCATGATGCATTTCATGATATTTTTTTCATAATTCCTAGTATTATTCTTGGCATAAAGTTAAAAAAAATTATATTCTTTAAATTTTTTTATTTTCATTTTTAAATTGTATCATTGTTTTTCTTTTTTTGTCCATCTTGTATAGTAAACATAGGGGTGCTCGCATATTGGTTTTTGATGGTTCAATTTGTGATTTGGACCCGCCAACATATCTGTGGTTTAAGAAAAATTGAACCCGCAACCACCCGCAGTGCGGATTGTGGTTTGTGCAGATAGGGTTCGCAGATGTGCGGGCGGTTGTGAGCGGTTTGCGGATTGGATTTTACCTTTAAATTTTATTTTTTGGCTTGTTTTTTTTTTCATTTTTTAAATATTCTTTTCACATTTACTTTGTAGAAAAGGTATAAGCTAAACAATGTATACAGATGCGGGCAGGTGAGTGCGGGTGTAGGTAAAACCCACAAAATAAGAAAATCATAACTTGCATCCGACTCTAACGATTATGCAAAACTGGCCAAATAGGTGCGGAATGTTTGGGTTGGGTAGTTTTCTTGCCCTAGTAAACAAATCTACAAAGTCAATAAATAAATAAATAAATAAGAAAAAAATAAAAAACTAATTCTTTTTCATCTTTTCTGAACTTTTTTTTAATCTTTCCAATTGATCTAATCGAATAAAACACGGAAGAATTAAGTCTTTAATTTTTTTTTACTAAAAACAAAAAAAAAAAGGAAAATAACAAAAAGTAATAAAATAAAACAACACAAAACCTAAACACCAAAATGGTTAGTCTCTTGGATTGTCTGAATTTCAAAGTCTAAACCAATTGAAAAATAAAAAATAATATATCAGCGAAAATTTTTAAAAATAATTTTAAATAAATGAAAAATTTTATAAAATTAATTTTTAATGTTATAGGTGTGATAACCCTATCTTGTGTTAAGTTAATTAATCGTGATCATGTTGTGATTATTTGATTAATTTGAATTTGGGTGTTAATTGCATGATTATATGTGAATTTAGCCTTATATCTGTTCACCGTAGAAAAATCTGTTCAACTTATTGTTGTGAACTGAAAATTGAAGGCCTTATTGGCCACATAAATCGAAATTGACTACGCCATTGTGATTAGTAAAATTTTTAAAGCCTACGATGAAATTTAATTGAAAATTCATTCAGATCAAAATAATTAGATTCAGAATGATTAAATTAGAGCATCATTACTTAACATTAATCAATTTGATTAGCCAAGCATATAAATAGGCCCATATACACTCGAATTCTTTCTTTTTGAACTCATCTTGGCTGAAATCACACTCTAGAGAGAGAGAGGGCCAGTTCTAGAGAGAGAAGAAGAGGAAAAAATTGTAGAATTGTCTCAAACCTTGAAAATTTGGAAGGCTAGGCTCAAGAGTTGGCTAGAATTTGGAAGATTTGGACTCCTAAGTGAGTAATTGAGCTCAACTCATAAGTTTTAGTTTGCAATTGAGTGAATTCAAACAAGATATGTATTGAAGAACAAGAATTGAGTTGATGATAATGAATTTGAAGATATTTAGTACATGCATGTGAGAGTTAGCCATAAATTTGTATATTTGAATGTGAAGCATGTTGATCATGATGAAATTGAGATCAATATGTGCATGCATGTAACAATTTGCTACGAGTCTTCATGTTTGTATATAAGACATGTTAAATGAGTTGAATTGGAAGTCATTTAAGACATGCATCCATGAATAATGAGGTTATGAGACTCAACTACATGTTTTGAAGACGATGAACCCATGTAAGATCATACATGCATGAGTCTCAAAGTTATGAACATGGAATTGAATGATTTGAACTTGATTTTGGACATTGGCCCATGATTTTGACTAATTGGTTCCAAACTAAAAGTGTTTCCATGTCATGTAATGATTATCTATGTTTTTGTACCAAAAATTTGAGCTTTGGGCCTTTGAATACTGAGTTTGAGCGTTAAATGCAGTTATGAAAATTCCAGAATTCGGCATGTCCGCTCGAGCGAGGAAAGCGCCGGTCGAGCGTGAAATGTTAGCTCCCAGAAGTTTTGTAGACATTAATGTCTGCTCGAGCGGGAGGAGTTACACTCGAGCGTCCAGTCACATGTTTGACTCTCAGCTTGAGCGTCCGAAGTCACGCTCGAGCGCAAAAATAAGGTAACCAGTACTTTTTCAGACCAAAGGGGTTCGCTCGAGCGGAGAACCCTGTTTTAGAAATTTTAAAAATGTGTTTTATGAATTGTTTTTCGTTCCCTTTCATTTCTAAGCACTCTTAGGCATGCATTGAACATTATAAATGAATTAAAAAGATAAAGAAGAAGCCTAAAAAGGATATATGAATTAAGAACGGATCGAATCGCTTGTGACCCATTATGTTTATGTAATGTGTAGGGTCAAGCACAAGAGCAAATCATCTGGCAGATCACTGTGAGTAATGTCTTAATAAAGATATGTTCAAGTACGTTATTTTCCACAACGTTACTTCTATGTGAGCCTTATGGGTTTGTAATTTGAATTATGGATGAATAGTCTGAATGATAGTCTTTTACCCAAGACTAATTGAATACAAATATGATTAGGGTCATGAGTATGACACACACATGGATACAAATATAGAAATGAACGATTGGGCCAAAGGCCGTTTGATATGAATGATTGGGCCAAAGGCCGTTTGATAAGAATGATTGGGCCAAAGGTCGTTTAGCATGAATGATTGGGCCAGAGGTCGTTTGATATGAATGATTGGGCCAAAGGTCGTTTGATAAGAATGATTGGGCCAAAGGCCGTTTGACATGAATGATTGGGCCAGAGACCGTTTGACATGAATGATTAGGCCAGAGACCGTTTGATATGAATGATTGGGCCAAAGGCCGTTTGATAAGAATGATTGGGCCAAAGGCCGTTTGATATGAATGATTGGGCCAAAGGCCCTTTGATATGAATGATTGGGCCAAAGGCCCTTTGATATGAATGAATGGGCCAAAGGCCATTCGATAAGAACGAAATGGGCCTGAGGCCATTTGATATGTTTGGGTCTGAGGTCGTTTGATGTATTAGATCGAATCATGAATGGGCCTAAGGTTGTATGATATGACTTCTACAATTTCATTCATGTACTCCTTTATTTTGATATTATTCACTAGGCTATCACTCACTCTCATTTATGTGTGTGTAAGTGAGCAAAGAGATGTCCAAACCCAACCCCAATGAAAGACATGAGAGGAGTCAAGTTTTTGTGGAGTCAGCCCGACTGTCTCACGCATGAGACTTTGTTTTGTTTCTTTATTTATGATTCTCTTTTGTTACATTAATGAACACATAGGATCATTGTGTATATAAGCCCTCTTGTTGGACTGGCTACATGTTTGAAAGTTCCTGGACATTTAAGATGTTATTTTTGTCTACATATGTGAGTTATTGTGGATTGTTAATGGAGTGTTTTGCTTTACCATGTAAGCATAGCTTATTGTGTTAGGGAAAATCGATGAATCCCCACAAGTAAATCAATCAATGGGAATAAAAACTAATGCGGAAAAATTAAATCAAAGGCAACACAAGAATTTTACGTGGTTCCCTCAATGTGAGGTACGTCCACGGGATTGAAATCCGATTCCACTATCAACCAAATAGGTTCCAAACGATTACAAACGAGACACTAATGGTCTCACAAAACCACCCTTAGGTGAATTCCAATAATCACAAATAAACAAGAGGAAAGACCTCACCAAATAGATGAATCAAAATCTTCAGAACCAAAATTGTCGAAGACCCAAAATAATGAACCCGAATCAAAAACCGAATCAAAGATAAATAAACAGCTACTCACAAAGCAAAGTCCACCAAATTGATTTCCCAAATCCCGAAATCAATTAGCCACTAAACTGTTTCCACCGAATTGAATTCACCAATTGAATTGATCAACTCCACAAGCAAAACGGCTGCTGCTGTTTTTTCTTTTTCTCCCACAAGGCAAAACACATAAAACCACATGTAAAACAAATCTTCACCAAGTATAAATATTCGGCACTGTTACTGAACCATAGCACTAATATGGCAGCCGCACGCAACTTCAGTGTGAGCAAAAAAAATAATACCAATAATATGTATTGAATCTAAGGTTTTGTAATCAAACCCTAATTGTATTCAAATTGGATTGGGCCTCCACAAATATAATATATAAAAATATATTACACTAAACCAAGCCCAATTAAAAATCTTTTTCCAAAACCAATTGGGTCCCACACTCCAATAAGGAGGTATACCTAACAATTCTCCCCCTACCGACTTAGGTGGAGACATCAACCATACCCGCCAAAGTTCGACACTTTAAATGTTTGTCCCTCGACAAAGTCTTTGTCAACATATCTGAAATATTATCATCTGTGTGAACCTTTTCGAGTTGCAACAATTTCGAATCTAACACATCACGAATCCAATGGTATCTCACATCAATGTGTTTCGATCTCGAATGAAAGGTAGAATTTTTACTCAAGTGAATAGCACTTTGACTATCACAATAAAGCACATACCTTTCTTGCTTCAAACCCAACTCTTGCAAAAATTTCTTCAACCATAACTCTTCTTTGCAAGCTTCTGTAATGGCAATAAATTCAAACCGGTAGTTGAGAGAGCAACACATTTTTGTAATTTAGATTGCCATGCCACAGCCCCCCCTGCAAAAGTCATCAAATACCCCGAAGTAGATTTCCTAGAATCAACATCACCAGCCATGTCAGAATCTGTGAACCCATCAAGCATCGGTTTACCATCCCCAAAACACAAACACACCTTCGAAGTCCCTCGAAGATATCTTAGAATCCATTTTACCGCTGCCCAATGTTCTTTACCCGGATTAGAGAGAAACCGACTCACCACACCAACGGCGTGAGCAATATTCGGCCTTGTACAAACCATGGCGTACATCAAAGAACCAACTGCTGAAGCATAAGGAACTTTTAACATCTCTTCTTTGTCTTTCACACTTGTAGGACATTGATTCGAACTAAGCTTGAAGTGACCCGCAAGTGGACAACCAACCGGCTTTGCTTTATCCATGTTGAATCTCTCAAGAACTTTCTCAATGTAGCTCTCTTGAGACAACCAAATCAGTCCCTCTTTGCGATCACGAACAATTTTCATACCAAGTATTTGCTTTGCCGGTCCCAAATCTTTCATAGCAAAAGATTTACTCAACTCTACTTTCAACTTGTTAATCATGGTAGAATCTTGACCCACAATTAGCATGTCATCAACATAAAGCAAAAGAATAATAAATTTGCCATCCGGGAAATTTTTCACAAACACACAATGGTCCGAAGTGGTTTTAGAAAAACCATTATTCATCATGAAAGAGTCAAATTTTTTGTACCATTGCCGTGGAGCTTGCTTGAGACCATACAAACTTTTCTTCAATTTGCAAACAAATTTCTCTTTCCCTTTTTCCACAAAACCTTCCGGTTGCTCCATGTAAATTTCTTCTTCAAGATCACCGTGAAGAAATGCGGTCTTCACATCAAGTTGTTCAACTTCAAGGTTCATACTTGCAGCCATGCCAAGTACAACCCGAATAGAAGACATCTTCACAACCGGCGAGAAAATCTCGTCAAAGTCAATGCCTTTCTTTTGCCCAAAGCCTTTCACAACAAGACGTGCTTTGTACCTCAGATTCTTCCTATCATTCTTCAATTTGAAAACCCACTTATTTTTCAGAATTTTCCTCCCTTTAGGCAACTTCACTAAATCATAAGTGTGATTTTCAAGTAAGGAATTCATCTCCTCTTCCATAGCCTTTTTCCAATCATCTTTCTTTGCATGCTCAATTGCTTCTTAGTACCTCTCAGGCTCCCCTTGATCGGAAATCAATACAAACTCATTGGGAGGATACTTTCTTGAAGGTTGTCGGTCCTTGTAGATTTCCTCAACTCAAGTTGTGGTGGCGGTTCTTGAGTTGGATGCTCTTCCTCAATTTCGCTCAACTTCATTAGGATTAGCATCATCCTCCACATCTTCAATAGGTGGTCAGACATCTCCCCATTTTCATCATCAACGGAGATGAAGGAGATGGATTCATGTCAATGAGATCACTAGTTTTTGGCTCCTTGATCACCTTTACCAAAGTCTTCAATTGTTTGGTCTTCAAGAAACACAACATCACGGCCAATGATTTTCTTGTCGACCGGATCCCATAATCTATACCCGAATTCATCACGCCTATAGCCAAGAAAAATACATTGTCTTGACTTACTATCAAGCTTGGACCTCTCATCCTTTGGAATGTGAACAAAAGCTCGGCAACCAAACACTCTCAAGTGCTCATAAGACACATCTTTGCCAGTCCAAACTCTTTCAGGAACATCACCATTCAAAGGATAGCAAGGAGATAAATTGATCAAGTCAACCGCTGTACTCATTGCCTCACCCCAAAAGGGTCTTGGCAATTTAGCTTGTGAAAGCAAACACCTTGTTCTTTCCACAATGGTGCGGTTCATCCTCTCGGCAACGCCATTTTGTTGAGGAGTCTTCTTAACTGTCTTTTGATGCCGAATACCTTGGCTGCGACAATACTCATCAAATGGCCCAATGTATTCACCACCATTGTCTGTTCGGATGCACTTCAATTTCTGCCCTGTTTCTCTTTCAACCATGGCTTGAAAATGCTTAAATACTTCTAGAACTTGATCTTTAGTTTTTAGTAGATAAGCCCAAACTTTTCTTGAATAATCATCAATGAAAGTAACAAAATAAAGTGCACCACCATGTGTTCTAACTTTTAAAGGACCACAAACATCCGAATGAATCAACTCCAAAACCTTTTCTTTCCTAGAAGCAACATTTTTATGAAAAGAAACTCTATGTTGTTTACCCGCCAAACAATGAATACAAGTTTTAAGATGTGTACCTTTTAAACCGGGTAGAAGCTCTTTCTTGAACAATACTTGCAGCCCCTTTTCACTCATGTGGCCAAGCCGCTTGTGCCACAATTCAGTAGAAGTATCATCTTCAAGTGCATTGACAACACCTTTACAAATTTTTCCTTGCATCGAATAAAGTGCATGAGTCTTTTTGCACTTAGCCACCACCAAAGAACCCTTTGTGAGCTTCCATATTCCATCACCAAATTTGTTGTTGAAGCCTTCATCATCTAGCTTCCCAGTAGAGATCAAATTGAGACGAATGTCGGGAACATGCCTCACATCTTTAAGCAACAACTTGCAGCCCAAATTTGTTTCCAAGCAAACATCACCCATGCCGATAATCTTGGACAAACCTTCATTAACCATTCGAACAGAACCATAATCTCCTGCAGTGTAGGTAGTGAAGAAATCAACTCGAGAAGTCACATGAAAAGAAGCACCAGAATCAATCACCCAACTGCTCTCTTGGCCCACAAAATTGATACAATCATCTTCACAAACGACCATGAGATCATCGGTAGTAACTGCTGTTGTGTCTTCTTGCTTCTTATCCACACTTTTGTCACGCCTTTTCTCTTTATTCTTGAGCTTTCGGCATTCTCACTTCATGTGCCCTTTCTCATGGCAATAATAACACTCAACGTCTTTCTTTGAAAAAGAACTATCTCTTGACTTGTTACTATCACCCTCAATGGGTCCATACAAATCTTTACAAAATAATAGATCCTCTATTTTAGTTTTCCAAGTTACCCAATTGCTTCCATTGAAGCTAGACATACGACCCACATTCCCCTCCATTGATTTACACAAATAAATAAATCCAAATAAACCGTAAGCTCTAATACCAGTTGTTAGGGAAAATCGATGAATCCCCACAAGTAAATCAATCAATGGGAATAAAAACTAATGCGGAAAAATTAAATCAAAGGCAACACAAGAATTTTACGTGGTTCCCTCAATGTGAGGTACGTCCACGGGATTGAAATCCGATTCCACTATCAACCAAATAGGTTCCAAACGATTACAAACGAGACACTAATGGTCTCACAAAACCACCCTTAGGTGAATTCCAATAATCACAAATAAACAAGAGGAAAGACCTCACCAAATAGATGAATCAAAATCTTCAGAACCAAAATTGTCGAAGACCCAAAATAATGAACCCGAATCAAAAACCGAATCAAAGATAAATAAACAGCTACTCACAAAGCAAAGTCCACCAAATTGATTTCCCAAATCCCGAAATCAATTAGCCACTAAACTGTTTCCACCGAATTGAATTCACCAATTGAATTGATCAACTCCACAAGCAAAACGGCTGCTGTTGTTTTTTCTTTTTCTCCCACAAGGCAAAACACATAAAACCACATGTAAAACAAATCTTCACCAAGTATAAATATTCGGCACTGTTACTGAACCATAGCACTAATATGGCAGCTGCACGCAACTTCAGTGTGAGCAAAAAAAATAATACCAATAATATGTATTGAATCTAAGGTTTTGTAATCAAACCCTAATTGTATTCAAATTGGATTGGGCCTCCACAAATATAATATATAAAAATATATTATACTAAACCAAGCCCAATTAAAACTCTTTTTCCAAAACCAATTGGGTCCCACACTCCAATAAGGAGGTATACCCAACATATTGGACAAAAATTTTAAGTCTGCTTCCGTTTTGGCCCTTATTCTATTGAAAATATGTTTGATCAGGTTTGAGGACGTAAGTAATCCCTTGATTACTGGCTGGTTATGACCTTAATCCATAGAGGCGGGTTTAGGTCATGACAAAAGGATTTATCATTAATAAGTAAATAATTTTTTTTTAGTTACTCTGAAATGAAATTCTCCATTTAAAAAACAAATATCACATTACATCTACTCTTATGACACTCAAAAATTGTTGATTCCATGAAGGAAACGATATTAATTGTCAAGAATCATATATTGTTATGGGTGTTCTTCTACTGTTGTGGGTGTTCTTCTTCTTTAACATTGGTTTTCGACGGTGATCGACATTGGTGGTGTTGAGTAGCAGCAGTAGGGATGGTAGGGCTGAGGGTTTTTAGATGTAGATCTTATTTTTCAAATCACATCTATGAATAGATTAGTGGTTTTTCTATGTTGCTACTAGTTTTTTGGTGAATTTTATAGTTTGTTATTGTAGTTTCAATAGGTTTTCTTATTTGGTCCTTTGTTGTTTTGCTTTTAATGTTCTATATGATGTTAATTCATTTTTTAATATAACTACTTTATAATTTTTCCATAAAAATATTCTTCTCTATTAAAAACATTTATAATTAGAAAATTTTATAGTACACACTTTTTTCTGACATGTATATCATATGCTCAATTACGACGTTTGTAGTCTTTGATTATGATTTATTGTGCCTTTGGCTATAATGTTGTGTTATTTGATTATGACTTATTATTGTATGAATTATGACTTATTGTAGCGTTAATTATAACATATTGTGATTTTTATTTTGGTCATTGTCGAATAGGTATTTGGTTGTGCATTTATTGTATGGTTACAACTCTTAGCCCTAATCTATTGTGGTTATTATGTTGATTATGTCTTAAGTGGTGTTTACCTATTTAATTTTTTTTAGTTATGACTGAAAATGATTTAATTATGATATTTGTAATATTAGCATGACAATGTTATAATTTACACATGGTACACATTGATATGTATTGTAGAATGACCATTTACAACTATTAAATCACGTGAGAATCTTGAGAAATATCCAAAAAAAAAATCATATATATTTTAAGATAAGAAGACAAATGTAACACCAACCTCCTTAAATTAACTGTTGATTCTGTGGTTTATCTTAATCATGTGTTTATATGTGACATATGCTTATCCATGCGTGTTAACTCTGTGCTATGTGCTATTTGAATGATGTGTTGATTGACAGATATGTTAGAATGTGAAATAGACCTATCTAAATCGCTGAACCATAAGGTTAAATTAAATGCTTGGAACTAAGTAATTGGAGTCTAAATTTGCCTTAGCACAACTAAGTTTATTAATTAGATTCTAGTGAGCCTTAATTTGAATTAATGTAATTTAAACCTAATGTTAATTGGTGATAGATATTTGATTATTGAGAACTCAATAATAAATTATGCTAGACTTGTAGATGTGTTGGATCAAAAACAAAATGTGTGTGTGTGTGTGTGTGTGTGTGTGTGTGTGTGTGTGAGAGAGAGAGAGAGAGAAGTCTAGAGACTCAAAAGATAAAGAGGAAAGAATAAGAAGAAGAGCGGGATTTGGGCAAATCTTCACCAAACTAACCCTTTAAGGTAAGACTTCTTTTCCAATGTCTTGAATCTAAGTTGTTTATCCTTGAACTCATAGAATCTAAGTGGAAAAAAATTAGGGATTAGGTGGTCTGAGTTCATGTAGAGAACCCTAAGGGGGAAATTTAAAGAAATAGTTAAAGCTCTTGGCATACATGGCATTATTCACGATCAATCACTTGTTCTTGCATGAGTTTTGAGTTTCTTATGGATTTTTGGAAACATAGAACTCCCATATGCATAATTCTTGTTTTTCTTTTCAACTTCAAGTTTTGTTCTTGTAAATAGGCAATTGAGTTTTGTTTTAAAGTTGTGATTTTGGTTTGAAGTTAGAAATGGTCCATTCAACATGTTTTAGTAAGTTTTGGACCTTGATTTATGCAAAAATGGAGTGGGTTTTTGGAAAGGTTGGAGTTCAAAAACATAGCAGATTTTCGGTTCTAAAAAACCCAGAACTACACGTACGGCTAGGAGGGCTGCACATACGGAAAACAGAGAAGGGGAGTTGTGCATTCTAAAATAATTGCACGTGTACCATGGGAGTTCCGCACGTGTGGGCTGGCTCGGTTTCATTTTTTTGCTTCATTTTTCTATCGTCCGAGTCTCTGTTAGCATGATTTTTACATGTATTTGATGTTCATATGCATTTCACGGGCATAATAGAGAATAAAGAACAATTCAAGCTAACCGAACAAACAAGTAATGATAACAACTAGCTGATTGGACTGTGAATTGAACGTGTTATGCTTATATGTGTCTGTGTAGGTCAATCGCTCCCATCCACGTGTTTTGCGGAGCCAACTGTGAGTAATTCTGTTGTAAAGATATGTTCAATTATGAGTATTTTTCGATTTATACTATACTCTATTTCTGAAATGATTCTTCTGCTTAACTGAATGACTGTCCTGTTTTTCCTGAACTGTATTCATGGCATCTGTAGCATCTATTTACTGTTATTGTTACAGAGATCTCTGTCAGTTCCAATGTTTGGAACTTCTGTTTACTGTATTGATGGCCATCATATATGACTGTTCGGTCTTCTTGACTGTCTATACTATTCTGCTATGGGATGTACTACGTATGACGACTATACTTTCTATATGAGATATGAATCTATTAAGCATAAGATTCTAATTTTCTGATTACTGCTAAAATTGACCGTTTTGGATATCAGTAAGGACATCATTCATAACCTCTTTACACTGTCGTTATTCATTGGGCTCTAACTTATTCTTTTATATTTGTATGTAGGTTATCCTATGCAAGAGGGGGCATAGTGGCGTTGACCAAGTCTCCGTTTTGTCAAGCCAACTTTTGTGCCTCACTACGACGTTCCTATCAGTCGAGTGTTAAGGCTTTTTGGTGGCCCAGAGATCATTCTTTCAGAATTTTCTAAGGACATGAAAGTTTTCTTAACTCTGGTGCATCTGTATAATGGATTCAGTTTTGCTATGTTTGAGATGCAAGTTTGCTGTGGATTTTGTACATGTGTATATATATATATATAAGTTCATTTTGTTTCATTTAAGTCTTCACAACTCGTTGGATGTTTATTTTCTTATTTATTAGCTTATGCTAGCCCCGATTATTTGATTTGTATAGGAAGGCCTTTGGTAATCATGGATTAATGGCTGGTTACAACTCTGAACCTATAGGAGCGGGTTTGGGTCATGACAACAAATATTTAGGTAGAGACGATTTTTGCCCAGATTAATAAACAAAAAATCTTAAAATGCCAAAATTTTACCAAAAGCATAGAAAGATTCTAAAAATAACAGAAAATTGCAGAAAAATGAAAGGGACAAAAACATTTTGCAAATCAATGGGTTATTCCCCAAAATAACAATAGAGATGAAAGTAAAATAAAAATTACAAACACATGGTATCATAGTCTTAACTAGACCAAAATAACCCCTCTAACATTTTCCTATTCTCCTTTCTTTGCACTCTAACGCCCAGTATCGATGCCGGTCTTCCAAGCCTCCTCTACCCTTAGCCGTTCTCCACCATTGCAACTGTAAGGTTCCGGTGTCCCACATCGAGAATGGAGAGAGAGTTCCTGGGCTATAAAAAGTAAAAACCTGAACCCTTATATAGCATCGAGGCCTTTTACGGGGTAGTGAGATCCCTAGCAAAGCTCCCTAGTTAAGCGTGCTTAGGCTGGAGTAGTTCTGGGATGGGTGACCTACTGGGAAGAACAAATCTGTGCGGGCGTGGCCCACAGTGGACAATATCGATGACATGTTAAGGGTTGGGGAGTTACAAATAGTATCAGAGCCGACTCTCTGGAGTACCAAATGTGGGCCACTGGTGTCTCGCGGTGCATGTGGGTAAGCTTGTGAGTTGGCAAGCTACTGTACGAGGACGTGTAGCCCTAAGAGGGGTGGATTATAAGGTCCCAATGTCCCACATCGGGGAATGGAGGGAGAGTTCCTAGGCTATAAAGAGTAAAAACCTAAACCCTTATATAGAATCGAGGCCTTTTCCCGGGTGATGAAATCCCTAGCATAACTCCCTAGTTAAGCGTACTTAGGCTGGAGTACTTCTGGGATAGGTGACCCACTAGGAAGAACAAATCCGCGCAGACGTGGCCCAAAGCAGACAATATTGATGACGTGTGAAGGGTTGGGGCGTTACAGCAACCCTTCCCTGACCACTCTCCCACCATCACAGCACCTTTCATATCCCTTTATTCGCATTCTTTCCATACCAACGACCCATGCCCCAACTTTGTCCCGAACCACCACCGCAAACACACAGAGAGGAAATGAGAAATGAGAGATTTACATGAAGATGAAAAAAAGAGAGATATATAGATCTGGTGGGGGTTGTGTCAATTGTGTCAATGGTAAGGGTGGCTGAAGAGAGTTCAGATCCTCTCCTTATACTCTCTCCTTGCCTCCCTACTTGAGATGGTCCAGATGCACCCAAACAGATCCAAAGGTCCAGATCTACCTAGTAAAAAAAAATCAAAACAAATTGAAAATCAAAATTTCCCGCGCAAAGCTATACATACAGGTTATACACATTTGACCTCACTCTCACTCAGCCTCAACCTCACTCTCACCCTCACGATCTTCTCCTCTACCGAACCCAGCCTCACCAGCGACCCACTCTTGAAACCCAAGATGGATTAATTCTCTCTGCTTCGCAAATCAGAGTCCTCATGCTCTTCTCCTCCAGCTCATCGAACCCATCGCACCGGCAACCCTTTCGAGGGCGACCCACTCCCCAAACATAACCCATTGTTTTGCCTTCATTCTCTATGCCCTGACTTCGCGAACCACAATTCCCCTGCGAGCAAACCAGTCTCTATAGCTTCAATCATCCACTGGTTAGTCTTCATTATCTCTATAATTGATTATTTCAACTTCATTTGTTTGATACATGAAATCAATCATGTGATATAATTTTTCCCTGTTGGTAATGGTTGTTGATATCCTTGGTCTTGACATACATAATTTTTGCCTATTGGTAATGGTAATTTTTTCCTGTTGGTAATGGTTCTCCTTGATCTTAACATACATAAGTTGAAGATATTCATGTTTATATGTCAACAACTTAACTGATGCACTAAAAATTTATGTTTGTATGTCAATTTCGTTATCCTATTAAACCATGAACCAACCAATATCAACACTTAAAAGATATTTCAATAACTTAACTGATGCACTGAGAATTTTGCTGGACACACATAATAATAGTTCAAAAATTAGGGGAATTTTCAAATTTTGTTTTTATATTTTGTTAGTTTGATAAATATAAACACTTAAAAGATATTTTCAATTTTTTCAAAAATTATTTCTACCATCTAAAAGATAAAATCATATGAAAAAGATGTTGTTCATCCTGGTAAATATGATGAAGGCTTGTTGAATTGGGTTGGGCTTTTGTTTGTAATTGGCTTTATGCAAAGCCATAGTTTCAGTCAGCATCCAAATAATCTTCACTTTTCTCATGACCTCAACCCATGTCTTTTTTGACCTACCTGTTCACTTTTCTCACAATGATTAAGGATGGATTTTTTTTTTTTTTTTTTTGGTGTGTGTGTGTGTGTAGCATATGTAACATTTTTTTTTTTTTTTTTGCAGCAGATATAATTTATATGACTTATTCTATAGATAACATTTGATTTATATGACTTTTCAGTTGCATTTTGATATGGATATGGAACATGAAAATGATTATGCTTGGAAGCCAAAAGAGGGAATGACATTTGATTCAGAACAAAGTGCGTATGATTTTTATAATGCATATGGAGGAAGAATGGGGTTTAGCATAAGAAGGGATTATTGTAGCAAGAACAAGTTCACTAACCAACTTATTTCTAGAATTTTGGTTTGCAACAAGGAGGGATTTCGAAAGGTTGACAAGCATGACCCATTGATAAAAAAAACCCTAGAGCTGAAACTAGGACTGGTTGTGAGGCTTGACTTTATGTTAAATTAGATACGGGCACTAGGAAATTTGTTGTGACTGATTTCAAAGAAAAACACAACCATTGTATCACCTGAGTGTGCCCTGTTGCCATCACAAAGAAAGATATTGACTACCCAAGCAATTGAGTTAGATTTGGCCGCACAATCTGATCTTCGTTTAGGCCAGTCTTTCGAACTCATGGGTAGGGAAGTTGGTCGGAGGCAATGTCTTGGGTTTACAAAATTATACCAAAACAATTATTTGAGAACGAAAAGACAACAAAGTTTAGCATATGGGGAAGTAGGCAATGTATTGCAATACTTTAAAGAAAAATGTTTGCAGAATCCTTCTTTTTTTTATGCTTTCCATTTAGATAATGGGGAGCAAATAACGAATATGTTTTGGGCCGATTCACAAATGATCATGGATTATGCCCAATTTGGTGATGTAGTTACATTTGATACGACTTATAAGTTGACCAAAGAATATAGACCCTTTGCATATTTTGTGGGATTCAACCATCATAGGGAAACAATTATATTTGGTGCAGCCTTGTGGTATGATGAGACCGCTGAATTGTTTGTATAGTTGTTTCAAACTTTTTTAGAGGCTATGTCAAGAAAGGCACCAAAAACTTTGTTCACCGATTAAGATGCTGCAATGGCTAAAGCCATACCCATTGTTATGCTTGACACGAGTCACCAATTGTGTACTTGGCATTTGATGTAAAATGCATTAAAAAATATTAATTGTCTCTTCCAAGATAAAGGGGGTCAAGGGTGTACTAAATAAATTCTTGTTTGACATTGAAGATGAAAATGAATGCAAGTCAGAGTGGGCTGAAATGCTTGATAAATATGATGCTCATGATAACCATTGGTTGAAATTGACTCTTGCGATGAAAGAAAAATAGGGATGACCATATGTTAGATCGACATGGGTTATGGAAATGAGTACCACACAACTTAGTGAATCTTTTAATATTTTTTTGAAGGATTACATTCGTTCTGATTTTAATTTAAATGAATTCTTCATGCATTTCGAAAGGGTATTTTATGAGAAGCGATACAAGGAGTTAAAAGCAGGATATGTTTTGTGCCAAAGGTTGCCAAAGGTGAAAGGGACAATAAAAATGTTAATTCAAATGGATAATGTGTACACAAAAAAGATTTTTGAGGAATTCCAAAATGAGTACTTTCTTTCCATTGAATCGGACATAGAAGCAATTGAATATGACGAGGCTTGTACCATATACACAGTTGTTGATGTTGCTAGGAAACATGCAAGGAAAGTCAAGATGGTGAGGGGTGGCTCTTTGGGTTGTAACTGTACAAAGTTTGAAAGAGAAGGAATTTTGTGTTATCGCTCTTTGAAGATTATTAGAGACATAATGAAGATGAAAGAGGTTCCTTCACAATACATTCTAAAGAGGTGGACGAAACAAGCAAGAGCTGAAACTATGAAGGACATTAAAGGGAATGGCATTCGAGTAGATGTCAAATTTCAACAAGGCTCCCGATGTAAGGCATTGATGAACGCATTTAGAGCAATAGCATGTAGAGCCGCTGAAACTGAAGAAACCAATGATTTTTCAATTGCACAAGTCGCTACATTAGGTGCAAATGTTGAATGTAAGTGAAGTGCTCATTTTGCTGCTGAAAATGAAGTATGTAATAATGATAAAACCCAAAGCTTTGAAGTGGATTGCGAAGATGACAATCATGTTGTGCAACAAAAAGGATTGAAGAAAATGGTGGCAACTAGTAAGGGCAAAATGAGGGTAAAAGGTGGATGGAGGAAGAAGGGTAGTCATGGTGGCTATGTGAAATAGAAACTGAGTGGCATAGGAGATAGGTTATGATGGCATAAGAAGGCTAGGAAAAGGCTTGTGATGGTAGGGGAAAGGGTTGGGGGTTCTTGCCGAAGTTGCAGAAGAGAGATGGAGGGAAAAAGGTTGTAAAAAGACTGGAGATCGAGGTAGAACCTGTGGTGGTTGAAGGAATGGTGAATTTGGTTGGATGGCCATGGCAGCAACGACGTGCAAGGTTGGGGCTTTGGGGGACACTGATGTCAGTGTTGGGTTGGTCGGTATTGGGAGAAACGACAAAAAGAGGAGAAGGAACATAGGAAGGATAATTGTGTAATTTGACAAAAATTCCCACATCTTCTCAATTATTTTTTTAACTTTTCATTTCTACTCTTATTACTTTTTTCATTTATTAAATTACACTTCTTTTAACTTCTTACCATTTATCTATAATTTGAAGTTCTATTGTTTCAAAAAAAAAAAAAAAAAACTCCAAAAAAATATATTAAATAATTGAGACTAATTTTATCTCTAGACTCCACTAAAAAATGTTGGAAAATTGGTTTATATAAGGCATATTTTGGGCCGACTTTGAGCCCAAAATAGAGTGGACCCCAAACGTCTTTTGGGGTGGGTCCGAAGAGGTGACGTGTTCTTTGCCGCGTGGCAAGTCACACGGTGAAGACGGAACGTCAAAACCATTTATGAGTAAATGGGAAGATGATGTCGTTTTCGGGTCTAACATTAATTTTTTAGATAAAATTCTTTTGAATTTTTCAATAAAAATTAGTGTGGAAATTTAATTTAATTCTAAATTCAAATTTTAGATTCCTTAAAAGTTTCTTAAAGTTTGGACCTCTTCATTTATTTATTTAACTATTTCAATAATTTAATATATATATATATATGAAATAGTTTAAATAACAATTTACCTATAGGTTTGACTTGGTCAACTTCGGATCCTTTATGTTTGAAAATTTGTTCATTAACAGATTCAATTTTCAAATGCACTTGTTCATAGGTTTTGGACAACTTCCACTAACGGTCAACTTTTTTGAATATTTGTATTCATTGTGCAAACAGTCCATAACTGTTTGGTTTCTTAAAAGATTGCGCCTGTTCGGTTGTCTCATTTTTTGCCTATATATATAGATCTTATTCCAGCAGTCTGGAGACTGGAAAAAAAAATTTCGAAAAATTCAGTCTGAAATTTGGTCCCTTTGCTGTCCATTTCTTTTAGTGCATTATTCCTCATATTTAGTTTTAGGAATAAATATTCAGAGAGTTAGAACACAGGTTTGGTTTGCCGAACAAATTGTTTGGAGTACTACAATTTGTGAAGATCATTGTATCCTGGGAGATAGATGCCACTCAACCGTAAGTACCTATACGGGCGAATCTCTTAAGGCGAGTATCACACTCGACTTGGTCTTAATTTTTATTCGGTTCGATAAATAAATCTGGTATGTTATTTATTTATTTTGTTTGATTTTATTTCAAGTTATTTTATTTACACAGAAGATTGTTCCAACAAAAAACACTTCAACCTTACACTACTTTCCAATCTATAAAAAAGAAAAAAAACCCTACACTACTTTTGTGGTTTATTTGTGTTTCACTTTCTAAAAAATAATATCAAACTTGTGTCATGGAAAATTCTATAGGATCTTGTTATATACTTTTGTGGTGTGTGTTAAAATATAAAATAATATTATAAAATATATAATATTATTAAAAAAATATTTTATTTTATTTTTCAATTACAAATACAAATTATTATAAATTATATTAAAAAATAACATAATATTTATCATAAAAATATATAATAGATACATAGGAAGGAATGTGTATATAGTGATGTTTTGAGAAGTTGGTAAAAAATTAATTTTTTGACTTTTTAATTTTTTTGACAAAAAGATGAGTTATTTTGAATAAAAAAATTAACCTTTTTTACTAAAAAAAACTAAAAAATCAAAAAATTAATTTTTTACCAATCTTCCCAAATGCCCGTTTTCCTCAAAGCTTTGGATGGATGTGGTCCTCCCCCCATGATAGGATGGACCTACATGTCATGTTGCTGTACCTGAGATGAGAGGACTTTAGTGGACTCTTATATCATGTAGTCTGGAAAGAGACAGATGCAATAACTTTGTTGTGTACTATGATTCGATTCGTTCTATCCAATCTCTTTTCATTGCTTGCCTACCAAGTTCTTTCTTAATAGTATTATTAAATTGGGTGAGTGTTTGAAATTTGCTTCTTTTTTTCTTTTTTTCTTTTTTTTTTTGTTAGTTTTTTTTTAAAAAAAATTATTAAACATAAAAGAATTTTAAAAAAAGTTATGGCTTTTTCTTTGTTCCTGAACAGCGATTTTTCTTAAATTTTTTTTTAAAAAAAATACGATCAATTTCATAAGTTCAATAATTAGAACAAAATTCGTTTTACCTCTATCATATAACCCGATAACACTTTGCCCCAATTTTTATAAAATAACCAATGCCCCCATGAGTTTTACATTTTCATACATCCTCCATTATTTGTCTCTAATCACAAAATTATTAAGCACATAATTTTTTCTTTAAATGAGTAGATATACAAAAATACTTTATACACCGATTTCATTTTTTATTTAAGCAATTTAATTTGAAACAAATAGTAAACATAAATTAAACTTTCTCAACTTATATTACAATGTTCATATTAGATATATGTCTAACACTTTATTTGATCTAAATGTATATAAATCTCTTTATATAAAAAATTAATTATTTCGTGATTAACTTTTTCTATTTGAATATTCATGTTTTTGTAGTTGAATGCATTTAATAAGGTAAATTGGCATACTACTTAGTTTTCAAATTTGATTTAAACAATTTTAATCTAAAAAAACGGTACCTAATTGATAAATATTAAATAAATGTAATTTTAGATTTTAATAAAAAATTCTAGTATGAACATAAATCAATCTAAAATTTATGTTATGAAACAATTTTGTTTTTCAAGTTTTGGTGTGTACACAGGTTCAATGTGAGAGTCATACATTATTAATAACAAAAACTAAATGCTTGGATTGTGACAATTCTTACTCAAGCCTTGACTAAATTTAATTTGAGTTGGTAAATTGTCCCCTTAGTCTTGACCAAATTTAAAAAGTTCTAAGGACATTGTGGGAGGCAAAAACAAAAGAGTTTCATTCTAAATAGAAAATATGCAAAATTTGAGTAGGATACACTCTGACGAGCAAACTAGCAGGTCTATAAGACCAGATGATCAAATCCAGAGGTCCAGGATCAAAAGAGTCCAAGTCCAGACCAGCAGGTCTAGAGCCAGAAGATCAGGTCCAGAGGTCCAAAACGAGAGGACCAGGACTAGAGGTTCAGAAGGCGTGGCTATCAAAGGTAGACTTGGCCATAGCTTGGCCTTACTTTATGTGCCAATTGCTCTTAAAAATCCGCACTAGTGGAACATAATCCCACAAAAAGTAGACTGAACATGAGAAGTGGTAGGGAAAGTAGAACTAACTCCAACTCACTTTGAAAGTCATATAAAGCCATACCAAGTAAGGAAAAATGTAGACAATTAATGACCACAACTTTGGGCTGCTCTTATTCTTATATTTTCTTATTCCATAACTTTCAAGTTTACTAACTTAAGTATCGGAAAGTCCCTTAGTTGCCCACCAGTCGAGTTCTTCATATATTTTTTGAGTGTTTTAGGTAAGGTTCAACTGTGTTCATACCGAAGCGCCACCACAGTTAAGGTGATTCAATTTTTCGCCACCATAGACATAATATTTTACAAGCTTAAATTACTCAAGTTGAGCACTCAAGTTCTACCTTTGCTAGGTCATAGTGTAAAATAAATTTTGTTCTAAATTTTATGATCTATTAATTTGTACAATGTTAATTAATATCCTTATCATATATCTCAAAATTTAAAATAAAAATAATTTTATAATCTAAAAAATTATAAAATATTAATATATGTCATTATCATATATATTTAGCCGTGCATAGCATGGGTTGAATGCTACTATAATTATATTGAATTTCATTAAACTTCTAATTCATATAACACTTACTCATTTTTATTCAAAAATTGTTTATTCATATTGATGGCAAAATATTATCATCTCTTTTATAAATAATGTTTATTTTTATATTTTCATACCATTAGTTCTTGTTCCCATAACCTTACTAAAATGGAGATCAATATAATTATTATGAACTTGTATTTTTTTCCCAAATCTCAATGTAGCTTACCTAAGGCTGGGCTGATCTGTCACAACTAAATGATCCGAATCAATCCATCATAGAATAGACGGTTTCAATATTCCGAATGAACGGATGCAGATGCATTTTTCCCAATCCATTTAAGTTAGGACGGATGGTAAATGAGAGGCCATCCCACCTAACTTGATCAGCCAACACCTCTAAGAAAATGATTTTTGGCTTTTACGTTGTGTTAGAAAAAAAAAAAAAAAAAAAAACTTTTTATTTATTAATTATATTTGTTATTTATGAAATATGAAATTTGGCCTTTTTTTAATTATAAAAAAATAAAGAATAAAAATTTTTGGTCCAAAATACTAAAAAAATACTAAAAAATAATTTTTAAAAATCATCCAAAATAGTAAAAACCAAACTGCTAGACCAATCTGTATCCATTCGCCAACCAGCATGGCGCACTCAATTTGCATCTACAAACTAATTGGACAAATGTAGATTAATTTTTTCCAATTCACCTAATTTTGAATGAATAACAGGTAAGAAGCCACTCGATCCAATCCAATTCAGGGGCATCCTAAGCTTACCTTCTCAAATTTATTGTAGAATTACTGATAGTGTAATAAAAAATTTAAACAGATAGTCAAAAACTTAAACGGATAAAATATTTGAACAAATAGTTAAAAAAATAAACATATACCTTAAGGGGTTAAATTAAAAACAAAATGTCCTTCAAAATAATAAATGGGATTCTCATCAAACTATTTCACAAAAGCTGGACCTCTCACCAACAAAAAAATATCCCCTGGACCTAATGTCTTAGACAATTGCTAGATTGTTTTTCCATCAATTTTCTCTTTTATTTATTTATTTTAATCACACAGCAATGGATAAAACTTATCAATTAAATTCTGAATGCATGATTTTTTTAATTTTACATATATCAAATAATTACTGGACATAAAACTTAAATTTAAATTCAAGAGAGTGGAGAATGAACCCAACTTAATAGTCTCCTAGCCAATTGGCACTGAATCAATCCATCCCAAAACCCCTAAAATGTAAAATAAAGAAGAAAAAAAGTAAAAACAAAGCACGTTAATTGAAAATTAAAAATAAAACAAAAAAACAAAGTTTTAAAACCAATTAATTTACAACAAAAGTCAGGACTATCTTGTGATATAGTGAAAGTAAAATAAAATAATTTTTTAATCTATTCATCCATTTTTAATTAGGGGTTATTTGGGATTAGTTGGAGCTTTTCTCCAGTCCACTTTATAGTAATTTTATATATGAAATATATATTATTTTTTACATTATTTTATATAATCACAACTCACAAGAAAAAAAAATATGCACAATAATAATATTATTGAGGAACCTCTAAAGTTTAGATTTATTACTTGAATTATTTTTTCAATTGTTGAACAGTAAGTCCTTTTATATTTCGATATCATACAAATGATTAATCACTTCACACACTGAGATGTATCTACCGTTTGAATGTTTTTATTATTTTTTCTTTTTGGGTTTAGATGTTGTTATGCGATTCTTTTTTGGTTAGTCGTCGTTGAATTTCTTTTATATAGTTGATATATTAATTTAATTAAGAGTGTTTATTTTACAATCTTATAATTTAATATATATATATATCATATAAAATCATTATATCATAATCTAATTATAACATATTTATATTTAATTTTTTTAATAAATTTCTATTTCTATATATTTTTATTTTCCAAATGAATATAAAAGAAAATTAAATAGTTAGAATTACTTTTTATTTTATGTTACTATTCTTCTTATAATTTAACTATTATTTTTAATATCAAAATGAGTATTTATTTTATTATTTTATAATTTAATATATATTATACAAAATTATTATATGATAATTATACTTTTATAATATGATAGAACTAAAATTATTAAAATACACAAATAATTTAACTAAATTTAATATATATATATATATGTATTCAATAAACAAATTTATATAACGATAACGTCAATGTTATTAAAATAAATAATTAAAATCATACTAATTAAAATATTTTTTTTTATAACTTATATTGTATCATCAAATATTTATAAAAAAAATTAGTACATAGATTGCACGGTACTGCTAGCTTCAACAAAAGCAAAGCATCATCAAAATCCAGCACTTGTACTATTACACACTTGTGTTTGGTTGTGTTTTCAAATCATAGTTCTACACCTTGATTCAAGTATGATGTTTGGAACGTGGTCTGAAATCATGTTTTTAAAACTCTGCACAAAACACTCTGGCTCAGGCGCGGTTTTCAAATTTTTTTTTTTTTCAAATTTGACCTAACCGGTAGTCCCACCGGTTGACCAGAACAGTGAATTTTTTTTTTTTTTTTTGCAATTGATATGTTAATTTTTATATATTCGAAAAAAATATTTTTTGAATTTTTAAAAAAAAATTTATGTGTTTTAAAATAATTTTGAGTTGTATGTTTGGTTATAAGTTGTAAGTTTTTGTATCAAAGCCATGAAGCCATGAAACCCGAATAAGAAAAAAACAACAATCTCCTGGGCATAGCACAGTTGGTTAGGAGGTTGGATCTCAAGTTGTCTAACTAGTACTTGGTGTGGGTTCAATGCTCCCCCGTTGTGCGAGTCCTAACTTAAGCGGAACTTGTCTTAGGAGGTCGAAGCAAGTTCCTAGGTTATAGTCTCTTCGCTCGGAACGGCTAACAAGACACCTTGGTGATCTCTACAAAGGGGCGATGTCTTGGACCTACGGGAGAGTAGGGAAGATTTTCTTGTAACAAAAAAAATAAAATAAAATAACTCATGCACTCAAATCATATTTACAAAACTCTATCAAACGCAACTTTTCACCAAATCATATTTATTTTTTTTGCAATGGATTAAATAGTGTGAGAGATACTACAACAAATCAATCTTATTGTAAACTAAACTTGCATTATGTCAATCACACAGTGGCCCAACTCAACAACCAAAACTAATGCTTTTGTTTGACAAGTTGGTTTATGGGTCTTTTTGGCTATTTTAATCACAAAAAATAAAATAGGTTATTTTAGTTACAACAAACAAAACATCACATTCAACTTATAATCATTACACTCTTCCTTCACAAAAAAAAACTTAAAAAGCTAAAAAGTCCTTCCCAAACCAAACTTTTTAGCCCAGGCTAAAATAGCCAAAAAAAGTCAAAAATTCAAAAAGATAACCCACTTCCCAAAGCTATGATTGGTTTGGAGTTTTCCAAAATAAAATTTTGAATTTGTATTTTTGTATTTTTAATATTTTTTTAAAAATATTTTAATATATTTTTTTTCAAGTGTTAGATCCACTTAATATTAATATACTAAAAAAGTTAAAAAAAAAAAAAAAAAAAAAATTGTACAAAAATCTTTAAAAAATTTATTGAATACAACAAAATACGAAAATATATTGAGTTTTTATTTTTTATTTTTTGTATTTAGTGAATTTTTTGAATTATTTTGCAAATATTTTATTTTTTAAGCATATTTAGATTAGGTGTATCTAAAAAATAAAAATAAAAAAATTTGTAAAATATTTTTAAAAAAATCAATAAAAATATAAAAATATGAAAAACTTAGTATCAATTAAATTGCCTAATGGCTTAGACAATTGTTACATTAGACTTTTCATTAATTTTCTCTTTTATTTATTTATTTATTTATTTTAATCACGACAATGGATAAAACTTAGTATCTATAGCGATTCTAGTTTAAGACTCGACCTATTTGACATTTTGAATTCGGGTTTCATGGCTTTGTATTGTTGTTTTTGTCTTATTTCTCTTTTTTCCCTCCTTGAATTGGGATGTGTTGGTTGTGTTTGGAACAGATTGGTACCTCATTTTTCAAAACCTTGTAGTCTAGAATTTTGCCTCTACGCTTGAGCGTCACTTTTTACGCTCGAGCAGTCTTTGTGAACTTTCATTACTTTTGCATATCTGCAAGACTACTCGGAGAGTGTATTCTACGCTCGAATAGTGCTACTTGCGCACGAGCGGTTGTGAGCTCGAAAAACTCTTCTTAAGCTCGAGTGGTAGGCATCTATTTGTTAAACTATTAGGGGAGTGTATTCTACACTCGAGCGACACTTCTTACGCTCGAGCAATAATTATTTCTGTGTCTGGACGCTCAAGCGTCACTTCTTGTGCTCGAGCAGACTGTGCGTATATCAGTCTGTAATCACTTTTACATCACTTTTTCATATCTCTCTCTCTCTCCAAACTTTCTAAAAATCCTAAGTTGAGACCACCTCTCTCTAAAACTCATATTCTCTCTTCTAAAACACTTTGATCTATTGATTTCTATACCCTACTTCCTTTGAGAAAAAGATAGAGCTTACCCAGAGTTTCGTTTTCATCTGAATAGAGTTAGATTTCGACTTCTTTGAGGTTTCTCCATTCCCTCATTGGCCTTCTAGCTTCGAGGTATGGATTCTCTATACTCTTTTATGATTTTTAATTTAACTATTTGTTTTTATAAAATAATCTTGTGATTTTAGAGGATTTTGAACAAACCTAAGGTTTTGGTTTAAAATCAAAAGAGGTGTTTTCAAATAGATGTATGGAAAATGGTTGTGAGATTGGAAATGAGGTTGGATTGTAATAGAATTGTTGATTTGATACTTGGAATGGATTTTAGAAGAAAAATGGGTTTTGCCATAAATGTTTTAAATATTTATTTTGTATAAATAAATAGAATTGATGTTTGAAATGTGAAATTGGATATATATTATAGTTCACATCTTGAATTTTGGAAAATTTAACTGTATTGGAGATTTTATATTTGTTTTGAGCAAACAGTGAAAAATAACTATGATTATTGTAAAAATTGTATGAGGATTAGGTAAATTGAAACTAATTTCTCATTCATGTGAATTGAACATTGTTGCTCATTTAATACATTACAAATGTATATGATTTTGAGAAAAATAAGTGAATGTGAGAAAGAAGTGTGTATCACCAAATTAAGTTGGCCTGTGTATCTAGGATAAAAGTCCCGAAAAACGTACGTATACATGGGTGTCAATTTTCACAGACGAAATATTCATAAAATGGCAATAGTAGCCCTTATGCAGCCTACGTTTACATGGGTATCGTTCGACGGTTTCCCGCGGACGAAATATCCGTGAAAGGTTGTACTGGTTTAAAATTTCCCCCTTGTTTTCTATTATAAAGGACATGATTTGAGAATTGTTATATAAGTTGAGCATGGCATGTTCTTTGGAAAAGAAATGTAAAATGTTTTGGCATGGGCATTGCATATGCATTTTACCCTTATATCTTTGTTAAGATTTATATATTGTGTTGGATTATTTCTACTAGGTTTTGACTCGCCCTTTATAGGAAAACCATTTTTAGATATTGGTGAGATGCCTCCACAAAGGCAATAGCTTGGGAGGATTAGAGTAAGAGTTTCATTTTGTTTACTTGTTATTATTATTTCGTACAAGCCTAGGGCTTTACTTGTATTGGATTTGAATCCATTTTGATGTAACCAAGTATTGTCTTAGAAATTTGTAAGCCTTTAGGGCATATGATTATCTGTTTAACTTTCGTTTCTTTCTCAATCTTGTAACACATGCTGTAAATTCAAAATGTACCGTTTATGAATATATATCGCATGTATCACCTTCTGTATATCAAGCTCTGATTAATGAAAGTATATCATTTCCCTTATGTTGCTATTTATTGATTATTACGAGATGGGTAGGATGTATTTATTTCGGGGCGTTACAATATCGATTAAATTCTGAATACATGATTTTTTAATTCTATATATATTAAATAATTACTGGACATAAAACTTAAATTTAAATTCAAGAGAGACGGGAGAATGGAACCCACGTTAATAGTCTCTTAGCCAATTGGCATTGAATCAATCCATCCCAAAACCCCTAAAAAGTAATATAAAAAAGAAAAATTAAATAAAAATAAAAGCACGTTAATTGAAAATTAAAAATAAAACGAAAAAAGGTCAAAAAAAAAAAAAGTTTTAAAACCAATTAATTTACAACAAAAGTCAGGACTATCTTGGTAATATAGTGAAAGTAAAATAAAATAATTTTTTAATATATTCATTCATTTTTAGGAGTTATTTGGGATTTACTTATTGGATATATTTTTTTTAACTTTTTATGAAAAAATATTTTAAAAAAATAATAATAATATAACTCAAATAAGTAAATTAGTAATAAAGCATTAAGGTTTGAAACATTGCACAAGTTTCATAAATATCACAATTACAATGATAACCTTTGTTTGATTTAAAAAAGCAAAAATAAGAAAGATTGAAATGGGAGTTTTTTATTTTTATTTTTATTTTATAAAATAAAAAATGCTAAGAACACATGGGGCTATAGGCATAGAATGCACAACCCTTAACATTTTCCTTAAAAAAAAGGTAGATAAGTCCAGTTTTAACTCTAGTTAGTGACCCGCTCTTTTTCATCACAAAAAAAAAAAAAAAAAAAAAAAAAGGTGAAAAGAGGGATAAGAATAGGACTTTGTGCTTTTGACCAACATTAGTTACATCTCAACATCAAACTGAGGGAAACTTTGGAACGAGGCAATGAAATTTCAACTAAAGCAAAGCATCATCAAAATTGTAACGCCCTCAAAATTAAACCCGAAACATGGCATGCATTATTAAAAGAATACAGCATAGTATTTAAATCATCAGAGTAATATAGAATGAGACATCAAATAAATGCCCTACGGGCTTACATCTTGCCAAGCCAACACTTGGACACAAATTCATGAGTTCTAACTCAAAACAAATAAAGCCCTAGGCTTGAAAATTTACATAGTTCAAATAAAGATAAATAAAAACATATAAAGCAAGTCTTCAAGTCCACATCCTCACAAGCTAAGTCCTTGGAGGTAATGAACACTTTGAACACGAAAATGAAGTTCCCATATAGGGTGAGCCACAAAGAGAGAAATACTAAACCGAGCATAAGAAATAACTAAAGCATTAGCATCTAACACATGGTTAACACACTATAATCCGATTACACTTTTTATGACACGAATGTCTATATTGCCTATGACACATTGTCTATGGCACATCTTACTTTTCATCTATGGCTCGAGAACGCCAAATAACTCAACGGGGTTTCATCTTTTATTAACAACACTTCCAATTCCACAGAATAACAATTCAAGTTAGACCTAATCATAACAAATACGAGTTGGTATTGTATCAATCATAATCAATTCACTTCCATACTCTCCAATTGATACACATTTTAGTGCTGTCTCAATAAAACACTTCAATATAAATAAGCACACATAAAAGTGATGCTAATGGAGTCCATCCCCTATCTCCTCCCAAACAAAATCCGGTTTAGAGGTCCATCCCCTATCTTCCCCTAAACCGTGGAGTTCATCCCCTATCTCCTCCAAACAAATCCGGTTTAGAGGTCCATCCCCTATCTTCCCCTAAACCGTGGAGTTCATCCCCTATCTCCTCCAAACATCATGCATATGCAATGAAACATACAAATTGCCATATGCAACACACAATCAATACAAGTAATGTTCTGTACTAATTCAACAGTCAACATATGTGACTTAGTTCCAGTTATACCTAAGCCGCATGCAAGGTCTACAACAATCAATGGCTATCCTCCACCGATAGCCCAAAACAGTTATTTCTAAGCGAGAAATAAATATCACAATATATCTACGTTATCAAGTCCACATATGAGTGATTAAATATTCAACTACATCAACCAATCTCAATTTCCCCAAATCTCATGAATTTAACCCAATACACAATTCCCCTTTTTTTTAAATTAATTACATGAATTAATCTATGACAAAACCCTAAGATTTCTCCCAGAATTACTAAACCACCCCCTCCCACATACTAGAACACCAACACTTAGGATTAAAACGTATACAAGGAGTAGGAAATCCCTACCTCAAAGCGATGAACCCAAAAGAAGAAGACGAAGATGTTTGCCCAAATTTCAAAGTGCTCCAAATCCAACAATGCTCAGATTAAATGAAAGCCCTCACTCTCTTCTACCTTTTTTGTAAAGGAACTAGGGTAGAAACACACCCTAACTAGATCAAACCTAGGGTAAAAGGTGTTTAGAGAAGAAGAAAAGTCGAACTTTAGGGTTTGAGATCAAAAAGAATGAAAAACTGCCCTAAAAATCCCGCTGCTGCCTTTAAATACTGGACAGGTCCGCTCGAGCGTACAACACACCGCTCGAGCGTAAAGAACAAAAACAATGTCCGCTCGAGCGCAAATATGCCCGCTCGAGCGTAGAATTCTACTGCAAGTTTTGCAGAACCAAAAAATCTTTGGAAGGGTGTAAACTCGGCCTTGAGAAATGTCCGGCGGAAAGGCTAAAATTGAGCGACAAACATCTTGACTCGATTCAACCCACCTGCTCAAACACGCCAAACACATCCTAAAACTCAATCAAATAGAATTAAAGGATGACAACAACAATCGATAACAACGGAATCTACTAACATAAGTCCGGATACACTAATCAAATGGGAAAAAGGCGGTCGCTATAACCTCCCCTTAAAAGAATTTCGTCCCGAAATTAAGCATAGGTTTGTAAAATGAGTTTTCCCAATTCCCAATGATATAAAACACGACAATAAACAACTTGACCCAATACCGGTCACTTCATCGCTTTATCAAGAGGCATCTCACAATATGTAAAAACAAGATATCTTTCAACTGCATTAGCGTTATGCAATTTCCTTTCAAGTTCAATATTTTTGAAATACAAGATTCTCATTTTCATATCATAATTAATTCCATGATATCCAATAACAAACCAACATATGCAATGTTCCAATAAACTTCCAAAATATGGCAAGTTTTAAAATAATTCCACAAACCAAAACATTTCTCAATGTTTTCCAACTTAAGACATATATAAAGCTCTTAAGTTCAACAATATTATATAATCTAGATACAAGATTACAAATCAATAAATAAATCCGGATATTTCTCACGGACTTCCAATTCACGTTCCCAGGTGGCTTCCTCCACTCCGTGATGCTTCCACAGAACTTTCACCAAAGGGATAGTCTTGCCACGCAGTACTTGATCCCGCCTATCCAAGACTCGAACCGGTCTCTCCTCATATGAGACATCCTCATCAACAACTAAATCAGTCCAATCCAGTACATGTGACGGATCTGGCTCATACTTCCGAAGCATACTCACATGAAACACGTCATGAACTCCGGATAACTGCGGAGGCAAAGCTAAACGATAAGCGACCTCGCCAATCCTCTCAAGGATCTCAAAGGCCCAATAAACCGAGGGACAACTTCCGCTCTTCCCAAACCTCATCAAACCTCGTTTGGGTGATATCTTCGAAAGACATGATCACCCACCTCAAACAACAAAGGTCTCCTCCTACGGCATAAGATTTACGGCGACTTTGGGTCAGAACAAGCCTCCTACGGATAAGCTCAACCTTCTCCGTCGTTTCCCTTACCAACTCCGGACCCAACAAGGTGCATCACCCACCTCGGCCCAACAAAGCGGAGATCTACGATTCGGCCATATAAGGCCTCAAGCGGTGCCATACCGATACTAGGAAAGCTATTGTTGTAAGCAAACTCCACTAATGGCAAGTGCTTCTCCACGACCCATTAAAGTCGAGAACACTGACCTCGAAGCATATCTTCCAGATCTGAATAATGCGCTCGGTTGCCGTCGGTCGAGGATGATAAGCCGTACTAAGGGTCAACTTAGTGCCTAAAGCACTCTGCAAGCTCGCCACAACCGCAAAGGAAACGAGGATCTCTATCGGAGCGATCGTCCTTTGGGACCCGTGCAACCTCACTATGTCCCGAACATACAAATCGGCAAGATGATCTACTGGGATCTCTAACACGCATAGGAATGAAGTCTGCCGACTTCGTCAACCGGTCTACCACAACCCAAATAGCATCACTACCTCGGCCGAGTCTTGGAAGACCCACAACGAAGTCCATAGTGACATGCTCCCACTTCCACTCGGCAATAGGCAAGGGTTGCAACAAACCCGGCCTCGATGCTCGGCCTTCACTTGTCGACAAGTAAGGCACTTAGATCTGAAGTCGCCACATCTCTCTTCATACCCCGCCACCAAAACGGCGGCCCAAATCGATACATCTTAGTACCTCCGGATGCACCGCAAAGCGCGAATGATGAAACTCTCGAGTACCTCCTCACGGCAAGATTCCGGTACAAGCAGACGATCTCGGTATCTCACGCTCGGTCGGGATACACCGTCAAACCCTTCTCAACCTTCCCAATGGAAATCTTTTCTCGGAGAGATTCTACCTCAAGATCACCCCTCGAGCCTCTAACACTCGAGTCACAAGTGTAGGTCAGTGCAACAATCGAAAACAAGGCCAAGACCTCAGCGGATTCGCCAAATGCAAATCAAACTCCCCAAGCGATTCCAACATCTCCCACTCCGGGATGGCTATCTTGCAACGTCACCAACAGATTTTACGCTAAGGGCATCACCACAACATTGGCCTTCACGGATGATAGTGCAACTCGAAGTCATAATCCTCAATGAACTCCATCCACCTCCTCGCCTCAAATTTAAGTCTTTACGAGTGAACAAATATTTTAAACTCTTATGGTGGGAGAATACCTCAAATTTCTCACCATACAAATAATGTCTCCAAATTTTTAGGGCAAATATCACAATGCTAGCTCTAGATCATGCGTGGGGTAATTCTTCTCGTGAATTTTCAACCGGCGTGAGCCATAGGCAACCACTTTCCCCTCTTGCATCAACACACAACCTGCAGACCCTCTCGTGAGGCGTCACGATGTGAATAACCCAACCCTCTCTGAATAATCAAAACCGGAGCGGTGGTCAATCTAACTTTCAATTCCTGAAATGACCTTTCACAAGTCTCACTCCAAACAAATTTGACTCCCTTCCGAGTCAATCTAGTCAACGGTGAAGCTAACCTGGAGAAATCCTTCACAAACCGAGCAGTAATACCCGCTAATCCTGAGCTGCGGATCTCAAATACACTCTTAGGTTGTGCCCAATCTTGCCTCCGTCTTGGATGTATCAACAGACACCCCCTTCCCGGAAACTACATGGCCTAAGAACTTCACCTCTTCTAGCCAGAACTCACACTTCCCAAACTTAGCATAAAGCTTATGGGCTCTAAGTAATTCTAGCACCACTCTCAAGTGTTCCTCGTGCTCTTCCTCTGAAGATGAATAAATCAAAATGTCGTCCACGAAGACGACCACAAAAACGATCCAAAAATTCTCGGAAGATTCGGTTCATCAAATCCATAAACACCGTGGTGCATTAGTGAGCCCAAAGCGGCATCACCAGAACTCAGAGGGCATACGTCGGAATGCCGTCTTTGGAATATCCTCCTCCACGACTCTCAACCGATGATAACCCGATCTCAAGTCTATCTTAGAGAAACAACGGAACCCTTCAACGATCGAACAAATCATCTATACGAGGCATCGGTACTTATTCTTAACCGTCACCCGATTCAACTTCCGTAATCTATGCAAAGTCTCAAAGCACCACCTTTCTTTTTTAACGAAAAATTTGGCGCTCCCGGTGAAACACTAGGGCGGATATAACCCTTATCTAACAACTCCCTGAGTGAATCTTCAATTCAACTAGCTCGGCGGGGGCAAAACGATAAGGTGCCATAGAAATCGGCGCCGTACCGGGCACTAAGTCAATAGAAAACTCAATCTCTCGATGCGGTGGTAAACTGACTAGATCCTCGGGAAAGACGTCCGAGTACTCACAAACCACCCTCGGTAACACAATCGGAGTCTCAACATCCTCACTAATCGCAAGACTAGCAAGTAAACTACTAAGCTCACTCCGCCCTCGCGGATCATACCTCGGTGGCAAAACACTACCAACCCTGTCCCCCAGAAAATGAAAACGTTCTCCGCTCACTGTACAACAAGTTACCCTCTGACGGTAGCAATCAATAAATGCCCGGTATGATGATAACCAGTCCATACCCAAAATAACATCGAAGCCCTTCATGGGCATCACTACAAAAGAGAAAGGGATTCTATGATCATCGACCTCTATATCACAACCCCTAACACCTTGTTTCAAAATCAACTCACCCCCAAGAGGCGACACTACACAAATAGGAGATGCTAACTGAGCTAACTCCAACTCCAAAATAGATGCAAATGCAGCAGACACAAAGGAATGAGACGCACCCGTATCGATCAATACACTAGCAACTGAATTGCAAAACAAGAAGGTACCTCTAACCACAGATGGAGCTGGTATAAGATCCTGCGCGGTAACAGCATACACGCGCCCAGATGACCTCTGATCAACCTGCTCACCCCTCGGAGCAGAAGACTGTTGCACAGATTGGGACGAAGAAGCCCCCTGGTTGGCCCTCAAGGCCTGAACTGACTGAGTAGGCATCTGACTCTGAGTCTGCCTCGAACCAGTAGCACCGGGTGTGCCACCCAACTGTGGGCAAAACCTCTTCATGTGCCCGGTGACCATACTTGAAAACAAGAGGACGGTGACCTCTACTCGACTCGCTCACGAGATCGAGCGAAGAAGATCTTGCCCTCTGAACTCCTCCCTCTCGAGGACAAGCGGAGACTTGTGGCCCGATTGACCACACTTGAACAGTAATGTCTCACTGTTGCCTTTCCCGAACTAGCACTTTCGGCAGAAAAGTGGATCTAGAAAAACTACTCGAGGCTGGCGAGTGAAACCTCTCGCCTCCTGCCATCACTCTGGCCATCCTGACTCCTCTTGGAGCCTTTCTGCCTTTCCCCCTCTTCCTGCATCATAATCTCAGTGTGGGCTGCTGCATCAACCAATCGCCCGAAATCCCTAATCATAGACCCAACAACTCTCAGCATGAGGCCACGCCTCAACTTCTTCTCAAACTCAATGCAGCGGCGCTCCTCAGTTGCCACCAACTCAGGTGCAAACCTGGACAAACTAGTGAATGCCGCTTCAAACTCGGCCACAGATAAACTGTTCTGCTCAAGATGGCGGAACTGATCTCTCAACTTCTCCTGAACAGCTGGAGACAAGTACTTCTCCTGAAATGCATCAACAAAAGCCTTCCACGTAACTCCATCGACCCTTGGTGAACTTCCACCATCGACCCGCATCTCCTTCACCGAACGATGCCAAGGTCACCTTCAACCTCGTCTTCGATGCCTAGCATCTCAAAGCGTTTTCGTTGCTCGAGCCATTAAATGCCTTAAGCGGCTCGCTAGGATCACCTACAAACACGTCCGGTTGAGACCGGAAGAATTCCCTCTTCAGAAAAGAAGGCCCTGCATCTGCCACAACTACCTGAGTCTGATTCTGAGCCCTAAGAATGCCCACTGATTCCCTAAAAGCTCCAGCTATCTCTTGGGCCAAAGCGCCCATACCTTGCTGGCCCACTGGCTCGGCCACATTGGCTTGGCCAACACCCTCCTGAACTGCCGGTATCTCCTCCGGTATAGGCACTTCCTGCCTAGCACCACCACGCCTACCGCGACCTCGTCCTCGTCCTGACATCCTAATGAAGGAAACAAAGACGTTAGCACTCTAAATAATGTGCCAAAATTATAACACTTGCGTCCTAATACATTGGACAACAATAATTCACACCACGTAAGCACATAATCACATAAGCACCTACGAATTTCATTCCTGGATAATGACAGTCCCGAGACGTCGCTAAAGTTCCGGTTGGAAACAACATTGATCAAGTGCCTTTCCAACAAGACATTCAGAGACTCAAGGGTCCAATCAACATCCTAGAAACTACATTCCATACCCACATAGTCACATAAACATGTTATCATATAAGCATGCAATCATTACACTAAGTCTCTATCAAACGAGACGAACCCATTGTGATTCTAATCACTTCCCACGTACCCAAAGTATTCAAACCCGGTACGCTCTGATACCAAGTTGTAACGCCCTCAAAATTAAACCCGAAACATGGCATGCATTATTAAAAGAATACAGCATAGTATTTAAATCATCAGAGTAATATAGAATGAGACATCAAATAAATGCCCTACGGGCTTACATCTTGCCAAGCCAACACTTGGACACAAATTCATGAGTTCTAACTCAAAACAAATAAAGCCCTAGGCTTGAAAATTTACATAGTTCAAATAAAGATAAATAAAAACATATAAAGCAAGTCTTCAAGTCCACATCCTCACAAGCTAAGTCCTTGGAGGTAATGAACTGCCTGAACCTGAAAATGAAGTTCCCATATAGGGTGAGCCACAGCCCAGTAGAGAAATACTAAACCGAGCATAAGAAATAACTAAAGCATTAGCATCTAACACATGGTTAACACACTATAATCCAGTTACACTTTTTATGACACGAATGTCTATATTGCCTATGACACATTGTCTATGGCACATCTTACTTTTCATCTATGGCTCAGAACCTGGCCAAATAACTCAACGGGGTTTCATCTTTTATTAACAACACTTCCAATTCCACAGGAATAACAATTCAAGTTAGACCTAATCATAACAAATACACGAGTTGGTATTGTATCAATCATAATCAATTCACTTCCATACTCTCCAATTGATACACATTTTAGTGCTGTATCAATAAAACACTTCAATATAAATAAGCACACATAAAAGTGATGCTAATGGAGTCCATCCCCTATCTCCTCCCAAACAAAATCCGGTTTAGAGGTCCATCCCCTATCTTCCCCTAAACCGTGGAGTCCATCCCCTATCTCCTCCCAAACAAAATCCGGTTTAGAGGTCCATCCCCTATCTTCCCCTAAACCGTGGAGTTCATCCCCTATCTCCTCCAAACAAATCCGGTTTAGAGGTCCATCCCCTATCTTCCCCTAAACCGTGGAGTTCATCCCCTATCTCCTCCAAACATCATGCATATGCAATGAAACATACAAATTGCCATATGCAACACACAATCAATACAAGTAATGTTCTGTACTAATTCAACAGTCAACATATGTGACTTAGTTCCAGTTATACCTAAGCCGCATGCAAGGTCTACAACAATCAATGGCTATCCTCCACCGATAGCCCAAAACAGTTATTTCTAAGCGAGAAATAAATATCACAATATATCTACGTTATCAAGTCCACATATGAGTGATTAAATATTCAACTACATCAACCAATCTCAATTTCCCCAAATCTCATGAATTTAACCCAATACACAATTCCCCTTTTTTTTAAATTAATTACATGAATTAATCTATGACAAAACCCTAAGATTTCTCCCAGAATTACTAAACCACCTCCCACATACTAGAACACCAACACTTAGGATTAAAAGCATTATACAAGGAGTAGGAAATCCCTACCTCAAAGCGATGAACCCAAAAGAAGAAAGCGAAGATGTTTGCCCAAATTTCAAAGTGCTCCAAATCCAACAATGCTCAGATTAAATGAAAGCCCTCACTCTCTTCTACCTTTTTTTGTAAAGGAACTAGGGTAGAAACACACCCTAACTAGATCAAACCTAGGGTAAAAGGTGTTTAGAGAAGAAGAAAAGTCGAACTTTAGGGTTTGAGATAAAAAAGAATGAAAAAGCGCCTAAAAATCCACTTTGCCTTTAAATCTTGGGCCAGTCCGCTCGGCGTACAACACACGCCGGCGTAAAGAACAAAAACAATGTCCGCTCGAGCGCAAATATGCCCGCTCGAGCGTAGAATTCTTACCTGCAGAAGTTTTGCAGGAACCAAAAAAATGCTGGAAGGGTGTAAACTCCGCTCGGGCGCAGAAATGTCCGCTCGAGCGGAAAGGCTAAAAATTGAGCGACAAACATCTTGACTCAGATTCAACCCACCTGTTCGAAACACGCCAAACACATCCTAAAACTCAATCAAATAGAATTAAAGGATGACAACAACAATCTGATAACAACGGAATCTACGGAACATAAGTCCGGATACACTAATCAAATGGGAAAAGACCGGGGTCGCTATAAAAATCCACTACTTGTACTACTATATTTCCCAAAATACTTAGGTCAAGTTTAGCTATTACAAAATAATTTATTTTTTTATTTTTTTTCATCACATCACCTCTCTACTTTTTTGTATATCTTTTCATAAAAAGATAAAAAATACACTTATTTAAGTCATCTCAATCAACTCCTTATTTTATTTTTTTGCAATAGATTAAATAGTGTGAGAGATACTGCTAAAAATCAATCTTATTGTAAATTAAGGCCCCGTTTGTTTTGGAAGATAGAATGGAGGAGATTGATAGTGAAAGATTAATAGTGAGGGGATTGATAGTGAGAGGATTAATAGTGAGAGAATTGATAGTGAGGGGATTAATAATGAGGAATTGTTAAATTATTTTTATATAAAATAATAAAACAAATAAAAAAATATAAAAAATTAAACATTATATTTTAAAAAAAATTCCCAATATATAAAAAATAAAAAAATTTCTAATCCTCTCACTATTTTCTAATACCATCTCTACCTCCTCCTTACCAATCCCCCTTCCAAGAGTATTAGTAATACCAAGGGACTAATAGTCCCAAGGCTATCTCTCCAAACAAATAAGGGCATTAGTAATACATTGGTATTACTAGTCCCAATACCTTCCCTATAACTCAAAACAAACGGGGCCTAAACTTGCGTTGTGTCAATCACAGAGTGGCTCAACTCAACAGCCAAAAATAATAAAAGCTATTAACTCTTATTTGAGTTTTCAAAAATAAATTTTTAAAATTTTTAATTTATATTTTCATATTTTTAATATTTTTTAAAAATATTTTGATCCATTTTTTAATTGATAGATCCACTTAATATTAATATACTAAAATCGTAAGAAAAAATTATACAAAAATTTTCAAAAAAATCATTGAATACAACAAAATATGAAAATGTATTGAATTTTTATTTTTTTAATATATTTTTTGTATTTAGTGAATTTTTTGAATTTTTTTTCACAAATATTTTACTTTTTAAGCGTATTTAAATTAGGTGTATCTAAAAATAAAAAAAAAATTTGTGTAAAATATTTTTTTATAAAAAAATCAATAAAAATAAAAAGATACAAAAAATAAAAAATTCAATTTTCTTAAATGTGGATTCAATATTCTGGAACCAAATATGGTGATTTAAATCCCAAAAATAACAATTTGCCTATTCCAAGCAATCATATTGCTATAAATTGTTTTATTTGTGCATAAATTTATTATAAAACTAGACATAATTTTTTCACATGAATATTTCACATCACATTAAAGCGTTATGTCAGATTATATGATTGAATTATGTGTGTCTAAACTTTTTTTAATATTATACAAATTAATAAATTTTATAAATTTTGATATGTAATACAGAGCATCTTAATGACTTTGCCAAAATCCTTTTTTAACTTGTCATAGTGTTAAAAAAAAAGGTAAATTATAATACACTCCTTGAAATTTGATTAAAATATGAATCACCCTCTGAAATTTTGAAAATTACATTCCACCCCTGAGATTTCTAATTTCATAACAAATCGCTCCTTTTATTAAATCATCAAGTCAATTAACAGATTTTAATGATGTTAAAAATATGTTTCAATTAATAATTTAGGTAATTTTATTATTATAGAAGAGCAATTATGAATTTCATTTTTTTAGTTAATTCTGTTAAATAAAAAATTCTAATAAGGGAGTATTTGTAATTTTTCAAATCACAAAGGACAATTTGTATTATAAGTAAATATAAGGAGATGTATTTGTAATGTACCTTTAAAAAAAATAAAAAATAAAAGTATTCTTTTAGCTATACCAGTATAATGGTGGCTCCCCCATTGGCAAAACAAAGTACTAAATTCAACCAATTTTTAAAATTTTCATTCATTGGAATGGTAGATCCAGTGAATTAAAGTTAATTTACGTAAGTGATGCAGTGAATTAAAGTTAATTACTTAGAGCATCTTCGCTGCATTAATTTTTTTTATTAAATTTGAATAAAAATTTTCTTTGATATCAAGTGTTTTAACAGAAGATTTTAGAGCTTCATTAGAACACTAGTCGACCGGGCGAATGTCTGGCCAATGCAATTTTTTCATAAATTTTTGCCTTAAGGTTGTCATCCAAAGGGACATTTGGCAATGGCAATGGCAATGGCAATGAATAGTAATTTGATGAAAGACACATTTGTCCTCAGTTTGATGAAAGAAAAGTGAAATTCTTAATTTAATACCTACTTGATACAACTGTTGGAGCAGAAACATTTTTCATTAAATTTAAGGTTTGAGTAACTATGTAAGATGGTCTTAAGCGATGCAATGAATGTTACTCCTGTGGAGTTGTAATTCTTGAGATGATGAATTATAAGTAATTAACCTATACAATTGTAATTATTATTTTTAATATTATTTACTCTGTTTGATTTTCATTTTCATAATTCACTTTTTAAAAAATTCTATTTTTTCATTTTTTGTATTTTTTTATTTTTACTGAATTTTTTTTAATATTTTAAGCAATTTTTAAAAAAATTTTTAGACACATCTAACATAAATACACTTAAACAGTATAATATTTGTGAAAAAAATCTTTAAAAAAATTCACTAAATACCAAAAATACAAAAAAAAAATGAAAATTGTATTTATATTTTTTGTATTTATTAATTTAAAAAATATTTTACTATTTAAATACATCTAAGTAAGGTGCATCTAAAAAAGTAAAAAATATTTACTAAAAACAAAAAAATATGAAAAAAAACTCAACTATTAGAAAATTAAATTCCAAAAATTAAAATCAAACACACTGATTGAGTTTTTGTAGTTTGTAAATTTTTTATAGTTTTAAAATTTTTGATAGAGTTTTGATTTGTGAAAATTGTGAAAAATTTTGGTAAGAAATATGACGAGGGCAACAGGATGACCTTGCCAAACTTTGAGGGGCAATCAGTGTGTTTGTTTTCAACTTTCTAGATTCAACTTTTTAGAAATTGAATTTTTTATTTTTCGTATTTTTTTTATTTTTAGTGAATGTTTTTAAAATTTTAAGCAATTTTTATATTTTTTTTGCATACACATTACTTAGATATATTTAAAAAGTAAAACATTTGTAAAAAATCAACAAATATACAAGAATACAAAAAATGTACTAAATTCTCTTCTTTCTTTCTTTTTTTTCTTTTTTTTTTTTTTTTGTATTTTTGATATTTAGTGAATTTTTTAAAGATTTTTTTTTCACAAATATTATACTTTTTAAGTATATTTATGTTAAGTATATCTAAAAAGTAAAAAATTCTTAGTCTATTAAAAAAATTTAGTAAAAATAAAAAAAAAAACAAAAAATAAAAAATTTTAAATTTTAAATTTTTAAAAAGTGAATCTTGAAAATGTAAACCAATCAAACTGAATAGTTTTGACTTACCATTGGAGAATTATTTTGTGAAGTCTAATTTTTTTTTGACTACCATATTAGTGAGACTTTTTTTAAATTTTTTTTTATATATTTTTGTTGCATGCTATACCAATTAGTAAGAATATTTCCACTTTGAGACCTTTAAATACATGCACAATGATATGATAAGAAAGTAGAGTCTCACATAATTAAGTATGTGACAAATTAAAAGTTAATACTCATCATTCTATACAATTGTGGGTGAAATTGTGGGGGGCTTTATTAGGGGGTCTCAAACATTTTCCTTATTTTTTTAATTGATCAGTAACAAAAATTTATAAATTTATATAACATTTTTCGATTAAGAAATCTGATTATATATAATACTTTTTCTTAAGTAAGGTTGGAAATTCATATATTTATACTTAAAAATTTACCCACAAAATGTGGTATGGGAGTTGGGCCCACCATCATTAAATGTATAACAAATTAAAAATTGACATATATCACACTACATAATTGTAGGTAAAATTGTGGATACTTTTTAAGGGTCTCAAATATTTTTTATTTTTCTTATCCGTTAAGCCCATAAACCACTTAATTTTTGTAGTATTTTAAATTTAAAAATAATCATTAAATATCCTTGGATAATGAAATAAAAAATTTTCATTATAATTTTAAAATGGAGAGGATCACAATTTATTTGGTAATATCCCCTATTTATTAAAATGTGAGTTAATATTGCACATACCATTTTACTCGTTAAGCGGTTTTAGCTTTTTTATTTCCAAAAATTTAAAATTCTAAAACTTTGGTAATATAGGCCATGGTTTCAATCTCTAAAATTGTTTTCAATTCTTTTTTAAGAAAACTAGAAACTAATTTGATAAAAGTAAATATCAAAAATATATTTTTATTTTTTTACAAATTATTTTTCCATCTAAAAAGATAAAACTATATAAAAATTATAAGTGGTTTGATTTTTTCATTTTTTTCAGGAAACTAATTTTTAATTTTTTTAACAAATAAATTGAAACAAGTTTCTCAAACGAAACCAAACACTCTGTCTGGTTATCTAGTTTCCAAAATCAGATTTTGAGATTTCAATTTGTGTTCTTTTATTTTTAGTGAATTTGTTTTAATATTTTGGTTAACTTTTTGGAAAAATTACCGATAAATCCCAAATAAGGGAATATTATTCCATTTAGTCCTGTGTTTTTTCTTATGAACCATTTGGTCCTATTTGATTTGGAAGGAATCTTTTATTTTGATTTTATATTGTTCGGTGACATATTTGCCCTTTTCTTTTTTGGTTTTAAGTGGATTATGCTTGATGGTGTAGAATTTGGTCAATTGTGGTAACGTGTTTTTACATTTCCATTTCCATTTATGTATATCTGATTCATTGATTTGCGGTGGAATTAGTTAGGGTGTTAATGTGGGTTTACTGATTGGGTGGATGTATTTTGCTTTACTTGGTAGGCTGTCGTGGTGTCGTGGGCGTCCGATGACGGCGATAATCTGGTTTTTTTAGAAAGTAAGTGTGTCGGTTGGTGGTGTTTGTAATGTTATATATATATATATATATATATATATTTTTAAGGGAGAAGGGGGGTGCAGGTCTCCGACGACGGCGATAATTTGGTAAATGTTTTTATGTTGATGCGTTTTGGTGTTGTGGGTATTGTGTGTGTTGTTTTTGTTTCTTGCGGAGGGTGTAGATCTCCGATGATGTGCAGTTGCAAATTTTTGCTAATGTTATTTGTGATTTGCAGGTATGGAGTAAATAGGGTTTAACATTACAAACTTATAAAATTGGCACACACACCAATCCTCACGGGATTTACATTGCCATTCTGGATGTTACCATGTTCATCTCTTCCGTGATGATCGCGTAGGAGGGAAAAACAGACAGTATGCTTTCTGGGTACATTTGCCAATTTAACATTGCACAATCCCAATATTACCCCACAATAAATGAGGCAACACACGCTAACATGATGTCCAAAAATGTCCTACCCTATCAAATGGGACTTATCGGTTCATAAGATTAAACACAGGACTAAATGGTTGAAAAGATTCTGTTTTGGGATTTATTGGTACATTACCCTAAGTTTTTTATTTTTATTTTTTAGATGCATTTAATCTAGTTATACTCAAAAAGTAAAATATTTAACAATGTTTTTTCAAAAATTCAATAAATACTAAAAAAATACAAAAAAAAAAATAATAATAACAACAATATAAAAATTCAATACTTTTTTTTTTTGTTGAGAAATAATGGTCCTTTTAAAAAATATTTACAAATCCATGAAAAAAATTTGTAACTTTAATCATATAATGGGAGTTTTTTTTTCAGCTCCGTCGTTCTAAGTTTGTAGAAGAATAAGGGCAATGAACTTTCAAAATAAGTGCACTTTTTAACTCTCAAAAATGTGCTGGACGAAAATATCCCCAACAATAACGTTTTTCACTCTTTAGGTGATTTGAAAACATTAAAATTTAATAACTTTTGATTTATACTTCTATTTTTTTTTGTGCAAAATTTATATTTTTATAATCATTTCATCGAGATCTGTTAAATAAGATCCATGAACAATGTAAAATTTTTATTAAAAAAAATCATGAAATTTTATTGGGAAAATTTTTGCTGACTTTTGTACAGTGAAAATTTCACTATCTATTCACCCAAAAAGAAAATTCACTATCTAAACTTAGTGAAATTTTTATTAAAAAATTAAAATCATAAATTTGAGAATCAATTACAAAAATTAAGTCCCTAATTTCAAATTTATATATAAAAAATTCAAATTCAATGTTCTAAAATGATGAATTTTAAGTACATTTTCACTTACTATCTTAATGAAATTCTCCAATACGGTGAACTTTTATTGTGCGATACAGAGATAATAGAAAAAAATGAAAGAAATAACTGAGAGAGAAATAGAAGAACAAGGGAGGGAGGGGGGGAAGAAATAATATACACAAATCAAGGGAGATTGTGCACGGAATCTTGTTATTATAAATAAACTTGATGAATATATGAAAATAATGATAATTGAGGGATGGTGGCGGGGACAAATAGTGGTGATGGCGGTGGTAGACAGTGGCTATGATCAATGATGACCATAGTTGATGGTAGCAATGGTGGATAGTTACAATAGCAGTAGAAGATGATGTTGAGATTGATCATAGTAATAGTGATGGTGGCGGCAATGGTGAATAGAGCCGATAACAAACTTTTAGATATAAACTATGTCACAGAGAGAGAGAGAGAAAAGTAAATAGGACATCGTAAAAGAGAAAGTGATATGGAAAAGAAGATTTTAGGGCTGCAAGGTATTGTGAAATATTTTGTTATTCTTCTAAAGTTTGAAATCTTTATATCAAACAATTTTTATTCTACTTAAAACTCTTACACAAATTTGTGAGTAAAGGGCCACCTTTTAATTTTTCCTATTAAAATAGGTAAAATGTATCGTAGTTTTTTTTAAAAAAAAAAAAAAAATTGAATAGCAACACTGTGTTTGGTTTTAATTTTTGAGATTCAATTTTTTGAAAATTAAGTTTTTTTGTTTTTCGTTTTTAGTGAATATTTTTAAGATTTTAAGTAATTTTTTTATATTTTTTTGGATGCACCTTATTTAGATAAATCTAAAAATCAAATATTTGTAAAAAAATATTTTAAAAAATCAATAAATACACAAGAATATGAAAATGTATTGAATTTTTTATATTTTTGATATTTAGTGAATTTTTTAAAGATTTTTTTCACAGATATTATATTTTTTAAGTGTATTTATGTTAGGTGTATTTAAAAATTAAAAAAATTACTTAAAGTATTAACAAAATTCAATGAAAACAAAAAAATACGAAAAATAAAAATTTCACTTTTTTTGAAAAGTGAATCATGAAAATTGAAACCAAATATTATTCTTTGTGTTTGGTTTGAGTTTTTTGGATTAAGTTTTTTGAAAATTGAGTTTTTTATTTTTCGTATTTTTTTTAATTTTTAGTGAATATTTTTAAAATTTTAAGTATTTTTTAAAACTTTTTTACATGTACCTTACTTAGATGTATCTAAAAAGTAAAAAATTTGTAAAAAAATATTTTAAGAAATTAATAAATACATAAAAATACGAAAAATATATTGAATTCTTGTATTTTTTTGTATTTTTGGTATTTAATGAATTTTTAAAAGATTTTTTCACAAAAATTATATTTTTTATATGTATTTATGTTAGGTGTGTCTAAAAATTTAAGAAATTGCTTAAAATATTAAAAAAATTCAGTAAAAAGAAAAAACACAGAAAACAAGAAAGTAAAATTTTCTGAAAAGTATTTTTAGAAAACCAAAAACAGGCAAAGTGATTAAATTTTTTTTCTTAATTCTGAAATGATTTTATAAGTGTATCTCCAACAGTTTATCAAAATTTTCATCAAATTTAAGTAAAAGATTCATTTGATATCAAGTGCTCTAACGAAGATTTTTGAAGATTCATCAGCACACTAGTCGACTGAGCGGACAACTAGGCGAATGTTCGGCTGGTCGAATAGTCAGTGTAAATTTTTTACAAATTTTTTTCTTGAGGTGGTCATCTGGGGGTCGAACGGACGGACAACTAGGCAGATGTTCGACTGGTCGATCGGCCAGTATAAATTTTTCATAAATTTTTGTCTTGAGATAGTAATCCAAGGGATATCTGGAATAAAAATTTAATGATAATGAATAGTAATTTGATGAAAAGTATATCAGTTCTCAATTTGATTAAAAAAAAATTAAAATCTTAAATTTGATATATATTTGATAAAATAAAATAAAAAAGTATATTAAAAAAGCAGGGAACATCAGCAGGGAATTACTATTTTCCATATTTTGCGCCAAGGTTTTCTGAGAGTGAGAGAGAGAGAGAGAGAGAGAGAGAGGAGTGATTTTGATGGTCAATCCTAGTCCACTTTCTCTCACTTCTGTGGATGACTCTCTCTCCCTCTTCTTTCATATAGTTTATGTGTATTTATACAGAATGACCCATGAATGAATGAGTAGTGTGGTAATTTCTGCAGTATATTTCTTTTCATCATGTGAATTTATTCAGGTTCTGCTTATGTGATAATCGAAGCAATTCAAGCCTCTGCATCGTTGTGAGACTCTCTCTCTCCACCTTTATTAACTTTGATCATAACAATTATGCTTGATTCTCACTATGGAACGCTTTTTTAGTTGCTGATTTTACTTCTTTAAGCTTTTACTAATAGTTTGATTGTTTGGAGCCGTTTGGTTTCTCAGAAAATCCATGAGAAAGAAACTTAATTGAACAAAATTTTCCACTGATAGAAAGCTTGTAAGCCACTATAAATACTGTGTAGATGCATTGCTTTGGATTGACATTAATTGAACCTCTTATTGTGTACTTATTAACTTCTCAACCCAATCTGAAAACCCCTTTATAAATTGCCTACTGTACTGATATGATGAAAAGTTAAATCTATGCAATTTAGATGTGTTTAATTTTGTCCAATTAATTCTGTTTTTAACTCGCATTTTCTAAGAGCCCTGGAGTTAACGATCGGACAAATCTCTACTAACCCTTGGGTTGATTCGAACTCGAGACTCGTATCTTATCCTCGAGTCTTTATCGCTTGGCTAACCCGTGGATTTGATCCATATGCATTTCTACAATTGGAATATTGCAATCTTTTGATTATCTGTTTGTTTTTGTTTTTGTTTTTTTTATCTTTGTTGATGAAATTATGTGTATTTCTAAATTGACCTATTTGCAGTTAGATTTTGGTGAACTAAAGTGAGTAGAAAAATCAAACTGCAATCACCACATCACCCTTAATTACTTATTGATCAGCCAAATAGACAATTTGGTTGCATATATTTTAACCCATTTTGCTGCATTTTTATATAGTATATGAGGTTTATCTTCTCTATCTATTGTACAATAATTAATGCCTTTACTCACCACAGCTTTCCAAGGTTTAATCCCTTTGTTGTTTTTGTGAATGCCCTTTGGCATTTTATTCTAAAATTGCTCTCTCTCTCACACACACACTCACTCTTATTTTCAATTTGATGTACAAAATGCCTTTTCAACAACATAATCCTTACAGTTTGTGAGTTTCCTAGCCATTACATTGCCATTTTTTTTTGTATTAATGTTGAGCTTTTCATTATATGCATCTCATGTTACTCATCTGTTTGCTTAGTTGGGTTTTTTTTTTTCTCATTTTTTTTTTTGGGATGGTTTTTTGTCTATTTAGGTGTTTTGGCTTTTTTAGTTAATGCATACTAAAAAAGTTGCTTTTCTGTGAGTGAAAAAATTGATGTCACATTTGATTTTTTTAGTTATTAATGACAAACAGCTTGGTGACTTTTTGACTGTTTTGTTTTTTTAGCCAAATGGTGGCTTTTTTCTTGTGTCCCCAAATGACCCCTTAGTTTCACAAAACAATAGAATGCTTTCATCTTTCATTACATATATTATGATCTCCTACTTGTTATAAAAACTGATAGGTTTTGTATTGACACTGAATCCTTAGCCTTTACCATTATAAAAGCATTAAGATAATGTCCCTTGTGTATTGAATCCATTTGGTGTTTGGAAAAGTTTGCTAGACAATTCTTCACATAGATGATATTAGAAAATAACGCTTATTGAATGTATTCCATGTATTGCACTTACAGCCCTAACATGTTAATGTATGAAGAATGACCTTTTGAAGAATTTAATTTTTTTTAATTTCAACTGGTATTTACTATTTAACTTGATTTTGTTTTTTCTTAAAACTTAATAATAGTGAGAATGGTTACATTTTATAACTTTTCTATATGGTTTCTTTTTAAACTCAAATTGATAAGTTCACTGGTTTTTAGTTCAAAAAAAAGTTCACTGGCTTTGACCTTTATCATAACTAATAATTGCACTGATTTTAAAGGATTGGAGAAGTCAAAATGATTCATTTGAAGGACCAAATTATGTGGCACTGGTAGATAGGGAAAAACAACAAATTGCATCTCTGTATTTATGAGTGATAATAAGTCTTACCCTTAAGTTATGGCACAAATGAAGTGGGTTGTTAGTTGTGCAAAAGACGCAAGATAGTTTCCCACCATCATTTTGCTTGTGGGAAGGGGTGGGTTAATGATAAGGGTGGCTGTCTGTACTGGCTCATCACGTTTGGATGAATGAAGGGGAAAAAAAGAGAGAATTAAAAAATCCTTTTGTTATAAACACGATTAACAAAACTCTTGCTTATTTTATGACATGTATAGAAAATAAAGAGACATGAATGGAAAAATAGTTGGATATACACAATCAAATATTCAGTAGCTGCCTAAAAGATACTTATAGCAATATTATGTGGACATGAGACACAGATACAACATGAGATGAACATCCCGACGTAGCAGTTTTAAAAAACCAGAACAATGACACAGCCAGAACATGTTAAAATTATTCGTTTTCACATAACAATCAAATTCTTTGTATATGAAATATTGAAAAATAATTAATTTTCTCTGTTTATATATTGGAAAAATGTTCAATAAAGAGGCTTACCATCTTAATTTTTGAAGTCTTGAGTATTCATACACAAATTGGAATTTGTAAGGCTTTGAGTTTCAATAGTAGAAAATCTAATGGAGGGATTAATACATATAAACCCGTACTTTTTGTTTTATACATGTCAAATCATAATTGACATAGAAATATATAAATGGAACCTGGGTTGATGACATTGGGAAATTATTAGTACATGCAATGATGCAACATAAGAAAAAATGTCACACAGCAACTGTCACATTAATCTATTGCACAAATGCTTAAAGTTTGGTGTCAAATTGTCAATGATTGGGAATATACTGAAAGTTCCAATAACCTATTTGGAAGTCTAAAAATCTAGCTTGGTTTTGATAATCAAGAGCTTTCCATTGTCAAATATATATTTGAGAAATGCTAGAGACCCACACTAAATTCACCCATAGTGATGTGGCAAGGAAGTTGGGCCCTATATCATTGGATGTGTAACAAATCAAAAGTTGACAACTATCATACTCCATCATTGTGGGTCGAATTGTGAAAGCTTTTTGGAGGTCTCAAACAATTTCTTACGTACTTTCAGCCTGCGATTTTGGAAGTCTTTAAAAATTTCTTATGACTATCATTTTCAAATCATTTAAGTTGTTACAATCAACAGAATTTTATAATTGCTAGCCTGCTGCAATCATATGTAGATGGTCATTCCAGAAACTTTATACTGAATCCTTAATTTATTACAATCTGCTGGTTGAGGTTTCTGAGTCTAACTGTGCCTTCCCTTCTCTTCCCCCAGCACAAAGATAGTAGCAAGGTACCCTGTGTTGCTGTATCCCTCTATCAATTTATGATATAAAAGAAGAATCTTGTGACTACTAGATATGAAAAATCAAGGGCATTTTTGCGTTGTTTTTCTGTGCTGACTGCTGAAGATACATGTTAGTATTTTATGTCTCAAGAGCATCAAGTTATTGTTTCTTGGTAAAATTTGCTTTAGGATGTGTCCTTTTAATTTTTGATGGTATCGTATGACTGGGAAAAAGGGGAATAAAGGAGGACATGAAGAAAAAGATAGTGGGGAAATCAAGTTTCTCTTGTCTATAGTTTTGGGTCATCTTAGTCTATATGCTACAAAGGTTCTTATGGAATCTGCGTACTTAATGTTACAATGTATTGGCCTATTCTTTCATTTTATAACCTTTTATCACTCTACTACATTAGTGGTTAGTCTCATAATCTTCCAATTATTTGTTTTTTTCCTTTCCAATTTAATTCTCTCGTTGATTCTCATGTTGTATGTACTATATAGTGGAAACTCTTTTCTTTTCATTTCAATTTTCCCCCCTTTTTTGCAATTGCTGATTATACGTACTGTAATAATGAGACTGCAGTTAAAGTCATTTGGACTGGATGGGTAAGACAATTCATTTGTCTGGGTTTCCATACCTTGTTTCTGCGGAAACAGTCAAGGAATTCTTAGAGCAACACACAGGCAGAGGAACTGTAGTAGCTTTAGAGGTCAAGGAGCCCAAAAGAAAAGGGTCAAGATCATTTGCCACAGTTCAATTCGCAACTGCCAGCAGTGCTGATTACATTATCTCCTTGGCTAATCGAAGGTTATATTATGGATCATCTTATTTGAAAGCTTACCCTAAGGACTTTGATCTCGTTCAAATGAAGGCATATGTGCATGACATGGAAAGTGTGACTCTGTATTTTGGATGTCAGATCTCGAAGGAGAAGTTTTCAGTGCTCTGGAAGAGGGAAAATGTCTCTGTGAAATTTGGTTTTGGTCTAAGAAAAATGTATTTCTTTCTGTCCAACTTTTTTGTTGAGTACAAGCTTGATCTATTTTATGAGAACATCTGGCAGATTGAGCTTCGTCGTCCACGTGATAAAACTTCAAAGTTTCTGCTCATTCAGGTATGTTCCACTGAAATGTTTTCCGTTAGCATTCATTATTTGCTTTTCTTTTTCTTTTGCTGCTGAATAAACTGAATTTCTTGTGACAGCTTTTTTATGGATTACATAGAGTAAATAATTTATGCAGCTGGGTTGTGTGCAGGGACGGATCTAGGAATTGAGGAGTTTTTTTTTTTTTGGTGGGGGGGGGGGGGGGGGGGGGGGCAAAAACACATGTAACTTATTTCTCTTTATCGGACATTCTTTGTTAACATAATTGAGAACAAAAATATAATTAGACATATTTATTGTCTGTCTAGTAAAGTTAACTATTTGAAAATGCTGTAATCGCCACTTTTTATAATATATATAAAAACACCTATGATAAATTCGACATCAAAACCTTAATTAATATCTATGATCAAGTAACTTACTACAAAATCATCTTCCATCTTATCATGCAGTTTACTTTTGAAAAAAAGTTTATAATTGAAAATGTATGTTTTTATGAGTATAATGATAATCCATTTCAATAAGAGGTATTAAATTTTATTATCTTATTTTAAAAATGTCATGTTGAAGCAGACGATATTTTTATTTCCAGACAATATACTTATTTCTAGAGAATGAACAAACAAGAATGAATACAAAATAAGATGCATAAGCAAATTAAAGTGTGATTTATAAAAGAAGAAAAAAAAACATAAATGATATAAGAACAGAAAACAAGAATAGTAACAAATAGAAACAAATAAAATAATACACGTAACTTTAAACAATATAGAAATATAACAAATAGAATAGATCAATATTTGATAAAACTCAATTTAGAAACTATTTTTAAAATTTTGTAATGTAAATAATTTGGAGGGTGCAAACTACTAAAATTTTGGGGGTGCAAAGTACTCTATTTTGAAATTATCTTACTAATTACTAGTACACTATACATAGTTTTTAAAAATTTTGGGGGTGTGTCTGCCCTTCCCGCACCCCCCTAAATCCATCATTGGTTGTGTGGCGATTTGGCTTCTAAATATGTAAAATTATTTTTAATTTGCCTATTGACAAGAAAATTAAGATATACATAACAACTAATCCAAAAAAAAAAAAAAAGCTTCACAACTTAATATGTCTCTGCCATTTTGGAAAGATTAGCTTTAAATTTTACAGTCTTTTTGAAGTGATTGGCCTTAGATTTCTACATTCTTGATAACATATGTTCGTTAATTCATGGTTTCAAGGGTGTCATAATAGGCATAGCTGATGGGACAACAATATTTTACAGGCGCTTTATAGTCTTGACAGGCCAATTGATAGTAATCCACCATCCTGGACACTGGGGAAGCATACAAAACAAAATATGATAAAACATTGGAGGTTCGTAGGGATGTTTAGACCGTCTTGAAAGGGAGAACTTTTAAGAAAATTAGTGCAAGGTCAAGCTTTTGGCTTTCTTGACTTGCCCCTTAGGATGAGACCCAATAGGCCTTGTATGGGTGTTTTGGCATATATTAGGATCTTTATTAGAAACTGTTATATGTCTAAATCAAACCAGGCTTGTGGAAATTGTCACTTGCAAGACATTTGGACTTGGTGGCCTTGGACGTCATGTGCCTAAAATTTCAGAACTCGCAGGTCACTGAGGACTATGATTTGAGCAATGGCATTGTGATAAAAATCATCCAAAGATTGGAGAAATTTTCTCCATATCTGGTAGGATTAAGTTTTCAATGTCACTCTTATCTAAAGAGGGTTGCAGCCTTGTCTTAGTGATCCACTTTTACTTTGTCAAGAAAACACCTTCAAGGCCTATAGCTATCAATGATGGGGCTTCATGACCTGTGCGCTAGTAGCTGTAATGCTATGCTTGCATAGAGGACTTTGGCTTCTTTTTACCTAGGTGGCTGTAAAATTTAATTATGAATCTCCTTAATTCAGATACATCTTGATTGTTGCACTAAGCCATCTGTAAGAGAAAAACGCCTAACTTCGATAACGGTCCCTATCAACTAAGTATTGTTTCCACTCTCACTCAGTTTATGATTTTGTTCAATGGGAATGTCAAAAGTTTTATATCCCAACATTCATATCTCCTTAAGAAGATCAAGCACATACTTGTGTTGAGAGATGAAAATACCATGTCTTGATCTAGCAACTTCATTACCCAAGAAGTAACCTTTCCATGTGAGGAGTGTTTGACAAACAAAGTGTGATCAACTTGACCTTGGTGATACTCAAATTTGAGCATAGCCTTGGTAACTTTCTCAAACTAGGCTCTTGGTGATTTTTTTAAACCATTCAAAGACTTATTTAGCCTACAATCATCACTATCATTGGGAAGTGGAAACCCTAGGAGAATATCGATTTAAACCTCCTCTTCCAAGTCACCATGGAGAAAGCATTTTTTACATCAAGCTACTGAAGTGGTCAATCCAAGTTAGCTACCGCGGAATAATGAGTGAAATGAAATTTATCTTTCCTACAAGAGCAGAAGTTTCTTGCTAATTCATTCTGTAGGTCTAGTAAATTTGGAGAGGCCAATCCACTCATATACTTATCTTGTAAATTTGGAGAGTCCTTCCCTTGTACACAACCACACCCATTTCTAACAGTTTTTAATCCAATGTGAAATTTACTCCTTGTATTTTCAACCATGTGTATGGAGTAAAAAAGAATACACTAGCTTCTTTGCATTGAAAATTTGGGTTGGTTTGATGCTTGCCATTCCTATTATTGGACAATCACTTCAACTTGTTTTCTTACTTGTATATTACAACTAAAGCTTATTTTTTGTGCAATTTAAATGGTAGTTGGTTGGTGCTCCTCGGATCTATAAGAAAGTTGAAGAATCTATTTACAGCTATTTTAAGGAAGCTTCTGATGACCAATGGGTCAGGGAAACTGATTTCACTCCATCGAATTGCATTGGGCAATCTTCTTCTTTATGTTTGGAGTTTCCATGTGGTGTTGACCTTTTAAACTTCAGCGAATATTTTGCTTTTTATAAGGAAAATGAAGGCCCATTCATTTTGGAAAGAGGTTTAACTTTTTCTTGCAATTTGGATCTGGTACCCATTGTGGGTCCTCCTCCTGGACTTGAAATGCCATATAAAATATTATTTAAGATCTGTATCTTGGTTCAGCAAGGGTGTCTTCCAGGACAAGCACTTGATATTAACTTCTTTCGGTTGGTTGATCCTGGGAGAATAAACATCGCGTTTGTAGAACATGCCCTAGAGAAACTTTATCATTTAAAGGAATGCTGTTACGAGCCTGTAAGGTGGCTTGATGAGCAATATAGAAAATACCTCACCTTGAAGAGACCTCCTAGAACACCTGCTATTACGTTGGATGATGGATTGATGTATGTACACAGGGTTCAAATAACCCCATGCAAAGTGTATTTCTCTGGTCCAGAGGTTAATATGTCCAATCGTGTATTACGCCATTATTCTGAAGATATTGATAATTTTCTCCGGGTTTCTTTTGTTGATGAGGAATGGGGTAAGTTGTTTTCAACAGATTTATCCCCACGGGCATCTTCTTCAAATGAGGATAGAAGAACTGGCATTTATAGAAGGATACTGTCGACTCTTAGGGATGGCATTGTTATTGGCAATAAGAAGTTTGATTTTCTTGCTTTTTCTTCAAGTCAATTGCGAGATAATTCTGCATGGATGTTTGCTTCAAGACCTGGGCTTACTGCTGCTGATATAAGAAATTGGATGGGTGATTTTCGTCGGATAAGAAATGTGGCAAAATATGCTGCCAGACTCGGTCAATCTTTTGGTTCCTCCACAGAAACTTTGAGCGTCAGTGGGCATGAAATGGAAATAATTCCTGATGTAGAGGTTGTAACAGGTGGAATCAAATATGTTTTCTCTGATGGAATTGGGAAAATATCTGCTGACTTTGGTCGGAGAGTGGCCAAGAAATGTGGCCTTAAAAGTTCAACTACATCTGCCTTTCAGATTCGATATGGTGGGTACAAAGGAGTTGTGGCTGTTGATCCCAATTCATCAATGAAAATGTCTTTAAGAATGAGCATGTCTAAATATGAATCAGACAATACAAAATTAGATGTTTTGGCATGGAGCAAATATCAGCCTTGTTTCTTGAATCGCCAATTGATCACTCTTTTGTCTACCCTTGGGGTTTGGGATCATATCTTTGAAAAGAAGCAAAGAGAGGCAATAGAAGAACTGAATTCCATCTTAACAGATCCGTTAAGGGCTCAGGAAGCTTTGGAATTGATGGCTCCAGGAGAGAACACCAACATTCTCAAGGAAATGCTTTTGTGTGGCTATAAGCCTGATGCTGAACCATTCCTTTCAATGATGTTGCGAGCATTTAGGGCTGCAAAGTTGCTGGAAATACGGACAAAAACAAGGATATTTGTTCCAAGAGGAAGGTCAATGATGGGATGTCTAGATGAGACCAGAACCCTGGAATATGGGCAGGTATTTGTGCAAATTTCTGGGGTTGGTCATAGGCCATTTTATGATAATTCTCTTCTCATGCTTGGTGGCTGTGGCTCAGACCAGCATAATCGTATTGTTGAGGGGAAGGTAGTTGTTGCTAAAAACCCTTGCTTGCACCCAGGTGATGTTCGTGTCTTAAGCGCTGTTAATGTGCCAGCTTTGCACCATATGGTGGATTGTGTAGTTTTTCCACAGAAAGGAATGAGGTAAACAATGTCATAGTCTCTTGCTTTTCGTCATGACTATATCTCATATAATCTAATGTTCCAGAAAAAGAAAAAAAAATGTTTAATGTTTATAACCAGATTTGTAATATTATACCAGATTTAGTTTGGTAGTTCTATTTCTAGTTGTCACTATTGATTTAGTTGTTACTTTGCACTTTTTATTTATAAGTTTAAAGTTTAAGAAAAAAAGAAAAAAGTAGAGAATTCTAAGCTCTCCAAATTATCAATCTCCTCTTTGTTTCTACTTTATTTTCTTCTACTTGTTCTTATATATAGATAACTAAACCAATTTAATATGTTCTGCCTTATGCGTATATATAAACATAATAATATTTGTATGTATAATGTGCATGTGTGGATATGTGATATATCCTTGCAAAATGCTTGCACTATAGCATGTCATGGGTGCCTTGTCATTCTTTCAAATGCACTCGCTTTTTGCTTGATGCATCTTTTTACTTTTTATTACATGATACCCCATAGTCACTACCCATTTTTCAATTGTAAAGTATTCATCATAATGAGATTTGTTAATTGCTGATATCATGCATCACTTTATCTTAGTCACCAGTATTATATGCATACAGGATGGGTTCACAGAATGACTGACTAACGATCTTGACTGGAATTTCTTCTATGTAATTTACAATAACTGACATCGAAAAAATACATTATCATTGGAAGGGATGAAGAAGACACGTGACTGGTTTCTATGAAACAAATCCGGTCTATGATGAAAGCATTCTATCAGGTTGGTTGATGCAGACAAACACATGTCAATGTATGTGTCTATCAATTTGCTGATCATGAGGCTGCCAGTTGATAAGCACAGCTTTGGGCTTAAAGCTACAACTGCAGCATCATGTGGAACTGCAAGCACATAAATCATTGTGTGAATGATACTATTAGATTTTGTTGTTATTTTAGAAATGGGGGTACTTTTGTAATTTGTTAGACTATTTAATATAAATATATGGGTCCAGGGATGAGAAGTGTAGTTCATACCCAAAAAAAAAAAAAATCCTTTTTCTGTATTACTTTTTCTTTCTTTTCTCTTCCTTCCTCTTCTTCTCCCTCTTCTTCTTTTTTTTTATTTTTATTTTTTATATAACTGATACCTTATCTACCAACATCAAGTAGTGTTTTTAGGGGGACTCGGTGAAGCTTTGGGTGTTTTTGATAGTAGAAGCTATAAATCTAAGAAGCACGGACACTTGTAGGAACACTTTTTCAACGTTCTTAATTAGAATTTTAAATTTTTGTTATTAGATACTTTATAGACACTTTGCGGACACTTCTGTGACACTTAACCCTCCAAACAAAACCATGTGATGAACCTCTTATGAAGTAACAATGTTCTCCATTCTCAAAATCTAACTTCTACACTAAATATGTCTTGAAACATTTATAACATGAATACATCATGGGTATTTTAATGTTCTACAATTATTTTTGCATCGTTTATAATGCAATTGTTATGTGAATGATATCTTGACTTTGAAGTTATGAAATATATGACTTTTTAATTTCAATTAGTGCTTTTTAAAATATTTTTTTATACATTTGAATAAATTACCCATAGATCTGAACTATAATCAATTTTAAAAATATAAAATTTTAATGTATCTCAGGCATGTCATGTCATGCATTTTAATCCAAATTTTCATGTCGGCATGTCTGTGTATGTATTACTTAGTAGTTATAAACTAATTGTACTTATCTGTGATGTTTCTTCCGAGCTACAGTGGTAAAAATTGCTTCTTTTATTTCTTCTCCAATAACTATATCTGATAGCTGTTAAAATCTTTCTTTGTTCTTAATTGATACTAATTTTAGCCGACTCTAATGGCAGACCTCATCCAAATGAATGTTCGGGGAGTGATTTGGATGGTGACATTTATTTTGTCTGTTGGGACCCTGATCTGATTCCACCGCAGCAAATCCAACCCATGGATTACAGCCCTGCACCAAGTATGTTGTTGGATCATGATGTTACAATTGAGGTATTACTATCCACAAATTTATATGTTAAAGCAGTTTTCTTGATTTGTAAATCTATAAATTAAGAGTACCAACAAAAAGAGGGTGTATGCATATTACTCTGTGTTGATGCACTTTTAGAACTTACGTTTTCAACCTATCATAGAATTTTTTTTCACATGGGTTTAATATTCCCAACTTCACATGGGTTTTGTGTTCTATCTCTCGTTTCCTTCAATGCTGTCATATATTATCAAGAAATACGATGTTGATCTCAAAATTTGCTTGGCCAATTTTTGTTCTTCTTCATAATTCCTCACTTCAAAATGATTTGAGATTTGATTTGTTATTTCATGTTGTACATAATTCACCATAGTTAATTTTAACAGTGAAGATGCTTTGTGTTCTGGCCTTCGTTTTCTTGCTTTTCTTATTTGTTGAAAAAGATTTATGTGACTGTTTTTATATATTTCAGTTTACTTGTGTATGTGTGCGTGTGTATGAGCATATATGAATGTGAGTCACATATGCCTGCATAAAATAGCAATTTTCAGGTTTCCTTGAGGTAGATACACAAGTCATAAAATGGTTTACAAATGGAAAGCTTGGAGTCATTTCCTCCATTTGCAATTCTTTTTTAAACCTAGGCAATTGGAAATTTTTTGCATGAGATATATAATTCAAGTGAAAATAAATCAAAGATTAATGCACTACATTTAGTATGAACTACCAAGCAGTAATAGTAGGAACATATCTAGAAGTTTTTACTGGCGTGACTTGGCATCATGCAACATTGGCTTTGACAACACCTGGCTCAATATGTATGCAAGCATCGACATACCTTCTTAAGCCTTAACCTTAAACCATCACAAACTAGCTGAACTAATAAGATTGACAGGAAGTCTTATGATTGATTGAAATATTACAGTTCATTTGAAATCTATAAAAGGTGTTACACTTTTTATGTACCAAGAGTGGGAAAGAAGAGTCATTGTTCCTCTTTTGAAATTAAAGAATAGAAAACTGCTGGATCTGTCACATTATGTAATTTTTGTTGAAACTACAATGTGCTGAGAATTCTGGTGTGACCGGTTAGGTGAGCTTAAATTTGTGTGCTGTTGAATATTAACCGATACAAATCTACAGGTTCGCAACTGGGTGGAATCATGGAACCTTGCTGAAAGTGCTTGCAATAAATCAAAATTAAAATTATAGTAAGATAATGAATATGAGGATGGTGATGGATTCCAATTTTTGTTTTAATTTTGCTGTTTTATTTATCAGGGTAGGAGTTGTGGACAGAGTGGTATGCAGTTATATTTATTGGCTTTAAGATGTACTTGGCTAATCAAGCCCATCAATTTTCCTTACATAGCCTTGTTAGAACTCTCACCTAAGTTTATTTAAGTACTTCATTAGGACCAAAGGCTATGAAGCACGGACACGGCAATTTTCAAAAAATGGGGACACGGACACAGCGGGGGACATGGCGAATTTTATTTTATTTATTTTATATATTTTTATGTGTTATGTAGATTCATATTACATTCATACCAGTTAGGGTATTCATACTAGTCAGTGTATTCATACCAGTCAGTGTATATAAGTGTGTTTAGATTATTTTGCTTCGTTTTTCTTTCGTTAAGTTATTCTTTGAGTCAGGTCAGTATGGAATCAATGTCCAATTCAGGGTTCAAAATTCAATCATTCTCAAATTCAACAAACAAAATTGTTTTCAAACTCAAAGTGATATGCCAGTCATGCCATTGATGAGCAAAAAAAAAACTGATTTTATTGAAGTCAGGGGAGGACATCCTCGATTACAGAGACAAAAAAAAAAAAAAAAAAAAAACAACAACAACAACAACAACAACAAAAAACCCAGAAATACAAAAAAAAGAAAAAAGAAAAAAAAAAAACAAGCAGCCCAGAAAAACAAAAGAAAAAAAAAAAGAAAAAAAGAGAGATCTATTGTTTTGTTTCCAGTGATGGCCACACGCCGACTTCACTTACTTGGTTCTTTCGTTAAGCTCTTCTTTTTTTTGTCGTCGACCCTTGAAGGCCCTGCCTCGGTACTTACAGGACCACTGAGAGGGTTGACTCCATGTTGGCCGTCAAAAGCAAAGAACGAAGGTGCTCCAAATCGGGCCATGACGGTGGCCTTTCGTTTCAACTCTTTGTTCTCCGCCTTCAACACGCAAACCTCCGCCTTCAACACGCAAATCTCCGCTCGCGCATCTTTGTACATGCATTGGAGTAGAGAGAGTTGGGAGTTCAACTGTTGTACCTCACTTGTCTTATTTTGTAGCCGGTGAGACAACTTAGAGACCGCAGTCATTGTCTCCATGCAGGACTTCAGCGTATAATGGTTGGCCTCAATGTCAGATTGAGCTGCCATTATTTGCTCGATTGATAGCATAGGAAAGTTAAGAGAGTAAAAGTAGGAGCAGGGGTACTTGGTCCAGCAGAACTTATGGGATCGTTCAGGTCCGGAAACAGAGTAAGGGGACGAGATGAGGAGGCCATATGTTAAAGGTAAGAGATGTAAAAGAAGAAAAAGAGTCACAGAGAAATAGCAGAGAACAGACTAGTTTTGACAACCTTTCTACTTCACTCAATCTCTCTATTCTGTCTCTCGATGAGGAAAAAGAATGAGAAGAGAGTGATGAAGAAAAAGGAGACAGAAGAGAGTGATGAAGAAGAAGGAGATGGAAGAGAATGAGGAAGAAGAAGGACAAGTGAGTGATTAAGTAGAAAACGGAAGATACTGATTCAGAAGAAGGTAGAAGAGAAGAAGACAAAGAAGGAGAGAGAGCCGAGGCAATCGGTAATTGAGGAGGTCTGCTTTTGTCGGCCAGCCGACGCAAAAGCAAGGCCGTGTTTCAAACGCGGTTTTCAAAGGAAGAGAGAGACGCGAGAGAGTTGTATGTGTATGTAGATTCATATTACATTCATCCTAAATTAAAATTAACAAACACTAACATAGTAACATTAATTGAATAAACATAACCATTACATTAAACAAATTAATAGATCATCCATTTACAAAAAATTCACAAAAAAATCAAAATAAACGATAACAAGAACTAAGACGAGAAGGGAAAAACATTCAACATCCAACAATATTTTTCACAAAAGCACTAAATAAGAGAGCAAAAGATTAAAAAAAAAAAAAAAATTCCTGTCGTGTCCCCGCCGTGTCCACTACAAAAAAATCATTAAATTAAAGGGACACGCCATCTGGCGTGTCCCCGGCGTGTCCCCGTGTTGGACACCACCACGGCACTGATTTTGGATTGTCCATGCTTCATAGACCAAAGGTGTACATATTTTTCCTTCTTCATGTTGTATGGATAATTAGATAATTTGAGCATGCAAATTGATGATTATGAAGAAAAAAATTTGTTGGCAATTTTGTGTTTCAAAATTAGTAAGCCAAGTTTCTTCGGGATCAAATTGAAGTCTAATTATATGTATAACATTGTGCTGAAAAAGACATGTATAATGGAGTTGTGAGTACAATTAAGGTCAATTGCAGGAGAAACTAGTGAATTCTCAATCATTGTAACATCAAGTGTCAGCTATGAATCAGAATGATATCCCATGGTGTGTGTCGTTCACAGATGAAATTGTTCTAGCGGATGAAATTTTTGGAGGAAATAATATTAAATTGGAAATCTGGAGAGAAGCATTTGAGTCAAAAAGTTTAAATTAGTAGAAATAAAACTAAATATATGAAATGTAACTTTAGTAATAACAAAAGTATAAATTATGGAAAAGTGAAGATTGAAAATTAGGAAATTACAAATAGTGAACATTTTTGTTATTTAGGCTCGATTATTATTAAGGATGGTGAGATTGGAGATGATGTGGTCTATAGAATCAAAATAGATTGGCTCAAGTGGAGGATTGTGCTGGACATATTATGTGATCGGCAAATACCCCAATAAAACCGAAAGGAATTTTTTTATAGCTACAAGGCTAGTGATGCTTTAGAGCACAGAATGTTGGGCATTTAAGATTAAGAAACAACACGGTCATAAAATGAGTTTAGTTGAGATGAGGTTGCTTAGATGGATGTGTGGTAAGACTAGAAAAGATATAATTATAATTTAATATATTCGCAAAATAGTAGGAGTAGCTCTAATTAAAGATAAGTCAAAAGAAAACATGCTAAGACGATTTGATCACCTATAGATGCAGCAGCAAGGATGAGTGATGATTGCTGTAAATGAAAATGTTTGGGGGAGGGAACGACCTAAACTGACATGGGATACGGTAGTAAAAAAAATATGAATTTGATTTAATTTAATCAAGGATGTAACGTTGATAGAGAAGAATGGAGAAAAATGATTCATGTAGCCAACTCACTCGATTGGAATTTGTGACACGGGGCTTAGTTTGGTTATTGTGCTGGAAAATATGTTCAAAATAGTATTCTGATTTTAAGTTTGGCACTTATTAAAGATGAATTTTCTCCAACTAAACTAATGCTTTGTTACTATTATTATGATTGTAGTCGAAAGAGGGGTGGAGGTCTTATCAAAGCATGCCTCAACACTCTTTAGGGGTGATGGATCCTAGTAACAGGGACCTCAATGATCACAACAGACATTTCATTCATGTAGGATATTAAGGACCTGTTTCTCTAATGGCTTATTGAGAGATGATGTAGGGTATTAAGGACCCCAATGATCACGGTAGACATTTTATATTTACAGACCCGAGTATCCAGTGTTTTCTAGGTGTTAAAGATGCCAGGTATTAAAGGGCATCATCTATTTCGCTGTTGAAGTTTGTAAAGATCTATTTTGCCGAGAAAGGTTTATTTGGTTTTAAGCTATTGAGACTCACACACATTGAGATATCCAGTGAAGATAATCTACTCCTTTGATAGCCCTGGAAGATAAGGAGACCTACTTGGAAGGCCATACGTGTGGCTTGATGTGACATGATATTAGATGTGACTGTTGCACTGTTGGCCCAATAACATTCCTAAATTAAGCTACTAACAAAACTAAGATGACGTAAATAATTAAATTTTAAATCAATAATAAACTAGAAGTAGATGGGAACTGCATGGAATCACTCTTGAATATTTAATGCTCGACTTATATTCCTGTACAATCGTGATGTTTGATACAACTCCAAGTTATCATGTTCAATGCTTGCTCAAATGTTCCGTCCCATTCCCAATATCATGTTTATTTGTTATATTCAACACACCACATTTTTTTCTTGTAGGAAGTTGAGGAATACTTCACGAACTATATAGTGAATGACAGTTTAGGCATCATTGCAAATGCCCACACAGTTTTTGCAGACAGTGAACCTTTAAAAGCAATGAGCGACCCTTGTATAAAGCTTGCACGGCTATTCTCGATTGCAGTTGACTTCCCAAAGACTGGTGTGCCAGCTGAGATACCAACTGAATTAAGGGTCAAAATATATCCTGATTTTATGGAAAAGCCTGACAAGACTACTTATGAATCAGAAAATGTGATTGGGAAGCTTTTCCGAGCGGTGAAAGACATTTCGCCACAGTCGAGCTCTTTCAAATCCTTCACGAGGGACGTGGCAAGGAACTCATATGATCCTGATATGGAAGTGGATGGTTTCGAGGATTACATTGACGATGCTTTTGACTACAAAAGTGAGTACGATTACAAGTTGGGAAACCTTATGGACTATTATGGGATCAAAACAGAAGCCGAAATACTCAGTGGTAGTATTATGAAAATGTCGAAATCTTTTGACCGGAGAAGAGATGCAGAGGATGTTGGCTTGGCTGTGAGGTCATTGAGAAAGGAAGCTAGAACCTGGTTCAACACGAGCAGAGCTACATCTGATGCTGAATCTGACGATGTATACGCAAAAGCATCTGCTTGGTACCATGTTACCTATCATCCTAGTTATTGGGGTCAATATAATGGTGGAATGAACCGAGACCATTTCCTTAGTTTTCCATGGTGTGTTTATGATAAGCTGATCCACATCAAGAAGGAGAAATCTAGAATGGCTCTCCAGCTGTCCTCCCTTCAGAGGCGGCTCCAATATGGATTGAGCTTGGGATAGACATTCAGTATCACACCAGTTCCGTGTTCTGTAAAATTTGAAGCATTTTCATTTTCATGTGTATTTATCTATTTTGTGTTTTGATTTGTGTTATGGGTGTGTAGTTTATTCGATATAAATGAACTGTGCTGATGACTGGGAAATTGTTATCGGAACAATTTGTGGTTTGTTTTTTCTTCCTTTTGTTGGAGTACTGCATTTTAAGTTCTTGTTCATTTGGGGCGTTTATCAATCAGTCTTATTAATTAACCTTATTTATTTACAGATCTTAACTGATAAATTTATCACTGTAAATTTATTCATAAAAATAAAAGAGACTGATAAATTTATCAATAGAAGATAAAGAGTAAGAGTACTAAGTTCCAAAAAAGTTCTAAAAGTAAAACTTATTGGTAATTTACTCTGTTCATTTTTGAATAGTTTGGAATGTTACACTACAAGTTTAGGAGGGCTCTAATTGTGGGATATGACGGTCATCTTCAGAGAATTTATACACATTATCCATATTTCAAAGCTTTGACGAGTTTATGAATATTAACAGGGCAGTGGAAATGGATATGAGAAATCAAAATCAACCCGAGTATTGACACAAAGCTGGTTCAAGCAAAGGGTTTTCAATGTGGAATCTCAAACGGGTGACTCGGTGCATGAGCTACCAACTAATAAATACAAAGACAAGAAAGTCTTTGGAAACATAAATGAAAAATTACAATTATTTGCCATCTTCTGACAAAACATAAATGAAAAACTGCAGTTATTTGTCATCTTCTGACAAACTACAATTACATATACTGTCTACCCTCTCCGTTGTTCAAAGAGATAGACTGATATAAATAAGATTTGGTTAATCTTATTTGTCATGTAACGTTGGTTGAAAGGATTTGTCTGACCACTTTTCGACTAATAATGCAAGTTGCTCGACGTGTCTTTGATAAGATTGGAATCGATCATGAGACAATTGTATGCGATTGTGGGGTCCACTATGCTTCTATTATGTTTACGAGATTGTGATATTCTTTATCAGTCTCTTATGGAGGGGAATCAGGATCCTAGCTGTATTGCTCATTCCGAAATTGTTCTACATTATCTGCAGTCATGGCTAGTTCCAACGAAAAATCCAAATTATTTCGCTTTTTGAGATTTGATAACATGTCAAGAGCCTCATTAATTTGTGTAGGTTTGATATGTTATGGAAAAATGAGTTACAAATAGTATTCTACTATTTGTGACCATGAATGAGCCATGGATATTAAAAACAGCTTGTGAAACAGTCATTAGACAATCTTCATCCAAATAGTCATCTTCAAATTTTTGAATATTTTGCAATCTCTCCCTTCGACGATCTTTATTCAAATAGTCATCTTCAAATTTTTGAATATTTTGCAATCTCTCCCTTCGACAATCTTCATCCAAATAGTCATCTTCAAATTCAAAATCTTCTATTTCTTTAAGATACCAAATTTGATATGGTTGGAAAAAATATTCTTTTTCTCGTCAACCGATTGTGCTGGTGATACAAAAAGTAAAATATTTACTCCATCGGAAGCCTTTTACTACCCATGAGAGTATTACTTTTATGATCATTGGATACTTTATCCACTGGATTTGATCTAAAATTTGAAAAATAACTTAATTAGTTATTCCCCAATCTATGTCTTCAAAAAACCACACGTCATGATTTGCCATGATGGTTATTTTGAGAATTCTATTTTTAAAATTTAATTTATCATAGGATCGTTCTAAGATTTGTCTAATCTTATCACGATGATCCTTAACTTGATTTTTTATTAAAAGAAAATTTTCTTTTGGAAGCAAATTCTTACTTTTTCAAAAAGACAAATTCTTTTTATTTGTTCAAAAATTGGATTAGAAAACTTATTTGATATGAGATCTGATAGCTGAAGAAAATTGTTTATTTTTTCAAAATTAAAATCTTTATTCCAATTCATTTGTTTAAGAATATTGAAATAAAGGTTTTGTAAATCTTTTAACTTAGCTGTTTGCTCAACTAATTTGTTGGGCAGAACTCTCATGTGTTTTCGAAATTTCACTTTGTTGTTTACAATGTGAGTTTTCTAAACTCCATTGAGTTGTGTATAAATTTCTCTGGATATACCAGGGTTGAAAAAATCTTTTATTTCAAATTCTTCTAGTTTAGATGTCTGAATATTAGTTAGAATTGGGTTAGTTCTCATTTGAAAAAAATTATTTTGATAAACAGGCATAACTGGTGCACTGTAGAAAGGTTTTTTTTAGCTTTGGTTGTGCTATCATAGGATTTATAACTAGCTCTTGGAAATCCGCAAACTTGCTTATTGCTAGGGCTGTTCATGGAAATCGTGCACCCGCCTAACCCGCCCGACCCAACTGGACCCGACACACAACAGACGGGCAAGACACGGTAGATGGTCGGATGTGGTCCATTTTATTTGATTTTTTTGGATTCACGGTCGGTAGTGGTTTTTGTATTTTTTCATCCGTCGAAACCAACCCGACTAGAAATACCCAACTTCTCATGTACGCTTCCACCTACCTACCAAGCTTCTCATATAAGCTTCACAATTTACAAGGTTTGTCTCTCTGAATCCCTCTTTGTGTCTCTCACACTTCACTAAGCCACTTATGTCAAGTTGTCAACTCTTTTTTTAAAGAAAAAAATTGAAAAGGCAAAACAAATATATATAGAGAGAGAGAGAGAGTGCACCACCGAATCAGTTCATCATTTTTGAAGGAGAAAAATTGAAAAAGCAAAACAAATATGTAAAGAGAGAGAGAGAGAGAGAGTGCACCGAATAAAAAAAAAAGCAAGGCAATCCTCTCTATTTCTCTTTTGCTCTCTCTCATGTAACAAATCAAAGCTTCTCTTTGTTTTCTATCTTTGAAGTTCAATCTGTGACTTTCTTTGAGATGTGCGAACTAGGATCTTCAACCCTAAAAGAGGGTTATTCTCCTGAGATTCAGGTATCTCTCTTTATTCATTTTGGGGTTTTTTTATTTTTGTTGTTTTGATTTATAATTTATAGCTTTTTGTTGGTTAATACTTGATATTTTGATTCTCTAATCATGGTTGATTTAAGGGTTTAAAGTATTTTTCATTTTCGTGTTTTGATTTTCTGATTCTCTGTTTCTGATTGTTATGTTTTCATTTAGTGTTTGTAAAATATTTTGATTTGTTCATATTTTGATTGAGGGTTTGAAAAATATTATGAGATATGTTCATGTTTTGATTTAGGGTTTAAAAAATATTAATATTTGTTCATGTGTTTGTTGATTGAGAGATTTAAAAAAATTATGAGCTGCTCATGTTTTGATTGAAGGATTGAAAAACATTATGATTTTTGTTCATGTTTTGATTTAGAAAAAATATTATGATTTGTTTATATTTGGATTTAGGGTTTTAAAAATATTAAGAGTTTATGTTTGATTTAGGGATTGAAGAATATTAAGATTTTGGTTCATGTTTTTATTTAGGGTTTTAAAAATATTATGTTATGTTTATATTTTGGTTTTAGAAAATTATAGTTTTGTTCATGTTTTGATTTAGAGATTGAAATATTTTGGTTCATGTTTTTATTTAGGGTTTGAAAAATATTATGAGATGTGTTCATGTTCTGATTTAGGGTTTAAAAAATATTAATATTTGTTCATGTGTTGATTGAAGGATTTAAAAATATTATGAGTTGTTTATGTTTTGGTTTAGGGATTGAAAAATATTATGAATTTGTTCATGTTTTGAAAATATTAAGAGTTTATGTTTTGATTTAGGAATTAAAGAATATTAATATTTTGGTTCATGTTTTTATTTAGGGTTTTAAAAATACTATGTCTTGTTTGTAGATAATGGATCTTCTTACCAATGATGCCCCTGTTGATGGCCAACCTGTTGTTACTGCTGTTGGAACTCAATCTCAACTAGTAGTTGATGCCAAAGCTACTGTCCCAACTCCTGCTGACAAGCCTCCAGTTCCATCCAAAGCTAAAAAGGCACGTGCTGAGGCTACTGGCAGAGTTAAATCTAAGGTATGGGATCATTTCGATAAAGTAAAGGGTGAAGATGGAAAAATGAGAGCTGTATGTAGGTATTGTCAAAAAGAATATTTAGTTGATTCTAAGTCTCATGGAACAAGTAATTTATTGGCTCATTTTGCCTCATGTGTCAAGTATCCATATAGAGAGGTGGAGAAGGGACAGTCCACTCTGTCTTTTCAATTTAAAAAAGATGGAGTAGAGGGTGTTGACCTTGTGGCAACAACTTTAACGGTAGAAGCTGCAAGAAAAGCTCTTGCTGAAATGGTGATTATTGATGCACTACCCTTTAGGTTTGTAGAGGGAGTTGGGTTTAGAAAATTCTGTCAAATCTTGTAACCCGAATTCGATAAAATCCCATCTCGTATTATAATTTCCAGAGATGTTGTTAATATTTTTAACAGAGAGAGGGATAGCCTAAGGAAAGCATTGCATGGTCGTAGAGTTTGCCTAACCACAGACACATGGACCTCCATACAGAACTTGAACTATATGTGTCTTACAGTTCATTTTATTGATGACGATTGGAAACTTCAAAAGAGAATTATTAACTTTTGCCTAGTTGAAGATCACAATGGTGAAACCATTGGTAGGAAAATTGAGTCATGCTTACTTGAATAGAATATTGATTGCATTTTTACATTGACTGTAAATGATGCTAGTTCGAACAACACCACTGTTAAGTTCTTGAAAAGAAAAACAAAGGATTGGAAAGGTACTATTTTAGGTCATGAATTTTTACACATGCGTTGTTGTGCACACATTCTCAATCTTATTGTGTGTGATGGTTTGAAAGAGTTGAATTCATCTATTGCTTCTGTGTGTGCTGATGTTAGATATGTGAGGTCATCTCCAAACTGGTATGAGAATTTTAGAAAGTGTGTTGAAAAGGAAAAAAATTTAGGCAAAGAGTCTTTTATGCCTTGATGTTCCAACTAGATGGAATTCCACCTATTTGATGCTAGAGTGTAGACGTGCCCGAAGGACTCCCGAAGCTCTGTGCTTGCGAAGGCACAAAATCTCGTTTGCTCTCTAGCATACTACAGTTCGGACTCAAATGTCACGGTTCTGAATCTAATCTTGCAAAGTGCAATGCAAGACTGATAAATCACCAAAGAGTCTAAATCCGGCAAATCGTTTTGAAAAATTGATTTTTATAAAGAAGAGCCAAACATGGACTGCTTTACCAGATACAGAGTCGCCACCTAAATATTTATTTTGGGAGAATTTAGGAAATCCTGACTCGTGCCTAAGGCCACATGTCCGTCATCACCAAAGTTGCCTCGGCTCGGGGTCATGCAATGAGCACCCCCGCTCGCTCGATCAAAGATCGGCCTTTACTAGCATGATATCTTGTTTTTGAAAACATATGCGTTCTTATTCCGGTTAGTTGCTAGAATTACTATGTGATGCGCACAACACAAAAGTATAGACTAGATCGCCTAAGTTGGAACAAAACATTTCATGTTTGTTTGTTTGAAAATGGTTTGAAGGTGTTACTCGCAAGTAGGCTAAGACGTGGATTTTGCCACCCTCAAGTGGGCTTAGAAAAATATGATTTTGCCACTCTCAAGTGGGCTTAAAACTCGCATTTCAATGAATTATTTCAATTCAAGTAATCTAACCTTCACCCACAGGCATTCAGGCAGTTACATCACATAAGTAAATAGCTTCATGGCAAGCATGCTATCATGACAACACTCACACTCATGCGAGATGCTAAAGCATAAACACTTATAGTGTACTTCGAGCCAAAACAATAACTAGTTAGAAATCATGCATGATCCTAGTTTATGTTAAGATGGCTAACGCAACGCATGCAAAATGCAACTAGAAATAGGCTCGGCTATTCTAAAATGGTATATGAGATGCAACTAGGTAACACGTATTCAAGTTGGAATCGAAATAAAATGCAGTTAATATGATGCGCCGAGCCCGGTGCATGCAATACGAGTGAATGGATGTAAACATGTGAGCATATGTATGCTAATCGAAACATGACCTAAAACTAACCACTGAAAGAGGATAAGTAAAAGGGAGAAAGACGTGGGGTTAGAAGACATGCATCACACACATGCACGCTTATTACAACAATTGGCCCTCTTGACGGAGGGTCCGAAAGAATAATACAAATTAACTAATTAATCAACTAACAAGTTAATTAATTATTACATAACTCTTAACTAATTAAACAAATTAATTAAGCTACAAAAAAAATAATAATAGTAAAGCAGCCTCGATAAGAGGGACAAATGCATGCTCGATTGCCTTCGCTCGGAAATCCGTTGCCATGCCTCATGTTGCCTCTGTTTGTATACTTATGCTCCTCTGAAGACTGTGTAAAGTCCTGTGATGCTCTAGAACCATTTCATGGACATGCTGAGAGGCCATGGGCCAAATGGTGAAGCCATCGGCCAAAGGAAAGGTGTCATCGACCATTTATGAGGTCATCGGCCATACACTTTTAGCCGATCGACACACCAGATAGCCGATCAGCCATATTTTCCTGCAAAAATGCTGTTTTGCTGCAGCAGAGGACAAACAGAGGTATGGCAATACATTTGTAAGACAATGTTTGCAACTACACCCCTTATCATATTCGAGAATCAAAGGTGTGCAGTTCTCGACCCTCAGGCCACCAATCACGCATTCCAATGCATAATGGCCAAAGGAGCCAAGTGTGCAATTCGATATGGAATAAATGCACAAAATCACATAAGAGGCCTCAACCTCTATCATGTTTGATCAAGAGGCAAGGTGTGCACACACAATGCTATGCAAACATGCAAGCATGATGTGATGAAATTAGCATGCAACAACATGTAATGGAATTAGCATGTAACAACACGCGATGAACTAAATATGCAACAAACATGCAACAACATGCAAGGCAAGCATGCAACAACATGCGAAGACGAACTTAGACTAAAATGGACAGCTCTCAAACATGCCCAAATCAGTGGCCAAAAGTGCTAAAATGATGGTACCAAAATGCAAAACAAACATGCATGCCAATTGGCCTATAAGCTAGGCAACAAGACACAACTCTCAACCATGAGCAAGGTGTGGCAAGCATGAGAATGTGGCAATGCAATAAGCTCTGAAAATATGTGAGGAATGATGCCAAATCGACCAAACAAAGCAAGTATGGTATGCAAGAAAGCCTAAAGCTTAAGGCTAACCAAGGGACTCAAACCATGGATATGCAAGGCAAGCCCCAAAGGGCCAAGGCAAGGGCACCCAAAATAGTCCCAAGGCAGGTCAAGATAGGGCCAAAAACAAGCTTAAACCTAGCCAACACAAGCTAGAACAAAAGTCCAAAAGTATGAGGCATGCAAGGCTAAAAAAGAGGTGTTATACTACACCTATCAAAACCAAACATGGCATGACTTAACCAATGAAAAACAGAGTTATGGCATGGTAAAACAAGACCAAAAACCCACTTAGATGGCATCCCAAAGACCTAAGCATGGAGGCATGCACAATGATCCATTCATAAGGCATAAAACATTAACCTCCTAATGCATGGAAAAGATGGCAAATGCAAGTGTATGGCTACACTACATGGACTGAAATCTCATATGGAATGATGTCAAATCATGAGAATGGTCTAAGTAATGCATGCTGATGACTTGGACACTCAAAGCTAACAAGCTAGGTTGAACCATGGCTATACAAAACAATGCAAGCATGACCAAAACAACACCAAACAGACCTTAAGCATGATAAAACAAGGCTAAAAGCTTCTTTCGGTCAAGCCAAAATCATGATAAAAACACGGCTTAAAGTACAAAGCATGTTAAGGCAATTTCATGGAAATGCACTACAAGTGCGTGAGGCATGCAAAGGCTAACCAAACCAAACCTAAACAGAGGTATGACATGGTAAGACAACACCAAATACATGCTAAAAAGGGCACAACATAGGCTAGAATGACATGCTACTTCATGAAGCATACAAGACTAGTGTGTGTGATTTACACTAAAAGTGTAGAAACCATGCATGGAGTGATCAATCCAAGCAAAAATAGTGGTAAGCCTCAGCAAAATAACCACAAATACATACTAATATACAAGCTAAAACAAGCTTAACAAACATGCTCACACATGAGGCATTCAAGTCAAGTATTGAAGACACAAGGAGAGGGGATGACCCTCTCCTTTTTGGGACCTTAAAACAGTGGTGAGAAGGCCAAAACAAGGTAATCCCGAAGCTAACAAAAAAGGCACAAAAGCAAGGCCAAACAAGGCCTGAGGGGGGGTAAACAACCCCAAACCAAAAAGTGACCTTAAACAAAGGTCTTAAGCATGCAAAATTAGAACTTTTATCAGTTTAGAGTTAAGCTTAAAACAATATGCAAATAGGTCTAAAAGCTTAAGCAAGAATGGGGTATTAAAGGTTAGTTGCTCACTCTTGAAGAACACCTTCAAGAACAAAGCTCCAGCACCTTTCTCTGATCAAAACCACTCCAAGAACTCTAAAACCAACTCCTAAGGACCTCAGCAACCAAAGAATGGTGTTCTACAAGGTGTTTGTGTACAATAGTAAGACAAAAAGACACTTTAGAGCACAAAACAAGGATCAACAAGGATATATAGATACAAATGTATATCTATCTCTCAAGACTCCTTTTTCTGAACCTCAGAGAAGGGAGGAGGGGCTCCCTTCTTAAAGAATTCAAATTATCAAGCTTGTTGAGCAAGCCTGAGTCTTGAAACAAATCCCTCCATATGGAGGATGTGAATTGTGGATACCAGCTATCACAGCTGGCAGAAAATATCTGCAAAAAGCAGATGGAAAGGTCTCGGCTCAAAAATATGGCCAATCGACCAACATAAGTGCCGACCGACCAAAAGGAGTGCCAATCGGCCAACCCTTTTGGCCAATGGCGAGAACACAAGGCCGACGACATCATGCCTTGGCCGATGGGTTGAGGGGATGGCCAACAAGCCACCTTCTTCCCTCAGAAGCAAAAACACAAGTGTTTGGTCCACAACTAAGCACAAAACAGACAAGTTGAGAGATCCTAAGGCAAGGCGCACGGCCAAGACCTCCGGGAACTCAAAATGAACGCAAGCATGGATGATCATCGAGTGTTCAAACGATGACGTCCATGTCTTGAGGACGGTCAAAAATGGGGTGTCTACATAGAGGCAGCAGAAAAATTTGAGAGAGCCTTTAAGAGACTCCAAGAGGATGACTTTAGTTATCGGGCTTATTTTGGTGGTGATGAATTTGGTAGTGATGAGCATGATGGGGATGGGGATGTGGCGAGGCTGTTTGGAATAATTTTAGGGTCTTTTTAAAATTATTGAGACTCTTTAATAATGCCACAAAGACGTTTTCAGGGTCATTGTATGTCACTTCAAATTGCTTCTATGATGAGATGTTTGTCATTCAAAACAAAATTGAGCAATTAATGAAGAAATATGACACATTTTTATCTACAATGGCAGTTAATATGAAAGCAAAATTTGATAAGTATTGGGGTGATGGGGATAAGATAAATCTTCTTTTGTATGTTGCTGTGGTACTTGACCCTAGGAAAAAATTAAAGTATTTGAATTTTTGTTTATCACAAATTCTTATTGAGAAAGTGGTGAATGAGATGACGGGCAAGGTGAAAGATTGTTTGACTCATCTATACGAGCATTATGCTTCACATGATTCAAAGAGTGGGCAAGAGTCTAATGTGAATGTAGCTTCTGAAATGGAGGTAGATGATGATTGTGATGATCCACACATGCTCATTGCTACTCAGTTTAATTCATACTTGGAGGAGGAGTATTCTGTTGTGTGTAAATCAGAGCTGGATAAGTACTTTGCTGATTTTTGTGAGGGTTCTAAGGATGAAAATGTTGATATATTGGGATGGTGGAAGTCTAATTCTTCAAAGTATAAAGTTTTGTCACAGGTGGCACGTGATGTTTTGGCATTACCAGTCTCTACAGTTGCTTCAGAATTAGCATTTAGTACGGGAGGACGTATATTCGATCCTTTTCGTAGTTCGCTTTCTCCCATGATGGTCGAGGCCCTTATATGCGCACAAAATTGGCTTCAATCCACTGTCCCAATTTCTCTTTGAAGGTCCGTGGATGATGTTGAACAATATGAACAATATGAGTCTGGTACTATTCACTTATTGCACATATATTAAATTTAAATTGAAGTTTATTTCTATAATTGATTAATAATCTTTTCTTTCTTTCTTTCTCTTTTTTTTTTTTTTTTTTTATAGCAATTTTTGGTGCAAGCCCAACAGTAAGACTGTTATATATTCTGTACGGGAAAGAAATAAACCTTCTCGTATAATCCTGTTGATCAAGTCTGCGCTTCTCCGTGCGTCGTTGCTTTATTCCCTGAGAACACAAACGTGAGCTAGCCGGCGGGTGTGTGCCGGAAACCTCTCCGATGCCTAAGTCAGAAAAATAGACAAGTAGACAAAAGCTCTGTGTATTCGGAAATCAAAGTTCAGTTACCTCTTCATAGGTGATGTTGTGAGCTTTTATAGGTTCCGTGTGGCACAATCCTAGTAGGACTCTTACTCCTCCATGTAGAGTCCTCCTAGGATTCATACTCTTAAAAGATAATGCTTATCCTTTATCACCCCCCTCACTGCTTAAACCAAGTGAGATGGTTTTACCATGGCCGGATTCCAATATAACCGAAGTAAGCATGGCTATGCTAAGCTGCAGAATAGACCGAACTACACTTAGTTCGGTTCTTCCTTTTACTGTTCTTACTTCGGTTCTCAAAATAATTAGCTAGGCTTGACCGAGCTATCTGTGCTACGCCGCGACCGAACTAACTCTGAGTGTGGCAACCTGGCGATCGAGTTATCCACAATATTCTTCCCAACCGAGATAACAATAGGTTCTCTGGGACCGGTCTAACTTTAAAGCTTTGGGACCGGACTAGATTCAAGTTTCTCTTGGACCGGAGTAACTTTAAGGCCCTTCTAGGTCGGACTAACTCTAAGGCCTTTCTAGGACCAGTCTACCGCCAAGGCTTTTCAACTCAGCCCTTTGTATTGTGGCCCATAACAGCCCATTACCCAGCTCGGCCCAATTTTCACATAAATTACCCTCTCAATTGCCCCTTAATTCCATCTGCGCAGCATGATAGGGATTACCTATCCATTAGCTGAGCTAAAACTCTTTGGTCTTACTACTGAGCTAAACTTTTAAGCCTTTATAGCCGAGCTAAAACTCTTTTAGCTTTTCCAGCCGAGCTAAAACTCTTTTAGCCTTTCCAGCCGAACTGAATTCAAGCCGAGCTGTACCTGTCCGGTCAAAACGTCTCTTCAATCACAAAAACTAAATCATTTCTCCTTCCCATGACACGTGGCACACTTTGATTGGTCAATCGTAGCTGTCATGCCGTCTTCGAGTCTCATGAATTTTGAACAGTTCCCGCCCTTCCGTCCTTCTTTTTGCACAAAACAAACCCTTGCCTTGAATCACTTTTACACTATTCATCCTCATTCTCTCCACTCTCTCTATCATCTGAGTCTTTGAAACCCCCATTTCATTCTTGCAACTGTGGAGCTCGTGTTCTTCACTGCCTTGCTTCTATCTTCAGTTTTTTTGCCTTAATCTGGTAAGTTGCTCAGATCTGCCTTGTTTTTGTTGTTTTCGTATTTGCTCAATCCACTGCATTTTGTTTTCTGTGTTTTTGCAAAACACATTTTTTTCCATTTTTGTTTTGCCGTGCGTCTTCTGGAAAAAACTTATAAGAACCACTTGAATTTCATTAAACAATCTGTAGGACACTATAGTTGATCCAAAATCACAATATAACCGAACTAATAAGTAGTTTGTAGTTGACGTTTAAACCAGCCTGACTAACTAACCGAACTAGAACTCCATGCTATGCCATTAGTTTCAAGAAGTAAAACCTCCTTGTGATTCAACTAGCCGATCTTTTGAACCGTACTAGGTCTAGGCAATACTATGTTTGAAAGCCTCAACCACGACCGAGCTATGACTGGGGCTAAACCAGCCTTCGTAGTTCAACCGAACTAAGAGTGCTGCCCCTAGAGGCTCAACCGGGCTAACAAAACCCTTGCACGAACTGAGATAACGAACCCCTTGTACAAACCGAGATACCAAATCCCTAGTGCAAACCGGGCTAAGACGCGTAGCATTTCACATAGCCGAGCTAAGATTTGATATATCTTGCCTTTATTTCTCTTTTGCACGGTCCAACGGTCTGTGCTTAACACCTTTGTTTTTTTTCACTTTGCAGACTTTAGGTTGCCTAGGCACTCCTTTGAGCGCTCTACCGAGCTACTCAGCCCACTTCTGCGACCGAGCTAACACAAGTATAATTTATTCATAACTTAAGACAAAATGGGTAAATATAGGTTTTTAGTAGAAACACCTGGTGGCCTGGCCGAATTCCGAAGGGAGTATAACATTCCTGACGACGTCCATCTCACCTTAGTCGAACAAGATATCATACCTTGGGGAAACCCTGGTTTTGTTCCCTTCACCCTCCTTTCCATTGTAGAAACCGGCTTAAGATTCCTTGTACAACCCTTACTTTGTGAATTCCTTAGGCAAACTAGGATATGCCCCACCCAACTTTCTACCAATTCATACCGTATAATAAATGGTATAGCCGAGCTAAACCGTCGTGCTGGTATTAACCTCGGTTTAGCCGAACTCTTCCACCAATATTCTATAGGCTCAAAAGAAGACGGGTGGGTTTATTATTTAAGAATACGACGCCGGCGTGAGAAAATAATAAAGGACACACCGGATAAAGACTTAAACGATGATGATTTTTTCTGGGTATCTGGCAATTTCGAAAACCACCAAGCCCAGATCCCAGGCTACAGTATAAACTGGAATAAAGGAACCCCCGGTATAACTACTTCGGTTTCATTGCATGCTTTTGTTTTATTTCGGTTTCCTATTCCTGAACCAAACTAATAGTTGTCTTTTTTATGTAGATTCAGCCCATCTTCAATCATTATATAGTTACCCCAATCTGAACACTCTTCGCGCTGCACTACGATATCCAGAAAGAAGTTAAGTTAGGCCAATTTCGAATTTGGCGACGTCTGAATCTGATGAGTCGACGAAAAGCGAGTATGATTTTTTACTAGAAGCCTCCCCTGAACTGGACCCCAACTTGCCTCAAATCAACCTAGTCCCTCTGACTGCCGAAGAAGAGATGGCCAAGAAGAACAGAGTCAGGGCCCTCCTAACCGAAACAAACAGAGCTGAGGTACCACCACCGAACCAGACTCAGGACACCGTGGTGGCCCTACCATCTCAACAACCCTCCTCATCGCACCCCAGTAAGCGTGCCCGGACTACTCAAGCCGAGCAACGCCTTGCTAATGAAGACGAGACCACTCTTCCACCAAGCCCTCCACCGAGCCCGCAACCGAAGCGCTCCGACCGAGCCAGTTCCTCCAAGTGGGCACCCAAACTGACGTTTCAAAACTGAGATATTCAGGACACTGACTCAGTGGTCGCTGAAAAAGACCACTTGATGGCTTTTAACCTTGCCAAGAGTGTTTGCCTTCCAACAGACATGGAGCACCACCAACATCTGACCGAACTAAGGGCCATCCGTTCGGCCACGAAATCCATGGTGCTTGTAAGTAGCTTCTTCTGTTAACCTCTCTAATTTGCACAACTTTTATCTCGGTTTGATTACAAGTCTCCCCCTTCTTTTGCAGGCTATGTAAAAGAGCCACATCGCTCACAAGCGTGTGCTTGAACTTCGTAAGACTACAAGGCAGGCCCTGGCCGAAGTGATAAAAAAGACGGCCGAGCTAGAACAAGCCAGGCAACAAATAGTCGAGCTAAAATCCAAGAACGGTCGTCTGACCGGACTCGTTAGCTCGGCTGAAGCGGAGAAACAAAAGGCTGCAGCTGTGATCAAAGACAAATACCTGTGCGAACTTGCAAAACTTGAAGGCAAGAAAAATGCCGAGATAGAGCAGCTGAAGAAGAGTGCTGATGACGCCGAGCTGCGGGGTTTCAAGGAGGGGGAGGCTACTTACATTAAACAATGTGAAGCTGCCAAGGATCTCTTCTTCAAGTGCGGTTGGAGGGCGGCTGTAGAGCAGCTCGGTCACGGTCCAGAGACCGAGGTCTTCAACACTCCAACATACTTCATTCTGAGCTCTATGACAGAATATGCTGCCGCCCTTCAGCAACAATTTCTTGAGGACTCGAATGATGATGAAGAAAATACCGCACCAAAGGATACCCCGGTTGTCAATGATCCTATCGATCAGTCAGTTCGGTTGGAGCCAATGGTAGAAGACCTGACCAACGAGCTGCCTATTGAGACCGAGCTCCCAAACGAGACCATACTTCGGTCTGAAACCGGGCTCCGGGTTGATATCGACACTGATCTGGATGAATTGTTCAACTGACTTTGTATTTTTCTTCTTTTTGCTTTTTTCCTTTGCTTTGCTTTTTGGAAGGAACTTGTAACCGGGCTGGGGCCCCTCCTTTGTACTTTTGAACTTGTTAATGAAAATCTTCTCGACTGTCACCTTGGTTTGTTGCTCTATTTGTACTTTCTTACTGTAATTTGAGTAGTGCATTCTCTTGCCGAGATAATTCATCTCGATTTTACCTTTGTAATCAGACTGGCCAACCACTCTTTAGCCGATATCACTACTTCGGCTGAAGAGTACTAAGAGTTGGTTTAATCCAGCCAACCATTCTTCAGTCTATACCCTTACTTCGGCTGAAGAGTAATAAGAGTTGGTTTAATCCAGCCAACCACTCTTCAGCCTAAACCCTTACTTCGGCTGAAGAGTACTAAGAGTTGGTTTAATCCAGCCAACCACTTTTCAGCCCATACCCTTACTTCGGCTGAAGAGTACTTAAGAGTTGGTTTAATCCAGCCAACTTCTAAATTGGTTTTTCCAGCCAACCTAGAATAAAATGTTTGGTTTTTCCAACCAAACGTCCTGCAGCCTGGATCTTTATCTTGGGCGTAGGAAGGGTGTTGGTTTAATCCAGCCAACCTCTAAGTTGGTTTTTCCAGCCAACCTAGAATAAAATGTTTGGTTATTCCGACCAAACGTCCTGCAGCCTGGATCCTTATCCTGGGCTTAGGAAGGGTGTTGGTTTAATTCAGCCAACCTCTAAGTTGGTTTTTCCAGCCAACCTAGAATAAAATGTTTGGTTATTCCGACCAAACGTCCTGTAGCCTGGATCCTTATCCTGGGTTTAGGAAGGGTCGCAGTTTGGTTATTCCGGCCAACTGTTTTTAATACCCCTAACTCACCTAACTCACTAAAACAAACTTTTACAGAAGGAAACGTCTATACTGAAAAGAAACTACTTGTTTTATTGAGAAAGGAAAGAATTACACATATTTAAAGAAAAAAAAAAGCTAAAAATAAAATAACTTGAGATTGGCAGTATTCCATGGCCTGGGAATTGCCTTGCCATCCTTATCTTCTAAGTGGTATGCCCCTTTGCCTGCTAGTCCAACCACTTTGTAAGGTCCTTCCCAATTAGGCCCTAACTTGCCATCCCCGATACCATGGTGTTTCCCATCACTTTGCGCAGCACCCAATCTCCGATCTTGAATTGCCTTGGATGCACTGTTTTGTTGTATTTCTTGGATAACTCTTGTTGGTATGAGGCAATGTGAACTAGTGCTTTGTTTCTTCTTTCCTCTGCAAGGTCGAGCTCCAATGTTATGGCTTCGCTATTCAAGTCTGGATCAAAATTCTCGCTTCGAATTGTGGGGAGGCAAACTTCTAGTGGGATTACTGCCTCCATACCATAGGCTAAGGAAAATGGAGTTTCTCTTGTTGACCACCGAGGTGTGGTGCGGCAAGCCTATAAAACATGAGGGAGCTCTTCTGCCCACTTGCCTTTGGCTTTCTCTAGCCTTTTTTTTAATCCATCCAAGACGACCTTGTTTAATGCTTCTGCCTGACCATTTGCTTGGGGATATGCCGGTGTAGAATTGTAGAACTCTATCTTGTACTCTTCACAAAAGCCTTTAAAGATTCTGCCATCGAACTGAGTGCCGTTGTCTGATATTAGGGCTTTTGGTATGCCAAACTGAGTGATAATGTTTTGCCAGACGAACTTCTTCACGTCTTTTTCCTTGATTGACGCTAAGGCTTCTGCCTCCACCCACTTTGTGAAGTAGTCGGTTGCTGCAAGAAAGAACTTCCTGTTGCTTGGTGCTGTTGGAAGTGGTCCTACTATGTCCAAGCCCCACATTGCGAAGGGCCATGGGCTGGTTAAGGGTAGAAGTTCTCTGGCAGGTTGATGTATTTGGTGTGTGAACTTCTGACACTTCTCGCACTTCTTCACATATTTCTCTGAGTCTGCTTGTATGTAAGGCCACCAATATCCTTGCGAGATTGCCCTGTATGCGAATGACCTTCCCCCTTGATGGCTTCCGCACACGCCCTCGTGTATTTCGAACAAGAATGCTTCCACTTTGCTGGGGTGAACACACTTTAGATACGGTCTTGAGAATGACTTTTTGTACAATGCCATAGAAGAGGAGAGCCAAAATTGCTGTGACTTTACTCTAATTCTGTTGGCTTCCTTCTTTTCTTCCGGTAAGACGTCGTCTTTTAAGAACAGTATGATGGGATCCATCCATGAGGGGCCTAGTTTGGTGCAACATACTTCTTCCGCTTCGGGGTCTTCAATGCTTGGTCTTGGTAAGTAGTCAATTAGCAACGGATGAGGGATGGATGTATCTGCCATTGAAGCAAAGCCTGCTAGTTCGTCTGCTCTGCTGTTTTCCTCCCTGCCGATTTGTTCTATCCTGACTACTTCAAATTTCTTGATTTCTGTTCTGACCAACTCCTGGTACTTAGCCATCCTGTCATCCTTTGCTTCATAGTCACCTGAAATTTGGTTTACCACCAGCTGGGAGTCGCTGTAGACCATTAGTTCGGTGGCCCTTCATGTAGAATGCTGATTTGAGGCCTACAAGAAGCGTTTCATACTCTGCTTCGTTGTTTGATGCTGGGAAGCCAAGGTTGATTACTTGCTCCACTACTAGGCCGTCTGGAGAGATGAGGACTATACCCAGCCCTGCTCCGTGCCGGTTGGATTCTCCATCCACGAAGAGCTTCCACATCTCTCCAACGAACAACTTCCAGCAAGTGGAGGGATCAGATGATGCCTTGGGGTCAAGAACGTCGCTGGTGTCTTTTGCAGGGTCCATGCTTGCTGTCTGCCCCTGGTTATCTGATTGTACCAAGTCTTTATTTGTTGGTGAGTCTTGGTTTGGTGTAGTATGGTTTTCTTCTTCCTCCCTTACTTCACTTGGTCTGCCTTGGGACTTGACTGGGTACCCTGTACTAGGGGTTGTGTTATTCCGACATCAACTTCCTTCCCTAGTTCGGTTGTTTTAGTCAGGTCGACTGGGCAGATATGATGACTTCCTAGGGTAAATTTTGCGACAAAGTCTGCCAAAGCTTGAGCTTTTATCGCGGTCCTCGGTTGAATACTGTCCCAACTCTACTGCCCACTTCAAAATTCGCCCAGAAAAGTTTGCCCTCTCAAACAAAGCTTTTAATGGGAAAGCTGTGAGGACGACTATGCTGTGGGCGTGAAAGTAGTGTGATAGCTTCCTTGAGGCCATCATCAAGGCTAAGGTCAGTTTTTCCAGTGGCAAGTACCTGGTTTCGGCGCCCAGCAATGTCTTGCTGACATAAAAGATAGGCAGATGTTGGATTCCTTCCGCACGGACCAACACTGCGCTAATTGCGTGCTGTGAGACTGCCAAGTATAGGAAGAGTTCTTCTCTAGGTATTGGGGTGACAAGCAGTGGTGGGGAAGACATGTATTCTTTCAGGCTTTCTAGAGCACGGTCGCATTCTTCATCCTACTCAAACTTGGCTTTTAGTGCTTGAAAAAAGGGTCGTAGTCTATCTGACGACCGGCTAATGAATCGGTTGAGTGCAGCTGCCATACCGGTGAGATGTTGCACTTCTTTTACTGAGTTAGGCCTCTCCAGATCCTGAATAGCTTTGATCTGGGAGGGGTCTGCCTCTATACCCCGGTTGGTCACCAGGAAGCCCAGGAATTTGCCAGATCCTATACCGAATGCGCACTTAGATGCATTAAGACGCAACTTGTGCCTCTTCAGAATCTGGAACATCTCACCTAGGTCCTTTAGATGGTCGTTCTCATCCTTGCTCTTGACCACCATGTCGTCGATGTAAGCCTCCTTTGTTCTGCCTAACAATGGCTCAAACATCTTGGTGACCATTCTTTGGAATATTGCCCCTGTATTCTTTAGGCCAAATGGCATGACCTTGTAACAATACAATCCTCTTGGAGTTGTAAAGGATGTGACCTCCTGGTCTGGTTCATACATGGCGATCTGATGGTAGCCTCTGTACGCATCAAGAAAGCTAAGTCAGTTGTGCCCTGGCGATCTGATGGTAGCCTCTGTACGCATCAAGAAAGCTAAGTTAGTTGTGCCCCGCCGTTAGGTCTACCAGTTGATCTATCCGTGGTAGAGGGAAGCTGTCCTTTGGGCATGCTTTGTTAACTGTCTTGTAGTCGACGCAGACACGCCATTTGCCATTCTTCTTTGGCACCACGACTGTGTTGGAGATCCATCTGGGGTAGTGTATCTCTCTGATAGCTCTTGCTTCTAGTAGATTTTCCACTTCTTCCGCTACAATCTCAGCATGGTGGAGTGCCAATCTGCGTATGCGTTGAATGATTGGTCTAGCGGATGGGTGGACATTGAGTTGGTGATAGATGAAGTTGGGATCAATGCCTGGCATGTCGTATGGTGTCCAGAGGAACACTTCGATGTTAGAGGTCAAAAATTCCAAAACCTTTAATCTCTCAGTGCTGGTCAACGACGAACCAAGCAAAAAGAACTTATCCGGGTTCTTTTCATCTATTCTTACCTCTACCAAGTCTTTCACCACTTTTTGATTAGCTTCTTTGCCGACGTCTGCGAACAGTTCATTGCTCTCAGGTTCTTCCACCAAATGAACATATCCCTTGGCAGCGCGGCTGCCATTAACCGTAACAAAGCATTGCTTGGACATGATTTGGTCTCCAAAGACCTCTTCAATTACCCCGGCATCGTTGAGGAATCGCATTACTTGATGGTAGGATGATGCTACCGATCGCATGGCATGCAGCCATGTTCTTCCCAAGATTATGTTGTAAGTGGAAGGGACTTTTAACACCCAGAATTCCACTTGTTTTGTCATGCTTCCTGCTCTGACTGGTAGAATTATTTTGCCGACTGGCCATTCTGGCATTGAGTTGAATCCGATCAGGGAAGATACGGCAGGTGCCAAGTCCTTGTCTTGTAGCTTCAATTGTTTGAATGTTTCATAATACATTATCTCACATGAACTACCATGGTCAATCAAAATCCGCTTGACGTCAAAATCCTTGACTCGGAGAGTGACAACTAGGGCATCATTGTGAGGACAATATATCCTCGCCAAGTCTCTATCTAAAAAAGACATGATGTTCGTGGCCACTGTCTTCCCATTTTTTATGGTAGGTTGTGCACTTAGTACTTCCCTTAAGTGCTCAGCCTTCTTGATTGACCCTTTGAGCTCGCATACACGCTCAGGTTCGAAGATTCCATGTATCACATTGATTACGCCTTGAGGTGGGGCGTCGATTGGCACCCCGTTGGGGTTATTGTGGTCCTGGGGGGCTGGTTGCGTCCCTCCTTCAATGTACTTATCCAGGTGACCTGCTGCCACCAACTCCTCCAGGTCCTGTCTCAATGGCGTGCAATTTTCAGTACGGTGCCCCTTTTTCTTGTGGAAGGTGCACCATGATCTTTCGTCGTAGTCTTTCTTAGCTTCTCCTAGCTTAGCTGGCTATCTGATGAAAGGCTCATCGCGTATTTCGCTTAGAATTCGATAGATCAGTTTCTTGAATACTGTGGTTATGGCAGTGCGGACTCTCAACCATCTTTTATCCTGGTCCTCTCCGTTGTCTTGCCTGCCTCGCCCATTTTTGTTCGGACGGTCCACCGCGTTGACCTTTGCTGAGGCCTTTTTCTTTGGTACTGCGGTCGTGCCAGATTTTGTTTTGGCACGTGCGCCATCCTCCTCCACCTTGATGTGCTGATGCACTCTTTCCATCAAGGCTTCCATGGTAAGGGGCGGTGTCATGGTGATTGAGTCCCTTAGTCTGTTCCCGGCTAGAAGGCCTCTTTTGTACTGTGCAATGGCGAGATTGGTGGGGCAATCCCCAATCTAGTTGAAGGTCTCCCAGTAGCGACTATTGTAGGATCTTAAGGTCTCCTTGTCGCCCATGTCGATGGAGAGCAGTTGATCGATCTCCACCGGGGTTTTGGTGTTCGTTCTGAACCTCTCTACGAACGCCTCTGCCAATTGCGCCCAGGAAGCTATGCTGCCTTCTGGAAGTTTTTCAAACCAAGTCAAGCCTAGGTCACCAAGGCTGGATGGGAAGAGGATGCACATTAAGGCCTCGTTACGTCGATATACCGCCATAACCTGGCGGAAGTGGCTTAGGTGCATGTAGGGGTCTGTCTTCCCTTCGTACGTGGTGAATTTGGGCTGAAGGAAGCCGGAAGGCAGGGGTGCAATTTCAATTGCCGGAACGAACGGCGAGGTCTGCAGCCTCGCTAATGCTTTGTCCGTTGGTTCGTAGGTAGGGCGCGGTATTGGCATTCCAACCTCGACGCTTCCATGCGTCCGAGGAGCCAACCGTTGCAAGGCAGAAACTCTGTGCGGGTCGCGCGCCCTGGCATCCTCCTTCCATCGTGCCCTTTCTTCTAGCACGGTTCGTAAGTCAGACGATCTAGGAAACTCCGTTTGCCTAGATGATGTCTGGTGCGTGCGCGAGGGCCGATAGGTGCTTCCTTCCGTGTATGACCTCTCAGATCTCATCCTCTCAGACCTGGAGTGACGAGTTCTCGAAGTCCTGGATTGTGTATCGCCTGTCCTGAGGCTTCTACTCTCTGGTTGAGATGGTGTGGCACGTCTACTACGATCTTCTGAGTGGCGAGGGGGCGTCTTGCCTTTGCGCCCCTCTCCTGTCGCCACTCCTTTTCCCTTTATCTGGTGCTTCATGGACTCCATGTCCGCCGCCATCTGTCATATCAGTTCGTCCTGCTCCTTCACACGGTCCTCCAGAGTTTGAGGATTAATCCTTCGCCTTTGTCTCTCAGGACTTTGTGAACGAGAGTGACGGGGGCTGTTAGTCCGCCTTCTCCCCTTCGCATCCCTCCTGGGATTCTGTTGCTGTGGCTCTAAATCCGCCATAGGAGGGATAGAAGGTAGACCTTCGCGTCTTGTACCCCCCTCTGGTGTTTGTCCGTCAATGGCGGATTGTGGCAAATCTTCGTTATGCGCCATTGATTTTAAAGAGGAAAAGCTTGATCAAGAGGTTTTGTTCTTGTCTGAATTCCCACAGACGGCGCCAATTGTACGGGAAAGAAATAAACCTTCTCGTATAATCCTGTTGATCAAGTCTACGCTCCTCCGTGCGTCGTTGCTTTATTCCCTGAGAACACAAACGTGAGCTAGCCGGTGGGTGTGTGCTAGAAACCTCTTCGATGCCTAAGTCAGAAAAATAGACAAGTAGACAAAAGCTCTGTATATTCAGAAATCAAAGTTCAGTTACCTCTTCATAGGTGATGTTGTGAGCTTTTATAGGTTCCGTGTGGCACAATCCTAGTAGGACTCTTACTCCTCCATGTAGAGTCCTCCTAGGATTCATACTCCTAAAAGATAATGCTTATCCTTTATCACCCCCCTCACTGCTTAAACCAAGTGAGATGGTTTTACCATGGCCGGATTCCAATATAACCGAAGTAAGCATGGCTATGCTAAGCTGCAGAATAGACCGAACTACACTTAGTTCGGTTCTTCCTTTCACTGTTCTTACTTCGGTTCTCAAAATAATTAGCTAGGCTTAACCGAACTATCTGTGCTACGCCGCGACCGAACTAACTCTGAGTGTGGCAACCTGGCGACCGAGTTATCCACAATATTCTTCCCAACCGAGATAACAATAGGTTCTCTGGGACCGGTCTAACTTTATAGCTTTGGGACCGGACTAGATTCAAGCTTCTCCTGGACCGGAGTAACTTTAAGGCCCTTCTAGGTCGGACTAACTCTAAGGCCTTTCTAGGACCGGTCTACCGCCAAGGCTTTTCAACTCAGCCGTTTGTATTGTGGCCCATAATGGCCCATTACCCAACTCGGCCCAATTTTCACATAAATTACCCTCTCACATTCATATTTAATTTAATTTAATTTAATTTTTTTATCCTTATAAGCTTTATATTATATTTTCTAATTTTAGTTGTTTCTTTGCAGGACATGAGGAAGCAAAAAGAACAATGAGCCAACAACTTTTAATTTTTGTGAATATGTTTCTTGTTTTTAATTTTAGTTTAATGGTGGAATAGCAGTAGAGATGAAGTTTGACAATGACTTACGTTTTGTGGCAACAACATGTTTTTGAGATGTAATTATGTTTTTCAAGTATATCCGTGTACTGTGCAACATAGAAGTTTTTGAGGGGTATGTTTGCACTGTGCAACATAGAAGATTTTGGGGGATGTACATGTTGAATACTGTTAGTTTGGTTTTGGTGACAACTTGTGCAGATTACAGGAAGAAACAATGTGATGTACTTAATTGGTTATGTTTATTTTGGAGGATGTACATGCTGAATACTGTTACTTTGGTTTTTGTGGCAACTTGTGTAGATTACAGGAAGGAATAATGTGATGTACTTAATTGGTAATGTTTATTTTGGGGGATGTACATGCTGAATACTGTTAGTTTGGTTTTTGTGGCAACTTGTGCAGATTATTACAAGAAGGAACAATGTGATGTACTTAATTGGTTATGTTTATTTTATTATGAGATGTTTTGGAGGGTTATTTTATTACAGAAACAATGTAATTCCTAAACTATTTTGGAAGGTTATTTTATTAATTTTAATTTTTAATGTCATTTTTTTATATGGTGTGTTTGGCAACTATTAAAGTGCAAGATTATATGTTGTAATAGGTTTTACTTGTGTGAAGTGTACAAAATTATAAAGTTTAATTTACCATTATTTTAATTTCAATGGGCTAACTTTTGTTGTGATTAATGGAGTAATTTTACTTTTGAATTGGGCTGTGCAATTTTATTTCCTTAATTTTGGATAAAAAATGACAAAAAAAAAAAAAAGAGGCCCAATATGTCATCACCCAATCCACCCAAACCAACCACATCTGATCCGACAACCCGAATATCAATTCGGTCGATTTCGACAAGTAATTGGTTCGAAAATGGTTGGGCTGATTGTCAATTCGAAATGATCTGGTCGGCTGACAGATATGTATCCAACCCGACCCGGACCGACCCGTGAACAACCCTACTTATTGCAATCATTCTGTATAAATTCCAAATTGTCTTCCTGCAAACATAACATAAACTTTTTCTTGTCTGGGGATTGCTTTTTTAGCAATTGTCACCCAATCTCCTTGTGCGGGTTGTTTACCCTTGTTCATTTTTTCCTCTTGGTCTAGAGGTCTTCTACAAAAATTAAAATTACTTGTTTAGTAATTTAATTTTCTGAAAACAATTCCTATTAAGAAAATCTGCAAGAAAATTGTTAGTACCTTTAATATGTTCTACCTCAAAAGTATATTCGAAAATTTTATTATAGCAGGCCAATCTTCTTCCTTACTCAATAGGTTTTTTATTGATAAAGAAATCTCTTACTGCCTTACTATCAGTGCATACAATAAATTTTTTTAGGGCTAAGTAGATATGAAAAATTTTTATTGCCAATTTTATTGCAAGTAATTCTTTTTTAAAAATAATATATTTATGTTCATTTGGTTTAAATGTTCCAAAATTATATCCACAAATTAGTTCTTCTTTTTGTAATTGTAACGCCCCAAATTTCTAATCCAAATAATAATACAGCAATCATGGCTCTTTCAAGGAAAACCGAATATAAATATCCAAACTTACATTACATGATACAATAGTTTTTCATGCAACAATACATTAATCCAACAAGTAAATAAACAAATAAATACCCCCAAGGGTTTACAAGTTTCCAAGGCTTGAGCCTGGTTACACAAAACGGTTATTCAAACCCACATACATATAGCCCTTGGCTTACACACAGAGTCACAACAAAATGAGAATCTCATACTCTCAACACACATTTCCTTGCCTTTAGTTAGGCGGCATCACCATATCTTTTCCTGCACAAAAATCCCGTAGGGTGAGCATAAAGCCCTGTAGGAAATCCTTAACAAAGTATATATATTTTATACAAGTCTGAAGAGATAAAATGCACATGCCATGCTATGCCTTTTTTAAAGATAAATCACATTTTCATCTTTTAAAAACCATCATACTCAATGATGTCATGCAATTTCAATTGTTCAAAACTTAAAAATTTATTTTAAGGGCGGTAAATACGACTCTAGTAATCCCTAAGTCAGTGTCTGCAAGTAGACTATACAAGTACTACCAAATTGTCATTTTTACGGGTATTAACCGGAAGGCTTGACACCTATCTGCCCAGGTTTTCGGTCTTTCACCTCGGACTCTCAAGCCAACTTATTCAATATCATCTACACCACCTATCAAGACTTACCAACGCATTTACCTTAAAACCATTCCATGAAAACTTGTTTCTCAACATTCTTTTCTCAATGCAAGTTTTCAAATCAACTTTCAAAGTTTAATGTAATCAAATGAATTGATATGCCAATTTCACAAGATGAATATAAATACTTTTATTCCAATTTATCATCCACGGAATAACACAATTCCCTTTTCTCAAGTATCCCCGACAATTAGTCATTTCAAGACTATTTCAACGTTTTGAACAATAATTTCCAAAATGAACAAAAATTCTCATATTCCCTAAAATTCATCATTTATATAAATATAAATAAGAAATTTTCTAAGCATCCATTTATTTTGACACACAAAATAAATATAACAATATCATTCATGGATTTTCAGTCTCCTTAAAAAAAATCTCCAAATTCTAGGTTTTCTCACCAAAATTATACAACTCAAATCTTTTGAAAGAAAATTTTCCAAAATCATCTTTTCTTCAATCAACGAAGATCAAAACCCATTAGATCATTTTAAAAGAACAAGAGACAAACCCACTTTGAAAATCGCTCAACTTCTTGAATCAACAATCAATTTTCAAAGCTATCGAAAGATGATTTCGAAAATCATATAGATCTTGCAAATATATATATATAACTCTAAGAAAAATCCCAACCTCAAGTTTTGAAGAAGAAATGAGATGAAACCCCTAAAATCAACAGTGTCGAAACTTGATCTTCACCGCACACAACGAAGCCCTTGAGAAGTTAACCAACTTTGACGAAGAACTTATGGCAGAACTCTAATGGATCTTGAGAAATTAAGGTTTTGATCCAATTTGGCGTAGGGAAATGTAGAGAGAAGGGAGAGGAACGGGTTTTTAGAGAGAGAGATATATACAAAAGTGATATGAAAAATCAGATTCAGGAACTGATATAATATGGTCTGCTTGAGTGTGGAAAGCCTAGCTCGAGCATCAAATTCACTTTTCCAATACTTTTGCAGACAGGTTAAACTTCTGGAACAAAACATTCTCCACTCGAGCGTATAAACGGCCACTTGAGCGGATAAGCAACTTCTAATGCATTTTGCATTTTGCATTTTGCATTTTTGAGCGGGCGCCTCAACCCCGCTTGACGCGCCTAAGACCAGCCAAGTGGCGCCCATCGACCCCATGGTGACGGGCTCGATCCCTGACATACTCAGCAAAGTGGCAAAACTGGGATCGCTACAGTAATTTTATGGGCATTGGATTTTTTCTTGGTCTAATCCCATTTTCTAATAAAGGTGTCTCTTTATCATGCCATAATTTAATTGGTATTACTTTAAGAACACATTCTCAACATGATTCAAAGGCATCTGTTTCTAAAATTAATTTATCACCTGTTTTAGGAAGATAAACGTCTAGTAAAGTTTTAACATTTTCTTTAATTTGTTTAATTAAAGCAACATCCTCTGTTGACCATTCAAAAAGAACATTTTTCTCCTTAATTTGGTTAACCAAGGAATTTCTATTTTTGAAAGATTTTTGATAAAATTTCGTCCATAATTTATAATACCTAATAAACTCTGTAATTGTGTTATATTTTTAAGAGTATCAGGAAAATCTCGTACTTTGGACAAAATATGTTCCTGTAATTTTAAACCTTTCTGATCTAAAATTATTCTCAAAAATTTAATTGATTCTTTTTTTAGCTCAAAATAATTCAATGTTTTTGGAATTTTTTACAAAGTAATTTTAAATGTTTCTTATGCTCCTCTCGGGTTTTGGAGAAGATAAGTATATAAACTGCACAACAATCCTTAAGATCGTTAAAGATTGTATCCATCTACCGTTAAAATACCTGTGGTGCTATATTTAAACGAAAGGGCATAACATTGCAGTGGTAATGTCCTCTCTAAGTGTACTGAAAACTGTCAATTTTTTTTGACTTTTCAGTCAATTAAATTTGCCAAAATCCACTCTTACAATCGAATTTGCTAAAGATTTTTTATCCTTTGGTTAAGTTAATCAAAACATCTTTTCTTGGAATAAAATATCCATCAAATTTTAAATTTTCTTTTAGCCGTTTATAGTTTACTACCATTCGGACTTTTCTTCTTTTAATTTCAACATGGCTTCTTACCATAAAAGCTTGACTAGAATGAAGGCTTCTAGTTTCTTCAATTAACTTTTTGGCTAAAAGTTCCTGAAGTTATCAAATTCGTCTATATCTTGTCTAGTATAGATCATTGGTCTTACTCTAATGATAACATTAGGGTCTTTCAATTTCAAACTACAATAACGCGAACTACGTTGCCATAGTTCTAATGGATTTTCACTAAAAAAATTTCAAGAATTTTATAAATTCAATGTGGTTCATCAATAGTTTTGATGATGGGAGTTAAATCATCATGCGGAACGGGCGCAAACTCTTTATCACAAATATATTTATGTTGTTCTAACAATGGAATATGAATTAAGAACATTGTTTATGCTTAATGAAATAGCTTTTTCTTGTATTTGAATTGGAAGGTATTTATATATAAAATTATTTCCAAGAAGGAAATCGCCATGCATATAAGGAAAACATAAAATTTTTGGTATGATGAACTTACTATCATTTAACCAAATAGCTATATTTTTAGCCTTGAATTGTATGGAAGTATGGTTTTCATCAATTTCAGTAACCAAAATTGGATTTCATTAATGTTCATTTTTCTTTTGGTATGGCATTCCATTTACATTAGCTAATTGTAGCTTTTGTGTCTATGAGAACATAGGGTTTATAACTTACAAAATTAAATATTCCCAACACATGTGTATCTTCTTTTTCCTTGGCTAGGAGAAAAAATGATATCATCATTTTTTGTTTAAAAATAATACATACGTGTAGACTTAATATGTTCAAATTGTGTTCTTGTTCCTAGAAAAATAGGAATCTGAACATTTTTCAAAACAATAGATTGTTGATTAGAATTATTACTCGATTCACCAATGCTTAATTTTGAAAATTTGTTGAGAAAATCTTTTTCAAATACAGGAGTTGATCTTGTAATTTTTGGCACTGTATTTTGAATATATAAATTTTTTCCTGATCTTCGTATTTGCATTTGTGCAGGATTTTTTATTTTGGAAAATTCTCATTTTTCCACTAGGTCATGGATTAACCATTGTCGAGAGATTTCTAGACCACTCCGGTTCATTAGACACGGTTGGATTGTCATGTCAAATGGTCTTGGTTCAAAGATTTCAACAATTTTATTATCGTTTGATCTTGTTTTTGTTTCAAGAAATTTGGTCAATCGTGAATTGTTTTCCAATGAATAACCACATCATGGGAATTTGATTTTGTTCATAATATTTGTGTTTTAATTCTTATTCTGACCGTGTCCTCAAGATTAGAATCATTTATGGAAAAAAAGAAATTTGGTCTAACGTTAAACCAAACTACTCCATTAGCCAAATTAGATTGAATTCTTCCAATGATTGCTTTCATTGGGTTGGAAAATCTTTTATCAAAAAATATCGACAAAATAGGAGTATTTATCCCTTGTTGAAATAAGGATGTTATGATTACCTGTATTAATCCAATATGAATATATTGAATATCAGGATATTTCTTTTTCCATCTTGAAACCTTTTTTTTTATGAAAAAAAGGAATGTCAATGTTTCCTTCTTCTGACCATTTTACTTGAGTGTTGCCACTGTATTGTTCAAACACTCTTGTTGAAAAGTAGTTGAATTTTGAAAGTTTGTAAATTTCTAGCACAACTTCTTGAATATTTTCAAATTTTGCTAATTCTTCTTCGGTAAAAGTTTTTTCTTCTCCGATTTCATCTCCAAGTCGAATTGCTTGTAATTCTTCTTGAGATATACTATCTACTTCTTGAGATATTTCTTGACTATCTATATTAGTCACCATAAAGATTAGTTCTTCATCTAAACTTTCTTCATCATTAGAAATTTGATACAAGATTTCTTCTTCATTAAAAATTTCTTCGCCATATATTATTTCAAAATCTTGCTCTTCAAGAATTTTTATCATTTTCTTTGCATTTTTTTTTCCTTTTTGGGCATTCAGCTGCATAGTGACTTTCTTCGTTACAAATGTAACATTTAAAAGTTTTCTTTTTTGAAACACTTGTTGTTTTTTTTTTTTTCCGAATATATTTTTTCTTTTTTGAAAAAGTTTTGTTCCTTTTCCGAAAAAGTTTTGTTCCTTTTCCAAGGTTTCCATTTATATTTTCTGCGTTTTTTGAAAAATCCTTTTCGCGTAAGAAATGTATTACAACAAATTTTTCAATTTTCTTTTAAAATTTTGTCGCAACATTTTTGACCATATTTTGAGTTGAAAATTTGATTTTTTTATTTGTTTATTCACCTTCACTTCTAGACACCGATTTGCTATCAGTCTTAGAACATAATTAATGCAAAACCAAGATTATATTGAAAACTACAATTATTTGCCATCTTCTGACCTAGGCTATTTTATGATACACAAGATATTTTGGTATTTCAAACCAATACCTATAATAGGATTGAATATGAAAATATTATTGAAATATTGGATTATTGGAGAAAATTATATAAAGACCTAGATTTAGGTATTGATGAAATAAATAGGCTGCTAGATCAGATAAGAGAAACTTATCTAGAACATGAACATGAAGCCCTTTTACAACACTTTAATTATGATATTAATATGTCAAGTAATAATGATGATAGTCAATCATCTTCATTTGAAGAAACAATAGATCAAGATGTTTCACTAGAAATATTCAAGGGAAAAAGAAAGACAAAAGAGCCGATTAATCCCGAATTGTTTGGCACATGGGGAGATGGAGAAAATTTTGACTTTATTCAAACAAATGAAGTTAAAAATGATACTAACACCGGAAGTATCTTCAATCCTACACCTGAGCCAATAATATCCAGAAAACATAATAATCATAAGTATCCAATAGCTCAAAATCGTACTTATTTAGACTTGTCTCATGTCCCATTTAAGGACCAACCACAAACAATTGATGATTGGCACAATCATTGTCCATTATTATTACCAATCATAAAAATAGTTGGCCAAAGGAAAAATTCCTTAATTATATTGCAGCAACTCTCCAGGGAGATGTTTTGCAATGGTTTAGGCAGTGGGAAAAATCTAAAATTGAAAAAAAAAAAAAAATCAGAAAATAGCTTTGTTGACAAATTTTCTCACACTTGACACAATATTAGCTGAGTTTGCAAAAATAATAAAAGAAAATTTATGTGATTTTGCAGGAGATACTAATTTGTAAGCAGATGTAAATTATATTTTGACTAAATTACAATTATGTAACATTTGTCTTTTTGAAGACTATGTTCAAACTTTAAAAAAATATTATTATCTTATTGATCCACTAGAAAATCAACCCTGATTAGATCAATTTTTTCATAAACTCCCTAATCCATGGGATGAGTTATGTATTAAAACATATCCTAACTTTCTCAAAAAAAAAAAAAAAAAAAAAAAAAATGGGGAAGGAAGAATATGATAATCTTGGTTTTCGTATTAATTATGTTCTAAGACTAATAGCAGATCGGTGTCTAGAAGCAAAGGCAAAAAAACAAATAAAAAATCAAATTTCCAACTCCAAATATGGTCAAAAATGTTGTGACAAAATTTTAAAAGAAATTGGAAAATTGGTTGTAATACATTTCCTACACGAAAAGGATTTTCCAAAAAATCGCAGAAAATATAAATGGAAACCTTGGAAAATGAACAAAACTTTTTCAAAAAAGAAAAAATATATTTGGAAAAAGAAACCAACAAGTGTTTCAAAAAAGAAAACTTGTAAATGTAATATTTGTAATGAAGAAGGTCACTGTGCACCTGAATGCCCAAAAAGGGAAAAAAATGCAAAGCAAATGATCAAAATTCTTGAAGAGTAAGATTTTGAAATAATATATGGCGAAGAAATTTTTAATGAAGAAGAAATCTTGTATGAAATTTCTAGTGATGAAGAAAGTTTAGATGAAGAACTAATCTTCATGGTGACTAATATAGATGGTCGAGAAATATCTCAAGAAACAGATAGTATATCTCAAGAAGAATTACAAGCAATTCGACTTGGAGATGTAATCGGAGAAGAAAAAACTTTTACCGAAGAAGAATTAGCAAAATTTGAAAAAATTCAAGAAGTTGTTGTGCTAGAAATTTACAAACTTTCAAAATTCAACTTCTTTTCAGCAAGAGTGTTTGAACAATACAGTGGCAACACTCAAGCAAAATGGTCAGAAGAAGGAAACATTGACATTCTTTTTTTTCATAAAAAAAAAGTTTCAAGATGGAAAAAGAAATATCTTGATATTCAATATATTCATATTAGATTAATATAGGTAATTATAACAGCCTTATTTCAACAAGGGATAAATACTCCTATTTTGTCAATATTTTTTGATAAAAGATTTTCTGACCCAATGAAAACAATCATTGGAAGAATTCAATCTAATCTGGCTAATGGAGTAGTTTGGTTCAATGTTAGACCAATTTTTTTTTTTCCATAAATGATCCTAATCTTGAGGATACGGTCAAAATAAGAATTAAAATACAAAGATTAGGAACGAAATCGAATTCCCCTGATGTGGTTATTCATTGGAAAACAATTCACGAATTGACCAAAATTCCTGAAACAAAAACAAGATCAAACGATAATAAAATCGTTGAAATCTTTGAACTAAGACCATTTGACATGACAATCCAATCGAGTCTAATGAATCGGAGTGGTCTAGAAATCCCTCGACAATGGTTAATCCATGACCTAGTGGAAAAAGGAGAATTCTCCAAAATAAAAAAATCCTACACATATGCAAATACAAGCATTAGGAAAAAATTTATATATTCAAAATACAGTACCAAAAATTAAAAGATCAACTTCTGTATTTGAAAAACATTTTCCTAACAAATTTTCAAAATTAAGCATTGGTGAATCGAGTAATAATTCTAATCAAGAATCTATTGTTTCGAAAAATGTTCAGATTCCTATTTTTCCAGGAACAAGAACACAATTTGAACATATTAAGTCTGCACGTATGTATCATTTTTAAACAAAAAATGACGATATTATTTTTTCTCCTAGCCAAGGAAAAAGAAGATACACATGTTTTGGGAACATTTAATTTTGCAGGTTATATACCCTATGTTCTTATAGACACAAGAGCTACAATTAGCTCATGTAAATGGAATGCCATACCAAAAGAAAAATGACCATTAATGAAAATCCAATTTTGGTTACTGAAATTGATGAAAACCATACTTCCATACAATTCAAGGCTAAAAATATAGCTATTTGGTTAAATGATAGTAAGTTCATCATACCAAAAATTTTATGTTTTCTTTATATGCATGGCGATTTCCTTCTTAGAAATAATTTTATATATAAATACCTTATAATGCAAATACAAGAAAAAGTTATTTCATTAAGCATAAACAATGTTCTTAATTCATATTCCATTGTTAGAACAACATAAATATATTTGTGATACAGAGTTTGCGCCCGTTCCGCATGATGATTTAATTCCCATCATCAAGACTATTGATGAATCACATTGAATTTATAAAATTCTAGAAGAAAATTTTAGTGAAAATCCATTAGAACTATGGCAATGTAGGCCCCGTTTGTTTGGAGAGTTAGAGGAGGGATTGGGATCGGTAGTGAAGTGGGACCCACTTATATTGTGTTTGTTTTGAGAGATAGAGAGGGGATTGATAGTGAGTTCCGGATTAGGATAGGCCTCTCCAAGGGGATTCGGATGTGCCTCCAGGACTTGGTATTAGAAAAATAATTCGGCGGACTAGAAATTTTTTATTTTATTTTTTACATGTCGGACATTTTTTTTTGAACATTAATGGTTAATTTTTTGTATTTTTTGTTAAGTAAAAATCATTATTTTATTTGTTTTATTTTTTTCTGGAAATTTTTTATTTTATTTTTATTTTTTTAAAATTTTTTACATGTTGGGAATTTTTTTAAAAACATTAATGTTTAATGTTTTTGTATTTTTTTATTTGTTTTATTATTTTATATAAAAATAGTCTAACAATCTCTACACTAACAACTATCATCAAAACAAACACAATTTTACTTAATCCCCTCACTATCAATTCCCTCACTAGCATTCCCCTCATTATTAATCCCCTCACTATCAATCCCCTCCATTCTACCACTGAAAACAAACGGGGCCTAATGTTATCATTAGAGTAAGACCAATGATCTATACTAAACAAGATATAGATGAATTTGATATTTAACTTCAGAACTTTTAACCAAAAAGTTAATTGAAGAAACTAGAAGCCTTCATTCTAGTCAAGCTTTTATGGTAAGAAGCCATGTTGAAATTAAAAAAAGAAAAGTCCGAATGATAGTAAACTATAAACGGTTAAAAGAAAATTTAAAATTTAATGGATATTTTATTCCAAGAAAAGATGTTTTGATTAAACCAAAGGATAAATTTTTTTTAGCAAATTCGATTGTAAGAGTGGATTTTGGCAAATTTAATTGACTGAAAAGTCAAAAAAATTGACAGTTTTCAGTACACTTAGAGAGGACATTGCCACTACAATGTTATGTCCTTTGGTTTAAATATAGCACCATAGGTATTTCAACGATAGATGGATACAATCTTTAACGATCTTAAGGATTGTTGTGCAGTTTATATTGATGATATACTTATCTTCTCCAAAACTCAGGAGGAGTATAAGAAACATTTAAAATTACTTTATGAAAAATTTCAAAAACATGGAATTATTTTGAGCTAGAAAAAGAATTAATTGAATTTTTGAGAATAATTTTAGATCAGAAAGGTTTAAAATTACAGAAACATATTTTGTCCAAAGTACGAGATTTTCCTGATACTCTTGAAAATATAACACAATTATAGAGTTTATTAGGTATTATAAATTATGGACGAAATTTTATCAAAAATCTTTCAAAAATAGAAATTCCTTGGTTAACCAAATTAAGAAGAAAAATGTTCTTTTTGAATGGTCAACAGAGGATGTTGCTTTAATTAAACAAATTAAAGAAAATGTTAAAACTTTACTAGACGTTTATCTTCCTAAAATATAAATTAATTTTAGAAACAGATGCCTTTGAAACATGTTGAGGATGTGTTCTTAAAGCAATACCAAGTAAATTATGGCATGATAAAGAGATACCTTTATCAGAAAATGGGATTAGACCAAAAAAAAAATTCAACACCCATAAAATTACAAAAAGAAGAACTAATTTGTGGATATAATTTTGGAACATTTAAACCAAATGAACATAAATATATTATTTTTAAAAAAGAATTATTTGCAATAAAATTGGCAATAAAAAATTTTCACATTTATTTAGCCCCATAAAATTTTATTGTACGCACTGATAGTATGGCAGTAAGAGATTTCTTGATTAATAAAAAACCTATTGAGCAAGGAAAAAGATTAGTCTGGTATAATAAAATTTCAGAATATACATTTGAGGTAAAACATCTTAAAGGTACTGTACAAGCACGAAATAATCTTCTTGTATGATCTTGTTGATCAAGTTTGCACTCCTCCAAACGTCGTTGCTTTACTCCCTGAAAACACAAACGTGAGGTAGCCGGTGGGTGTGTGCCGGATACCTCTCCGATGCCTAAGTTAGCAAAATAGACAAATAGATAAAAGCTCTGCATATTCAGGAACCAAAGTTGTGTTACCTGTACATAAGTTATGTTGTGAGCTTTTATAGTTTCCGCGTGGCACAATCCTAGTAGGACTCTTATTCCTCCATGTAGAGTCCTCCTAGGAATCACACTCTTGAAAGACAATACTTATCCTCCAACACCCCCCTCACTACTTAAACCAAGTGAGATGGTTTTACCTCAGTGGGATGACAATATAACCGAGCTAATCTTTGTCATACTTAATCCAGCGCCTTCACTGTAACACATAGCTTGGTACCTCGGTTTTCTCTATCAAAACCGAGCTAACTACATCAAGCTTTAACCGAGCTAACAAATAGTAAGGTCCACCATAAGAAGCCCAAATACCTCGGCTCCGATTACTATGACCGAGCTAATTATCACCACTCCGACAGTGGTAACTGTAACCATACTTGGACCGAGCTAACACTAAGGTCCATTTGCAAAGCCCTTTTTACACGGCCCATCATTACACCTTGGCCTAGCTTGCCCTAATGCACATTAAAACTCCCTCTCAATTGCCCCTTAATTCCATATGCGTAGCATGATTGGGATTACCTGTTACCAGCTGAGCTAAAACTTTAGACTTTCAACCGAGCTAAATTGTCACCGGGCTACCGATTTGTCCGGTCAAAAACGTCTCTTCAATCATGCTGTACATCTGAATCGCTTGCTATTCCCATGGACACGTGGCTGGCCCCTATTGGTTGAGTACAGCTGTCAGCGCCGTCCTTGTACTCCGAAAATTTTGAATAGTCCCGCCTTTTCTTTGCCTTATACGAAAAACCCTAGCTTTTGGAACAAAACACATTACTATTCATCTTTTCTTTGTTTACCCTCTGAGCCTCCATTTTCACCACCTCAGTCCTTGCAGAGCTCGTATTCTCCTTGCTATTCTTGTGGCTTGGATCTGTATCTTCTCGTCTTCAAAATGTAAGTAACTCAATCCCATTGCCCTTTTGTTCGTATAGTTTCTGCAATATGTAGCATAATATTCGTACGTTTTCTCAAAACACACTATTATAGCTTCCATTTTTCTGGGAATTAATCACTAAAAACCATGAAATAGAACCACTGGATTCACTAACAATCTAAAAAACTACGCTTTTCATCCAAAATAAAACTCCAACCGAACTAGGAACTTGTTTGTATTTAGGTGTGAACCTAGCCTTACTAGATAACCCTTCTAATGACCGAACTAAGACTTCATGCCAAACCTTTAGTTTCAACCGGTCCAAGAACCTTCCGTTTCATTTAGCTGAGCTAGGGAACTGTATTAGGTGTGCGCACTACCGAACTAGAAAGCCTTAACCAATGACCGGGCTATCACTTGGGGCCAAACCAGCTCTCTGACTTAGTCAAAACTGAACCAAGAATGCCGTACCCTAAGCTTTAACCGGGCTACGAACCTCTTGTTCCACTTAACCGAGCTAAAGTCCTTCGCTTTAACCGAGCTAAGAAAAGATAGTATTCCACGTAGCCGAGCTAGGACTCCATTTATTTTGCCTTTGTTTCTTTTAGCACGGTCCAACGATCTGTGCTTAACACTTTTCCTTTTCACTTTGCAGACTGACTTAGGTTGGCCAGGCACTCCTTAGAACACTCAACCGAGATACTCAACACCATCTCAACACCGAGCTAACACTCCAGGCTAAATTATACCTAATTTAAGTCCACATGGGCAAATATAGATTTTTGGTAAACTCCCCAGGGGCTATAGCCGAGTTCCGAAAAGATTACGAAATTCCAGACGACGTCTATCTTTCCTTGGCCGAGCTAGACACAACTCCCTGGGGAAAACCGGGCTTCGTTCCCTTCACTGTCATATCTATTGTGGAGGCCGGACTCCGATTCCCTGTTCAACCACTTTTGTGCGAATTCCTTAGGCAAACTAGAATATGCCCAACCCAACTTAGCACCAACTCTTACAGAATAATAAACGGTATCGCCGAGCTAAATCGCCAGCTTGGTCTTAACCTCGGTTTAGCTGAGCTATTCCACCAATATTCCCTTGGCCAGAACGAGGATGGCTGGGTAAATTACTTAAGAATAAGAAGACGCCGAGAGAAAATAATCAAAAACACTCATGATAAAAACGTAAATGATGATGATTTTTTATGGGTTTCTGGTAATTTTGAAGATCAGGAGGCCCAAATACCAAGAGACCGGATTAACTGGAATAAAGAAGTAGCCGGTATATATACCTCGGCTTAGTTTTGTGCATTCTTTACTCCGTTTATAAATTTTGTACCGTGCTAACTGTTGCTTTTTTCTTTATGCAGATTTGGACTAACTAAAGTCCTAGTACAATTATCCCAATCTAGACGCACTCCGCGCTGCACTGCAGTACCGCGATCGAGGTTGGGCCGAGCTACTCAATTTTGAACCGACATATAGATACAGCAGCAGGAGGAAGACTAGGGTGACAGATTTCCTACTGGAACCTTCACCAGAACCGGATCCAATATTACCTCAAATCAATTTGATCCCACTGACCGCGGAACAAGAAATGGCTAAGAAGAGAGCAGTTAGAGCGCTTATCACCGAAAGAACTGCACTAGCCGTTGCAGAGCAAACTATGGTACAACAAGTTGGCCAAACACAAGAGGCCATGGTAGTGCTCCCAACAGCCCGGGCGTCGTCATCTCGGCCCAGTAAGCGTGCTTACACCTCTGTGACCGAGCAACGTCTTATTGATGAAGACGATACCGAGCTCCTCCAATCCACCCGACCGAGCCCAGAACCCGCGCGTTCTGACCGGGCTGGTACTTCAGAATGGGTTCCAAAGGTGACCTATAAGAACCGAGTTATTACAGACACTGACTCGGTGGTCACAAAGAAAGACCATTCGCTGGCCTTTAACCTTGCGAAGAGTGTATGCCTGCCAGCCGATATGGAGCACCACGACCACCTCACTGAGCTGAAGGCCATTCGCTCGGCAACAAAATCAATGGTGCTGGTAAGTTATCCCTTTGCTTGTCTTTCTAATTTGTACATCTATTTGCTTGGTTTTACTAAAAGTTTCTTACTGCCCTTTTGCAGGCCATGCAAAAAAATCACATTGCTCACAAGCGTATGTTGGAACTGCGCAAGACTACAAGGCAGGCCGTAGCTGAGGCCAACACTAAATCAGCCGAGCTAGAAGAGTCTAAGAAGAAAATGGCCGAGCTACATACCGAAATGGCCTGCCTGACCGGTCTTGTCAACTCGGCTGAAGCAGATAAGCAAAAGGCTGCGGCCGAGTTGAAAGATAAGTATCTGCATGAGTTGGCCAAGCTCGAGAAAAAGAAGAATGCTGAGATTACCCGGCTGGAGAAAAGTGTGGAGGATGCTGAAGACCGGGGTTATAAGGAAGAAGAAGCGACTTACCTCTAACAATGTGAAGCTATAAAAGATATATTCTTCAAGTGTGGATGAAAGGCGGCTGTGGCGAAGCTCGGTCATGGTCAAGAGACCAAGATCTTCCAGAACCCTCCTCCACATTTCATACCGAGCTACATGGCGAAGTATACCAATGACATTCAACAGAAATTTCTTCAAGTAGAGGAGGAAGAAGAGGCATCTCCAGAGCCCAATGATACCCCTGCGGCTATCACTGATCCCGGTCTTCCAACTGTCCAGTCAGCTCGGGTGGAACCATCGGTACCCATTGAGGTTGATGACGTGGTGGGGACCGACCTACCCGCCAATGCCGAGCTACCAATTGGTGAGGCTCGGGTTGACTTGGATGCTGATTTAGATGACCTCTTTGCTTGACCATGTACTTTCTTCTTTTTACTTCTTGGAAAGAATGTGTAACCGGACTAAAGTCCCACTTCTTGTAACTTTGATTTGAATTTTGAATGAAATCTTCCTTCTTTTGATTTCCTCAACTGTTTGTTCAGTTTACTCCATGCTCGCATTTATTTTCTACCATGATTTGCGTGAAGTATAATATGTTCTGGCCGAGATACCTATCTCGGTCTTAACCTTGTAATATGTTTGGTCATACCTGCCAACCTCGTCAGCCTAGATCCTTATCTCGGTTGAAGAGTACCAAAAGTTGGTTATTCCAGCCAAGCATTCTTCAGCCTAGATCCTTATCTCAGTTGAAGAGTACTAAAAGTTGGTTATTCCAGCCAACCACTCTTCAGCCTAGATCCTTATCTCGGTTGAAGAGTACTAAAAGTTGGTTATTCCAACCAATCACTCTTCAGCCTAGATCCTTATCTCGGCTGAAGAGTACTCAAAGTTGGTCACTCCTGCCAACTTAGAGCCAAGTGTTTGGTTATTTCTACCAAACTTCTTCAGCCTAGATCCTGATCTTGGCTGAAGAGAGCTCAAAGTTGGTTATTCCTGCTAACTTAGAGCTAAGTGTTGGTTTTTCCAGCCAACCTTCTTCAGCCTAGATCCTGATCTTGGCTGAAGAGAGCTCAAAGTTAGTTATTCCTGCCAACTTAGAGCCAAGTGTTTGGTTATTCCTGCCAAACTTCTTCAGCCTAGATCCTAATCTTGGCTGAAGAGAGATAAGTGTTGGTTTTTCCAGCCAACCTTCTTCAGCCTAGATCTTGATCTTGGCTGAAGAGAGCTCAAAGTTGGTTATTCCTACCAACTTTGTTTTTCATTGCCCCTAGTATCACTGAAATAACTTTTACAGAGAAAAGAATCATACTGAAAAGAGAACTACTTGTTTTATTGAAAAAGGAAAAATTATAAGTATTTTAAAGTAAAACTAAAAATAAAATAGTTTGAGATTGGCAGTGTTCCATGGCCTGGGAATTGCCTTGTTGTCTCCATCTTCCAAGTGATATGCCCTTTTTCCTGCTAAGCCAACCACTTTGTATGGACCTTCCTAATTAGGCCCTAACTTGCCATCTCCGGGTACCAGAGTATTTCCCATTACTTTGCACAGCACCTAATCTCCAATCTTGAATTGCCTTGGATATACTGTCGTGTTATATTTTATGGACAACTCTTGCTGGTATGAGGCGATGTGAACCAGTGCTCTTTCTCTTCTCTCTTCTGCAAGGTTGAGCTCCAATGCTATGACTTCTCCATTTAAGTCTGGGTCAAAATTTTCACTTCTAATAGTGGGGAGGCCAACTTTCAGTGGGATTACTGCTTCCATGCCATAGGCCAAGGAAAAAGGTGTTTCTCTAGTAGACTACCGAGGTGTGGTACGGTAAGCCCATAAAACATGAGGGAGCTCCTCAGCCCACTTTCCTTTTGCTTTCTCCAGCCTTTTCTTCAATCCATCTAAGACGACTTTGTTTGATGTTTCCACCTGGCCATTTGCTTTGGGGTATGCTGGTGTAGAATTGTAGAATTCTATCTAGTACTCCTCATAAAAGCCTCTAAAAATTTTGCCATCGAACTGAGTGCCGTTGTCTGATATTAAAGCCTTGGGTATGCCGAACCGAGTGATGATATTCTGCCAGACAAACTTTTTCATATCTTTCTCTTTTATTGAGGCGAGTGCTTCTGCTTCCACCCATTTTGTAAAGTAGTCTGTTGCTGCAAGAAAAAACTTTCTGTTGCCAGGCGTTGTTGGAAGTGGTCCTACTATGTCCGAGCCCCACATTGCGAAGGGCCATGGGCTAGTTAATGGTAGAGGCTCTCTGGCTGGTTGATGTATTTGGTGTGCGAACTTCTGATATTTCTCGCACTTCTTGACATATTTCTTTGAATCTGCTTGTATGTAAGGCCACCAATATCCTTGCGAAATTGCTCTGTAGGCCAATGATCTTCCCCCTTGGTGGCTTCCGCATACGCCTTCGTGTATCTCGAACAAGAATGCCTTGACCTTGCTGGGATGGACACATTTCAAGTAAGGTCCTGTGAAGGATTTTTTGTACAAGGCCATTGATGGAGAGAGCCAAAATCACTGTGACTTTGCTCTAATCTTGTTCACTTCTTTCTTCTCTTCAGGTAAGACGCCGTCTTTTAAGAATACTATAATGGGATCCATCCATGAAGGGCCTAGTTCGGCGCAACATACCTCAGTTACTTCGGGTTCTTCAATGCTTGGTCTTGGTAGGAAATCGATCAGTAATGGATATGGGATAGATGTATCTGCCATTGAAGCAAAGCCTGCTAGTTCATCTGCTCTACTGTTTTCTTCCAGGCCGATCTACTCTATTCGCACTACTTCGAATTTCATGATTTCCCTTCTGAATAACTCTTGATACTTTGCCATTCTCTCATCTTTTGCTTCGTAGTCGCCTGAAATCTGGTTTACTACCAGCTGGGAGTCACTATAAACCATTAGCTCAGTGGCCTGTATGAATAGTGCGAATTTTAGGCCTGGTAAGAGTGCTTCATACTCTGCCTCATTGTTTGATGCTGGGAAGCTAAGGTTGACTGCTTGTTCTACTATTAAGCCATCTGGTGAGATGAGGACTATGCCAAGTCTTGCACTATGTCTATTGGATGCTCCATCCACGAAGAGCTTCCACATCTCTCCAACGAATAGCTTCCAGCAAGTGGAGGGGTTGGATAATGTCTTCGGGTCATGAGTGTTGTTTTCTTCCAAGTCCCTAGTTGCTATTGGGGTTTGCTTTTTATCTGACTGCCCCAAGTCTTCACTTGCCAAGTTCTCCTTACTGGGAATGGCATGGTTTATTCCTCCCTCTTGATCTTCAAGCCTGTGTGGTTTGCTATGTGGCTGGGTACCCTGAATTAGGGGTTGCGCATTTCCTGCGACACTTTCCGTCCCTATTCTTGTCGTATCAGTCAAGTCAACTAGGCAGATGTGATGACTTCCTGGTGTGAACTCTGCCACAAAGTCTGCCAAAACTTGGGTTTTTATTGCGGTTCTGGGTTGAAACTTGATATCAAACTGTCCCAATTCCACTGCCCATTTTAAGATTCGCCTAGAAAAGTTCGCCCTCTCAAACAAGGCTTTTAAGGGAAAAGCAGTTAGGACGATTATGGTGTGGACGTGGAAGTAATGCGACAGCTTCCTTGAGGCTATCATCAAGGCTAAGGCCAGTTTTTCCAATGGTAGGTATCTGGTTTCTGCGCCTAGCAAGGTTTTGCTAACATAAAAGATGGGCAGGTGTTGGATTCCTTCTGATCTAACCAACACTGCACTGACTGCGTGTTGTGATACTGCTAGGTACAAAAAGAGCTCTTCTCTAGGTATTGGGGTTACTAGCAACGGTGGGAAAGACATGTATTCTTTCAAGCTTTCTAAGGCGCGGTCGTATTCTTCATCCCACTCAAACTTGGCTTTTAATGCTTAGAAGAATGGTCGACATTTGTCTGACGATCAACTTATGAACCGGTTGAGTGCGGCTACTAGGCCAGTGAGATGCTGCACTTCGTTGACTGTGTTGGGCCTCTCAAGATCCTGGATTGCTTTGATCTGAGAAGGGTCTATTTCTATACCTTGGTTGGTCACCAGAAAGCCTAGGAATTTGCCGGATCCTACGCCGAATGCACACTTGGAAGCATTTAGGCGCAACTTGTGATTTTTCAGAATCTGGAACATCTCACCTAGGTCCCTGAGATGGTCCTTCTCATCCTTGCTTTTGACCACCATGTCATCTATGTAAGCCTCCATTGTTCTGCCTAACAATGGTTCAAACATCTTGGTAACCATCTACTGGAATGTTGCCCCTGCGTTTTTTAGGCCAAAGGGCATGACCTTGTAACAATACAATCCTCTAGGTGTTGTAAAGGATGTGATCTCTTGGTCTGGTTCATACATAGTGATCTGATGGTAACCTCTGTACGCATCAAGGAAGCTAAGTCGACTGTGTCCTGCCGTTAGGTCTACCAATTGGTCTATCCTGGGTAAAGGAAAGCTATCCTTTGGGCATGCCTTGTTGACTGTTTTGTAGTCCACGCAAACACACCATTTTCCATTCTTCTTTGGCACTACAACGGTATTGGAGATCCACCTGGGATAGTGCACTTCTCTGATAGCTCCTGTCTCCAGCAAGTTTCCCACTTCCTCCGCTACAATTTCAGCATGGTGGAGTGCTGATTTGCGAGTGCGCTGTATAATTGGTCTAGCAGTTGGGTGGACGTTTAGTTGGTGACAGATGAATTTTGGGTCAATGCCCGGTATGTCATACGGCGTCCAGGCAAACACTTCGATCTTAGAGGTTAAGAATTCCACGACCTCTATTCTCTCAGTGCTCGAGAAAGACGAACCGAGCAAAAAGAACTTTTCTGGGTCTTTGTCATCTATCCTTACCTGTACCAAGTCTTCCACTACCTTCTGTTCAGCTGTCTTGCCAATGTCTGCAAATAGTTCATTGCTCTCAGGTTCCTCCACCATCTGTAAATACCTTTTTGCAGCGCGACTACCATTTACTGTGGCGAAGCACTGTTTGGACATAATTTGGTCTCCAAAGACCTCTTCAATTACTCCGGCATCGTTGGAGAACCGCAATACTTGATGGTAGGTTGACGCTATCGATCGCATGGCGTGTAACCATGTCCTCCCCAAGATTATGTTGTAAGTGGAAGGGACTTTAAATACCCAGAATTCCACTTGTTTTGTCATGGTTACTGCCTTGACTGGAAGGATTATCTTGCCCACTGGCCACTTTGGCATTGAGTTGAATCCAATTAGGGGAGATGTTGCAGGTGCCAGGTCTTTGTCCTCCAGTTTTAGTTGTTTAAAGGTTTCGTAGTACATTATTTCACATGAGCTTCCTTGGTCAATCAAAATCCGCTTGATGTCGAAATTCTTGACGCGTAGAGTGATAACCAGTGCATCATTGTGAGGGTAGTATATCCTTGCTAAATCTTTGTCTGAAAAAGATATGATAATGGTGGCATCTATTTTCCCCTTTTTGATAGTAGGTTGTGCACTTAATATCTCCCTTAAGTGCTCAGCCTTTTTGATCATCCCCTTGAGTTCACATACCCTCTCAGGTTTGAATATCCCATGTATTATGTTAATTACGCCTTGAGGTGGAGCGTCGATTGGCATCCCGTTTGGGTTGTTGTGGTTTTGGAGGACTGGCTGTGTCCCTCCTTCTATGTACTGGTCCAAGTGTCCAGCTGCCACTAGCTCCTTCAAATGCTGTCTCAACAACGTGCAATTTTTAGTGCGGTGCCCCTTTTCATCATGGAAGGTGCACTGGGACCTGTCGTCATAGTCTTTTTGTGCTTCTCCCAACTTAGCTGACTATCGGACGAAAGGTTCGTTGCGTATCTCACTTAGAATTCGGTGGATTGGTTTTTTGAACACTGTGGTCATGGCAGTGCGAACTCTTAACTTCATTTTTTCTGGGTCCTCTCTGTTGGCCCGTCTTCCTCGACCATTCCTGTTAGGTTGCTCGACCGTGTTGACTTTTGCTGTAGTCCTTTTATCTGGCATTGCTGTTGTGCCAGATTTTGCTTTAGCATGGGCGCTATCTTCCTCTACGCGAATATGTTGGTGCACTCTTTCCATTAAGGCCTCCATCGTGAGGGATGGTGTCATAGTAATTGAGTCCCTCAATTTGTTGCCGGCTGGCAGGCCTCGTTTGTATTGCGCAATGGCGAGGTTTGTAGGGCAATCCCCAATCTGGTTGAAGGTTTCCCAATAGCGACTGTTATAGGATCTCAACGTCTCATTGTCGCCCATGTCAATGGAAAGTAACTGATCGATCTCCACTGGTGTCTTGGTGTTCGTTCTGAACCTAGTCACGAATGCATCTGCCAATTGCGTCTAGGAGGCGATGCTTCCTTCTGGTAGCCTTTCGAACCAGGTTAGACCTAGGTTGCCAAGGCTGGATGGAAACAGGATGCACATTAAAGCCTCGTTTCGCCGGTATACTGCCATAACCTGGCGAGAGTGACTCACATGCATGTAGGGGTTTGTCTTCCCCTCATAAGTGGTGAATTTGGGCTGGTGGAAGCCTGAAGGTAGTGGTGCGTTCTCAATTGCCGGAACGAACGGCGAGCTCTATAGCCTTGCTAATGCTTTGTCTGTTGGTTCGTAAGTAAGGCGGGGCATTGGCATTCCTACCTCGAAGCTCCCATGCGTCCGAGGGGCCAATAGTTGAAGGGCTGAAACTCTGCGTGGGTCGCGTGCCCTAGTATCCTCCTTCCATCGGGCCCTTTCTTCAAGCACAGTCCGCAAGTTTGACAATCTAGGCAACTCATTGTGCCTAGATGACGTCTGGTGCATGTGCGAGGGTCGATAGGTGCTTCCCTCAGTATGTGACCTCTCAGTTCTCGTTCTCTCAGACCTGGAGTAACGAGTCCTGGAAGTCCTTGATTGGGTGTTGCCTGTTCTAAGGCTTCTACTTTCTACTTGCGATGGTGTGGTGTGCCTATCATAATCCTCTGAGTGGCAAGGGGGTGCGTTACCTTTGCGCCCCTCTCCTGTCGCCACTCATTTTCCTTTTATCTGGCGCTTCATGGACTCCATGCTTGCCGCCATCCTCCTTATTAACTCGTTCTGCTCCATCACGCGATCCTCCAGAACTTGAGGGTCCACCCTCCGCCTATGTCTTTCAGGACTTTGAGAGTGACATGGGCTGCCAGCCTACCTCCCCCTTGCATCCCTCCGGGGGTTCTGTCACTGGGGTTCGAAATCTGCCATGGGTGGGATAGAAGGCAAACCTTTGCGCCTCCCACCCCCCTCTGGGGTTTGTCCGTCGATAGCAGATTGCGGCAAATCCTCATTGTGCGCCATTGGTTTCAACTAAAGAGGAAAACTCGATCAAAAGGTTTTGTTCTTTGTGTTTTCCCACAGACAGCGCCAATTGTATGAGCACGAAATAATCTTCTCGTATGATCCTGTTGACCAAGTTTGCACTCCTCCAAACATCGTTGCTTTACTCCCTGAAAACACAAACGTGAGCTAGCCGGCAGGTGTGTGCCGGATACCTCTCTGATGCCTAAGTCAGCAAAATAGACAAATAGATAAAAGCTCTGCGTATTTATGAACCAAAGTTGTGTTACCTGTACATAGGTTATGTTGTGTGCTTTTATAGTTTTCGCGTGGCACAATCTTAGGAATCACACTCTTGAAAGACAATACTTATCCTCCAACACCCCCCTCACTGCTTAAACCAAGTGAGATGGTTTTACCTCGGTGGGATGACAATATAACCGAGCTAACCTTTTTTCATACTTAATCCAGCGCTTTTACTGTAACACATAGCTTAGTACCTTGGTTTTCTCTGTCAAAACCGAGCTATCTACATCAAGCTTTGACCGAGCTAACAAATAGTAAGGTCCACCATAAGAAGCCCAAATACCTCGGCTCCGAATACTATGACCGAGCTAATTATCACCACTTCAACCGTGGTAACTGTAACCATACTTGGACCAAGCTAACACTAAGGTCCATTTGCAAAGCCCTTTTTACCACGGTCCATAGAACGGCCCATCATTACACCTTGGCCTAGCTCGCCCTAATGCACATAAAAACTCCCTCTCAGGTACTAATAATTTTCTTGTAGATTTTCTTAGTAGGAATTATTTTCAGAAAATTAAATTACTAAACAAGTAATTTTAATTTTTGCAGAAGACCTCTAGACCAAGAAGAAAAAATGAACAAGGGTAAACGACCTGCACAAGGAGATTGGGTGACAATTGCTAAAAAAGCAATCCCCAAATAAGAAAAAGTTTATGTTGTGCTTGTATGAAGATAATCTAGAATTTACACAGAATGAAATGATTGCAATAAGCAAGTTTGTGGATTTCCAAGAGCTAGTTATAAATCCTATGATAGCATGACCAAAGCTAAAAAAGCTTTTTATAATGCACCAGTTATGTCTGTTTATCAAAATAATTTTTGTCAAATGAGAACTAACCCAGTTTCAACTAATATTCAGACATCTAAACTAGATAAATGTGAAATAAAATATTTTTTTAACCCTGGTATATCTAGAGAAATTTATACAGAACTCAATGGAGTTTGGAAAATTCACATTGTAGACAACAAAGTGAAATTTCAAAAACATATGGGAGTTCTGGCCAACAAATTAGTTGAGCAAATAACTAAGTTAAAAGATTTACAAAACCTTTGTCTCAATATCCTTAAACAAATGAATTGAAATGAAGATTTTAATTTGAAAAAATAAACAATCTTCTTCAGCTATTGGATCTCATATCAGATGAGTTTTCTAATTTAGTTTTTGAACAAATAAAAAGAATTTGTCTTTTTGAAAAAGTAAGAACTTTGCTTCCAAAAGAAAATTTTCTTTTAATAAAAAATCAAGTTGAGGATCTTCGTGATAAGATTAGATAAATCTTAGAATGATCCTATAATAAATTAAATTTTAAAGATGGACTTCCCAAAATAACCATCCTGGCAAATCATGACGTGTGGTTTTTTGAAGACATAGATTGGGGAATAATTAATCAAGTTATTTTTCAAATTTTAGATCCAATCTAGTAGATAGAGTATCCAATGATCGTAAAAGTAATGCTATCATGGGTAGTAAAAGACTTCTGATGGAGTAAATATTTTATTTTTTGGATCTTCAGTACAATTGGTTAGTGAGAAAGAGAACATTTTTTTTCCCAACCATATCAAATTTGGTATCTTAAAGAAACAGAAGATTTCAAATTTGAATGACTATTTGGATGAAGATCGTCGAAGGGAGAGTTCAGAAAATATTCAAAAACTTCCTTTAACAGAATATTGAATAGACAGCCTAATAATTGTTTTACAAGCTGTTTCTAATATCCATAGCTCAGCAAAGTTGCCATTCATGGTTACAGATGGTAAAATATTATTTGTAACTCATTTCCCCATAACATATCAAAAGTCTCCTACACAAATTAATGAGGCTTTTGACATGTTATTAAATCTCAAAAAGATAAATAATTTGGATCTTCCATTAGAACTAGCCATGACTGCGGATGATGTAGAACAATTTCGAAATGAGCAATACAACTAAGATTCTGATTCCTCTCTATCAGAGACTGATGAAGAATATCACAATCTCGTAAACAGAATAGAAGCACAGTGGACCCCACTATCACATATAGTTGTCTCATGATCGACTCCAACTTTATTCAGGACACATGGAACAACCTGCATTATTAGGCGGAAGGTAGTCAGACAAATCCTTTCAGCCGACGTTACATGACAAATAAGATCAACCAAATCTTATCTATCATTCTATCTCTTTGAATAACGGGGAGGTAGACAGTGTATATAATTGTAGTTTGTCAAAAGATGACAAATAATTGTAATTTTTCATTTATGTTTTGTTAAAAGATAGGGGTGCAACTTTGGGTGGGCTCAACCCGAGCCCAGCTCGAATTTTTTTAGGGCTTGGACAAAATATTTTCAAATTTGGTACGGGCTTGGGCAAAAATTTAGAAGCCCGAATTAAATTTGAGCGGGCTTGGGCAAAGACGTCAAGCAATCCAAGCAACCCGAAGCCCGAATTATACATATATAGATATATAAAAATATTAAATATACATATAAATTATTAGCCATTACATGATATTAAAATAATTTATATTATTAAATCATATTGAATATATATTATATATACAAATAACATAAAATCTTTTTTTTTTCTTTTTTTTTTTCACTCATAAATTGTAAGGACTACTATAGTGTCATCTCTCTTACATTATATAAATTATTTGTTTTGATGGCATTAATGATTTTCTATAAAAAAATTAATAATAATAATAATTGTAAATAGAGTCCAATTTTAATAATTTCATAGTGTAGCTGCAAAAAAAAAAAAAAAATGAAATTTATTTACAATTCGGGCAACTCAGGCAATTCAGGTTTAACTCGGGTCGAGCTTGGGCAGACAAGCTCGGGTTACAATTCGGGCTTGGGCGGGCTTGGGCAGGTCTCAGCACAACTTGGGCTGGGCTTGGACAACCTCTCAACTCGACCAAACCCGCCCGAGTTGCACCCCTATTAAAAGATGGCAATAATTATAGTTTTTTATTAACGTTTCTAAAGACTTTCTTGTCTTTGTATTTATTAGTTGGTAGACTTTTTTGTTTATAGACTTAGAAGATTGGGGAGAGCCTACGGTTAGACTAGACAACTTTTTGCTTTTTTTTTTTTTTTTGTATCTACAAGATGTATTCTATAAATTGGCATTCAAGCCAACAAATGAAGCAATGTAAATTCCCACATCACTTATCTTCGTTGCCTAACTTCTCTTAACTCCATAAAATAGTAGAAAGTTCCTTGACTTTTTTATTTTGTAATTGGTATCAGAGTTTGGTTAAGAGTTTTTGAAAGTAAGATCAAGCTCTGTAAGTATTTTTATGTATGTATTAATTTTAATATATATAAGTGTGCATGGTGTGTTTAATGATTTAAAAAAAAATGTTTAAAATCAAAAAAATATTATTAGTCAAGTTTAATCTTTAATTGTGTATCATTTGTATTTTATATCTTCATAATTATTTGTTTCATTTATAGTTGTTGTAAAACTTATATGCTTAGTGTAAGTCAAAGTCCATATACTCATTAAGATCTTTTGACTATTGGCCAAATCAAGTCTTTAAGATCATAAAGAGAGGTTTTAGGCACCAAATAAATACACTATGAGGGTTTTAGGTACCAACAACAACCTATAATGACAATTAATCTTGAAGATATAATACGGTTTGGAAATACAAAAAATAATGTTAATAGTAAATATGACCAAAGTTTACATATCACCAAAGAGTCTATAAATATAAATAGTGTGTGTTCTAATTTAAATTCTAATTTGTAGTGATATGTTAGTTATGTCGCAATATAATATTGGTCATGACAAAAAGGGTGGCGAGGTCCGTTTATCAAAGATGAGCCAACTTTTTGATATTAAAAAGATAATAATTAATTATTAATATTTAATTTTCGTTGTTAAAAATATAATAATGATCCTTTTTATAAAAAAAATATTTAGTCCCCTAAAATTAATTTTGTCCTTAAATTTTGATCTCTAAAACCTTAATTTTTTGTAATGTGATAAGTGTTTTTCCATTTTAATTTTACATTTCATAACTTATTTAAAAATGATAATTTAGCTAAATCTCAGGAGAATCTGTAATTTAGCTAAACTTTAAATGAGTGTAGATAATTTGCCCTTATTTGTCAAAAGGACATTTTAGTCAATTTATGATATCCGTTAACAGCGTTAATTGCGATGGGGCGGAATGCAATTTTTGAAACCTTAGGAGGAATCTGTAATTTCGTTAAATCTCAAGGGAGGTGTAGGTAATTTGCCCAATTTTAAAATATTTGTGTAATAAATATGTTTATGTTTTTATTTTTACCCCAAATAAATGTAAATATGTTTAGTATTTTTTATAAATTAAAAATAATAAACTATAAATATGTCGAACTGCACATAAATATTTGTGTTTGTAACACAAAATTCAAAATATTTGTATAATAAATATGTTTTTATTTTTATTTTTTTTCAAAATAAATATAAATATATTTAATATTTTTTATGAATTAAAAATAATAAACGGTAAACGTGTCAAACTGCACATAAATAACTATTTGTGTTTGTAACACAAAATAAGTTTATGATAAGATTCACATCCTTATAGTACTCTCTCACTTAATATATGTGATAAAGTGATTTGGAAATTACAACTTGGTTGATGATGCTTTTGCTTTATTGAAATTTCCCGGCCTCATTCCGAAGGTTCCCCCAAAGTTGATGATCAGATTAAACTAATGGAATCAAGCACAAGTCTTTTCTCTCCTTTGGGCTCTTTTTCTTTGTTTTTTCTTTTGTGTGCTTTTTTGGTGTTGCAAAAACATATGTAGAAACAATCACTAAAGCAAACAAAGGGCAAAAGAGTAATTAAGCACTCAAAAAAAAATACTCCAACCATATTAACAAAGGTGATTCTATTTGCCCATCCCACTTTGTTCCAATATACACCATTTATATTGTTCGGATATTAATTTCTAAACAAAATATAAAAATTTTAATATCTACTTTTGAACAAAAAATAAATGTTCGAATACCAACTATCCAATAGAATTTTTTGTTTGAACAGTTGGTTTTTATTTAAAAATTAATATTCAAACGACACAAATAATATATATTAAAATAAAATATGGTGTGTGAACAAAATTACTCTATTAATAAAGAAAACTGCAACAATACACACACATTTTAAATAGGAAAATGATCGAGTGCTCGAATTTGAGGCTCGAATTTTGGCTCGAAATCAAGAGAGGAAGAGAGGGAGAGGGAGAGGGAGAAAGAGAGAGGAGAGGGTCGTCTGAGAGAGGAGAGGGTCGTCTGCCGCCGTTCTCGCCTTCCTCCTCCTCGCCGTGGGTCGTCCTCGTCGCAGCCCAGTCCCGCCGTCCCAGCCCCGCCGTCGTCCTCGCCTTCCTCCTCCTCCAGCCGTCAGCCCTCCCCTCCCTCCCTCCCTCCTCCTCCAAATGATTTTATGGCCCTCCTCCTCCTCCTCCTCCTCCTCCTCCTCCCTTCTCTTCTTCTCCCTTCTTCTTCTTCTTCGTTCTGTAAGAAAACCAGGGAAGAAAGAAAAAAAAAAAAAAAAAACAAAAAAGTTTCGACACCAAAACGACGTCGTTTTGGTGTCGAGCCGCGGTTTCGAGCTACGTAGCACGATCGTTTTAAATAACTCCATTTTGAATTAAACACTCATAGTAAAGTCTTGTTTGGCATAATCTATTTTAATCCATTTTTTTATCTTTTTTAGTTCACATCAATTAACATCTCATCTCTACTTTTCTACACATCTTTTTATAAAAATTCAAAAAATACACTTATTTAAGACATCCAAAACCACCCTAATTAAACATCAATTTAAGTCGTAACAATATCATCACTTTATAACTAACCCACATTGAAATATAATTAAATACTATTTTATAAGTAAAAAGAGGTTATTGTAGAGCAACAATGATTCATCCCACTAAAAACACCACCACTAATAGCACTAATGTATTAAAAAAGTAAAAAAAAAAAAAAAAAAAAAAAATACAACTCCAAAACCAAAACATTACATTATTACTGGCAGGACCCACTGCCACCTAATTAGTGGGAGCACTTTCTATTGTAGAGATTGTGACCCGAGGTTGTCAATCTTAGGATGTGATGGTCGAAAGTGGTTGCCCTCATGAGGTGATTGGCTGTATTGGAAGGAGGTTGTTGGCCATGGAAATGGGCCCAAAACTGCGTTTCTTTGATATAATTTATTATAAATTAAAAGAATATAGTAATTATTAGAAAGTAGAAGTAATTATAAATTAAAAGAATATAGTAATTATTAGAAAGTAGAAGTAATTTTCAATTTTTAAATAATTAATTTTTTTTAAACTTATTTAAAATATTTTTATTTGATAAGTTGTAAATGTAAATAAAAATTACACCAAATAATTTAACATAAATTAAAAAATATATATATATATATAAACAACTCAAATAAAGAATGTCAAATAGCTAATTTTTAAATAATTATTTTTTAAAATATTTTTACTTGATAAGCTGTAAATAAAAAATAATTTAACATAAATTAAAAAAAATATAAATAACTCAAATAAAGTACATCGTACAACTAATGTGACACAACTCTTTAAGGGAAAATTTAAAAAAACAAAAATGATACATTTCACTAATTTGGGAGCACTAATGAACCACTAATGAGGTGAAAATTCAAAAAAAAAAAAGAAAAAAAAAATTTAATGCCAAAACATCACATCAGTCAGTGAGACACACTCTCTAGAGCTTCTTTAATGCTCTCAATTTAGAGCCCACAAACATTTTTTTTAAAAAAAATTCGACATTCAACAGGGGCTCAATTTGCGTGCTCGATAAGGAATCATTTTTTTTTTTTTTTTTTTTTGTTTTTTTTTTTTAGACACTTTGATAGTCAATTCCTCAATTTTTGAAAGATAATTATTAGAAAGTAGAAATAATTTTTGATACAATTTAGGGTAAATTATAAATATATTCTTTAAGATTTATTTAAAATACATATTACTTTTTGTGGTTTGAAAAATTACAAATATTTCATTGTTAGAATTTATAAAATTTATAATTACTTTCCTATGCAATAATAAAATTATCTAAATTATTAATTGAAACATATTTCTAACATCATTAAAAACTGTTAATTGACTTGATGATTTATTAATAAAAATGACGATTTGTTATGAAATTAAAAATCTCAGGAGGTGAAATGTAATTTTCAGAACCACAGAGGGTGATTCGTATTTTAATCAAATACAATTTATTGTAAGTTAACACATAGGGATGATTTGAAAGTTAGCTAAAAACTAGTTTTTAACTTTTAACTCATTTTATGTCATATTATTTCTCATATTTTTTACTCATAAAAAATAAAAAATGTCAAAAAGTTAAGCTTTTAACCAAGTTTCCAAATCACTCCATAATAATTAGAAAGCAGAAATATTCTTCAATTGTTAAATAATTAATTTTTTAAAAATTTATTTAAGTACCAATAAATTTTAAATAGTGATCTTAGAAACTGTTTAATTCTTTTTTCTTTTTTTAAAATTTTTTTTATGGATCTAAAAATCTCATTCTAGTATGAATTACATAGGGGATTAAGCATAAACTCGTGTGTTATGTGTTGAGGGACAAATGTGAGTTTTCTCATAATGTTAAAATTAGTAAACATAACACTTCAAAAAAACTCCTTACTGTAATTTTTTTCCCAAACGTAACACTTCAATATAATATTCTAAAAGCATATCACTTTAATATAAGACATTAAAAAACTTCTTAGTATATTTTTCTCAAATATAACAATGTAACATTTCAAAGAAACTTCTTAATATACTTTTTCTAAACGTAATACTGAAAAAATATAACATTCCAATAAATTCCTTAATATGCTTTTCTCCAACGTAACAATGTAATATTTCAAAAAAAAAAAAAAAAATCCTGAGTATATTTTTTTCAAACGTAACATTTCAATCAATGTAACACACAAAAACTTTTTATTGTATTTTTTTCAAATATAATACTCTAATATAACACTTTAATGTAACACTAGAAAACCACACCAACAGAAATATAAATTTTTAAGCTGGAAAACTAACACTTTAGCCACTAATCATTCCAAAAGAATCTTGCACACCTCACCTCACTATTTCCATCCCAAAAAACAAATAAAAAAATTGAAAAAATAAATTATAAAATAACATTTACTTAAACTCAAATCGTATCAAATCAGATAATATAATTTTTTAAAATAAAAGGGACTAATTGATTTATAAAAAAATTCTTAAAACTAAATGGATTAATATTATCTCATATAAGATTTATAGATAAATTTTTTATATTTTTACTTGATATATGGTAAATAGAAATTGCATAAAATAATTTAAAATAAAAAATATATAAAAATAACTCCGAGTACACTCAACAATGTCACACAACTGTTAAAGAAAAAAAAAATAAAAAATAAAAAATTGGCGCATTCAACAGTGGCCCAATTTGCGTGCTCACTAAGGAATCATTTTATTTTCCAAATTTTGTTTTTTTTGGGAGACACTTTGATAGTCAATTCCTAGTCGACTTTTTCTCACTCTTGTGGAAAAATGTCTCCATCTCAAAGGTTGTGTTTATTTTGAAAGATTAGGTCATGGGATTGGATTATTAGTTTTACCGAATTCATAGTTTATTATTTATTTTAAAAGTTTTATTTCGGATTAATAGTCTCCCCGAGCTATTAGTCTCATATTTGTGAGACTATCCTATCCCATGGAAAGGGTGGAATAAAAATCATGTGATAACTCATCCTATGAAATTAGCCAATGAAATTACATTTTTGCCTTTTAGTATTTAATTATGTATTATATTTAGTAAAATTCAAAAAAATTTAAATGTCTCAATTTAAAAATAAAATAATTTTATTTAATTTTTATTTTTGTTTTATTTATTTAATTTTTTAAAATATTTTTTTATAGATATTTAATTGATGTTTTATTTTAAAATTTTATTTATATTTTATTTTATTTCATTATTTAATTATTATTATTACTTAAAATAAATTTATTTAAAATTTTAATTAAAAAATAACATATATTTTTATTTATATTTAATTTTTTAAAAATAAATTTTTATTTAATCTAGCTAAAAATAATTAAAATATTAAAACTATATTTAATATTACTATTACTTAGTAAATAATGGAAAAGAATAAAATAGTCATTTGAGCATTTATTATTTTTCATAATATTCCAAACAAATATTAGATTAACTAAAAATAGTCCAATCCAGACATCTAATCCCATGACTAAACAAATACATGATACAAATTCAGTCCAACCAAATAATCCGGGGACAATGTATCCTATGACTAATAGTCTGATGGATTACAATTTCCTCTTATTCAGTCCGTCCAAACAAACACACCCAAATAATATAAGAGTCCGGATCCTCTGCCGTATTTTCCTACGGCGCTTTCCTGCCATGCTCCAAACGACGTCGTTTTGGTTATATATATATATATATATATTTTTTTAAGCCCTTTCTCCTTTCCCCCTTTTCTTTCTACCTCATTTGCTTGAACCTACCTGTTGACAGAGGCAAAGAGGTGAAAGCAATGTGAGTGCAAGCAAGCATAGGCAACGTGAGGCGGCGATTACATCCATTTGGGTCCTCTGCTTCATCTTCTTCGCTGAATTTTGCATCTTCTGTTTTGGGTTTTCATTCATGAAGTTTTTTTGTGGGTTTCATATATATATAAAATGATCTGGATACATATATATATATATATTTTGTGGGTTTCATTCATAAAGTTTTTTTTTTTTTTTTTTTTTTTTTTTTTTTTTTTTGTGTGGATATATACATATATTTGAACACAAAGTGGGTTTGAGAATTTCAAGATCAGATTCATGAAATTTTCGAAGGCAAGAATCAGGTTCATGGATATATACATATATCTGATTCATGGATGTATACATACATATATATATATATTGTATAAACTTGATCTTGGATGGAGTTCAAGTTCATGGATTGGATACATCCAGGACTGGATACATATACATATATATATTTTATCCATACATATATATATATATATATATATATTTTGTGGGTTCTGATTTTCGAAGGCAAGATTCATAAAAAAAAAAAAAAAAAAGGGAGAGAGAGAAGGCAAGAATCAGAACCAAAACGATCTGGATACATATATATATATATAAGATCAAGAAGTTTCATATACATACATACATACATACATATATATATATATATATATTTTGTGGGTTTGAGAACTTCAAGATCAGATTCATGAAATTTTCGAAATACAATTTCAAACTCATCAATATTGAATCTGGCCATGGAGATCGAAGGAGAGAGAAGGGGGCTCGTGGCTATGGCAGCGGCGATGGTGGGTTGCAGCGGCGATGGCAGGGAGATGGTGGCGCCTTGGGTGAAAGCCTTTCTTCCTCCTCCTTGCCTTCTTTCTTCTTCCCTTCTCTGGTTCTTGCCTTCTCTTTTTTTTTGGTTGAAAACTTGCCCCAAAACGACGTCGTTTTGGGGCACCGCAGGGGAGCGCCGCAGGAGGCCACGGCAGAGGATCCGGACTCATAATATAATGCCTATACAGAATGTGCATGTACACTACACGTGTCTTTCTTTCCTATAAAGTTGGTCTGTCCTGTAAGCTCATACAGGTTTTGCTTGTCTGATAATAGGAGCTCTGCATCTTCTTGGCTTGGCTAATACAATTTATTGTAAGTTAACGCATAATAATCAGAGTGCCATTTTGGGAACATGGTAAAAAGTCACGTTTTTGGACTGGCTGCCAAAAATGCCAAAAAAGTCATTTGGCAAGTGCCAAAAACGCAGTCCTAAAATTACAAATTAGGGCCTATGAACAATAAATAAAAAAATAACTCTCTTATGTTGGGTAAGGGTATTTTGGTCATTTTAATTTGATTTGACACCATAAATAAATATTAAACTAAAAAGCAAAAAGTTAACTTTTTACCAACTTCCCAAATCACTTTCAAAAAAGCCAAAAAGTTTGGTAAAAAGCCAAAAGTCAGCTTTTTATCAACTTCCCAAAACAACCCAGAAATACAAACTTCACTTTATCGCATGCGATTTATCTATTAACGTTTGAAAATCACTACATAATCCCTCATAGTTATCGGATTAAATTGTACAGTTAACACTGTTAACATCAGAAGTAAAGAGATTATTTTATCCTTATATACATAACTTTTGTTTAACATTTCTCATTCAATAGTTGTGGATTTGAGAAGAGCAAGGGAGAGAACTTAGGGTTTCGCTATATGAAATTAGGATTTTGATTTAACAAATTAATTTAAACAACATAATTTCTATAAAAAAATAATTTAATTAATGTTCAATTTGCCTTCAAGTTTAAAGTTCAAACCAATTATTCACTTTTTTTCTTGGTTGGAATTTAGTGAGCATTACACAATATATTGTGAAGATTATTTCTGCCAATATATATATATATATATATACATATGTGTGTGTGTGCACGCACAGTGGTGTAATTTGAAACAAACCAATTAATTAATCAATTAATCAATCAAACAAACCAATTAAATCGACACACAAATATTACATACAAATTTGTGAACATTGAGATCGATTCAAATACAAACACATCGATAAATCAATTCGAATTCGGATACTATAATTTAAAATCACGGATGGATCTATGGAGTACCTCTCCTGCGCTTGCGACTCTTGTCGGAGGTGTGAACGACATTGTTGGAAGTGTAGTTGACGGTGACATTGGGATTGGAGTCCTGAGGTTGCTCATACTAAGCTAGATTGTTCATGCTAGTGCTTTCTTCCACCAAATTTTTTATCTTCTTCTCAAACCCTAGCTACCTAGATATATTATATTTTATATGTATATATATATATATGTGAGAGATAGAGAGTGAAGATCAAACTATATTCGTCGCCGTTGCAAGCCGTGACCTCAAACCCTAGCCACCTCTATTGCCGTTGCGATCTGAGATCTTAACCCTAGCTGCCGTCGTGATCTGTGACCTCAAACCCTAGCTACTATTGTGATCTGTGGCCTCAAACCCTAGTCACCTCCGTTTCCGTCGCGATTTGAGTTGGGATGAAATATAATTATATGAAAATTAAGTTAAAAAGATTATGTATTTTCTTTTCTGATTTTTATAGATCTAATAATCCTTTCACATTTTTTTTCCTGGGTAGAGGCTTACAGATCTGGATATTGATGATGAAGATGAGGGCATTTTTGTCATTTAATTCAGAGGGAAAATCATCTTTCCATGCCCATTTGCATATTAGGTATGTGTTATGCACGAATTGCTATGTTGGATAGAAATGCTAACTGTGCAATTCAATCTAGTAACCACAGGAGGTTATGTGGTGATTTTTAAACATCAGGGGGTTAAACCACACGTGACTGTAGATTCCCCATTTTTGACCGTCCATAAGACTTGGACGCGACTGATGGTTTGCTCAGTGATGAAAGACGTGCAGGGCAAAGGTTCAATCTCTTCGGCAAGGAGAGAGTCAAATCTCAACTTCATACCCCTGTTCTGGACCAAAACAATCTTGATTAAAAGATTTTAGTCTTAAAACCCTCTCTTTCAAAACGTTTTTGAAATAAAGTTCCTACGATGCTCCGACGCTCGCATTTTGTTAAATGTCGCGCTTTTCGGTAAACCGAGCAAGGACAAAGTGGAAATGAATGAAAGAGAGATGAAATCTTTGAAAAATCTTTCAAAACACCTTACTTAGGGGTTTGGGGTTGAAGAAAAGAGGAGAAGAGGGAAGAAATCCAATCGGGGGAGAAAATGGGCATGAACCGTTAAGAAAGAGTCGAGCAGCCCTCGCCGAATCGGGCCTATTCATTCGTATACTTGGAATCAAGCTATGAGGCCACCACCGTTGGAAAGCTTACTCCCGGGGCCTCATTTTGCACTCAAGAATCTCCTAAATCCAATTTTGGATAGGGGAGATATGGTTGATTGAAGTAGGGCATTACTCCGGTTGGGACCGAATCTGCGCGGCTTCACGGAAACTGGCATAACTTTTTCCATAGGAGGAATTTTGATGCAAGGTTTGCGCCATTGGAAAGCTAACTTCCGGGGATTCAATTTGGACACTTGAACGGCCACATTTGGACTTCCCAAACACCCACCGGCCACTTTTATTTCCGGCAGCCCATGTTTTTTGTCCTGAAAGTAGCTGGCCGGCCAGAAAAGCCAAAAAAAAGTAGCCAGCCGGCCAGCTAAGCCCAAGAAAACTGGCTGGCCATGTTCCTCACACCTGGTTCCTTCCAAAAATGCCCTCATTTCCCTCCTAGATTGTGTATCCGGGTTTGCCAACTTTTGGGGGGAAACTTGGCTTGTTTTCCCCTCCTTTTTCCCCCTCTTTTTTCACCTCTTTTTGCCTATAAAAACCAGCATCTCAGGTCTGGTTTGGGGTTGAAAAATTTGGTCTTGAAGCCTTGCATACATACCTCCATTCATCTCCCACTTCCAAGCACCAAACATCCAAGTTCCTACACCATTTTTTCACCATCACCTAGCACCACACCACCACCTCCATTCCAACCATTTGGAGCAGCTTTCCAGAGCTTGAGAGGCAACATTTCTTGGTCTAAGAAGTAACCAAAGATTGGTCTTCAAGGGTGAGTGCCATTTCCCTCTTTTCTAGCTCATTTTTGTACCATTTCTTAGGCCTTTTGGCTTGCTGTTTTGAGCTCCGGCCATAACTGGAACTAGGCTTATTTTGAGCCATTTTTCATGTTTTTTGAAGGGTCTTACCCTGTTTGAGACCTCCAGCCACCACTTTCTTCATTACCCCTCTTGGATGCCATATTTTTGCATGATATTTTTGGCCTATATATAATCTGTTTTGAGCTCTGTCATAAACTGTGAAGTAGCTTATTTTGAGCCATTCTTCAACATTGAAGAAGGGCTCATCACTGTTTGGGACCTTCATGTGTCACTTGCCATTGAACCCCTCTTTGGTCCCCATTTTTGCATGATTTATTAGCCTATTGTGTCTTTGTTTTTGGACTTTGGTATGAACTGAAAATGGCCCTATTTTGACCCCCTCTTCATGTTTCATTAAGGGTCTATGGCTGTTTGAGACACCCTTTGTATACTTCATGTTATAGCCCTCTTGGTGGCCTCATTTTGCATGATATTTTGAGCCTAATTGTATACTGTTTTGGGGCTGGTGCTAAACTGTAAAAAGCCATATTTTGGGTCCCTCTTCAACATTGTTGAAGGGCCCTCACTTGTTTGAGACCTCCAGCCACTACTTGCTTCTTTGCCCCTTGGTTGGCTCATTTCTTGCATAAGATCTTTGGCATATTTGTATCTATTTTTGGGACCTGTCATAAACTGTGAAACATCATATTTTTGGCCCCTCTTCAATATTGTAGAAGGCCCCTTTTCTGGTTGGGGCCAGAATTTGGGACTTGCTTCATTACCTCCCTTGCAGAGCCATTTTTGTATGCTAATTTAGCCTTACCTGGGCCCACTGTTTGGCCTCACTCTAAACTGTAAAAATTCTTGTCTCGGGGCTTCCTTTCTTCTGTCTTTTCATTTCATATTCAAATTATGTATGCATTGTGTAGTTATAGGCCATTCCATGCGCCAAAACCCGTGTTTCGGGACTCGTTTCATGCATCGGGTGCATTTTTACCGGGTTTCGGAGCTGTTTCGCATCTCATTTTGCTACTGAAATTTGCATGTTTGCATATCATATCCCATGTCTTGCCATGTCTTGTTAGAGTGGCATTTCCGTGCCTTAGGGTCGGTTCTCGGTTTGCGTGCACGCATGTACGCATCTCGAGTTGTCTCATTTTCATCATTATGGCCTCTTGTGTGAGTGTGGCTGAGGTCTACTCATGTTAGTGTAAGTCCATTATGCATTGCGTATGCCATTCCATTTCATAGCATTGTGTATACTAGGTTGTATATTAGTGCATTGTGTATGCCATGTTACCTCGTGCATCGTGTATGCCATTTCATAGCATTGTGCATGCTAGGTTGTATATTAGTTGCATTTCATCCATATCATGCATATTGCATCGTGTTCGAGATAGGAGTTAGCAGCACGGGAAGCAGTGCGTTCCGTACTCGAATAACGGGCGTGTCTCAATTCCCCGATCACCCACAATTCGGATTATCCATGATGGAGTTAGGTTTTGTTGTATTTTCATATGCATTCATTTCATATTGAGTTGTGCAATTCGACTCTTCGGCCATCATGCATCGATATGCGTGATTAGTGACACGAGGATCGAGGCATGCATACATTTGTGAAAATACATTGCCATGCCCCTTTCTGCTCTCATTGCGACAAAATGAAGAATCGAACTTTTGAGCTTGGCACGCATTTCAAGAACAGTGCAAACAGAGGCTAATTGGGGCATCGTCATGGATTTCGCACAAAGGCAACCCAACATGCATCATTCATCACCGAGCGGAATCAAGGCGGTCCACGGCTTGCATGCGATTCTGACTTTCTTAGTTAATTTGTTAATTAATTAGGAATTTGTACATTATTTGGACTGTATTATTTGGTGTACTAATCTTTTATTCGGATCAGATATTTATTCGGACCCTCGTGCGAGGGCAAAATTGTAATAAGTGTGGGTGAGTGTGATGTATGTCTTCCAATCCGTCTTTCTTCCCTTTTATTTACCTCTTATGATGGTTAGATTAGGGCATATTTCAATTAGCATACGATGATAGCATGTTTGCATTCATTCATCTGTTTTACATGCACCGGGCTCGGCGCATCATACTAACTGCATTTGTATTTCAATTCCAAGTTGAATACATGATAGCTGTAGCATTCCATATGCCATGTTTAGGATAGCCGAGCCTGCTATAGTTGTATTTTTGCATGTGTTGCATTAAGCAATCCTGTATATTTAGGATCATGCATGATTTCTAATGAGTTTCTGTTTTGGCTTGGAGTACTTGGTGAGTTTTATGCTTTAGCATCCTTGCATGCATGTGAGTGACTGCCATGAATAGCATGCTTACCATGAGGCTAACTGCTTATGTGATATAACTGCCTTGAATGCCTGTAGGTGGAGGTTGGGTTATTTGGATTGGAACAATTCATCAAATGTTTGTTTTAAAGCCCACTAGATAGTGACAAAATCATGTCTTCTTAAGCCCACCCGAGGGTGGCAAATCCACGTCTTAGCCTACTTGCAAGTAGCACCATCAAACCATTTTCAAACAAACAAGCATGACATGTTTTCTTCCAATTCAGGCGATCCAGTCTATACTTGTATGCTGTGCGCATCACATAGTAAATCTAGGCTAATAACCGGAATAAGAACACACAATGTTTTCAAAAATAGATATGATGGTTAGTAAAGGCCGGTCTTTGACCGGGCGAGCGGGGGTGCTCCCAAAGTGACCTTCCCCAATCGTACCCAAGTTCCCGAGCTGAGGCAACTTTGGTGATGACGGACACGTGGCCTTTGGCACCGAGTCAGGGTTTCCTAAATTTTCCATTAAAAAACATTTAGGTGGCGACTCTGTATCTGGCAAAGCAGTCCATGTTTGGCACTTCTTTTCAAAAAAATTTGTTTTCAAAATCGATTTGCCGGATTTGGACTCTTTGGTTCAAGATTAAGAACAGTGACATTTGAGTCCTTGAACTGTAGTAACCCCAATATGAACGGAACGGGACTTAACCCTCCCGGGGCGTTCGGGGACGTCTACAGTGACCCAAACCACAGGAGATAAAGTGAAGTTTGCCCTAATTAGAAAGTAGAAATAATCTTCAATTGTTAAATAATTATTTTTAAAAAAAAAATTATTTAAGTATCAGTAAATTCTAAATAGTGATCTTATGAATTATTATTTTTTTTTATTTTATTTTTTTTAATAGATCTAAAAGTCTCATTTTAGTATGAATTACATAAAAGACTAAGCATAAACGTGTGTTATGTATTGAGAGACAAATATAATACTTCAATTAATGTAACATACAAAAACTTCTTAGTGTACTTTCTTTTTTAAACATAGCATTCTAATATGACACTTCAATGTAACACGAGAAAACCACATTAACAGAAATATAGATTTTTAAGCTCGACAATCAACACTTCAGCCACTAATCCTTCCAAAAGAATCTTGCACACCCCACCTTTCTATTTCCATCCCAAAAACAAATAAAAAATTAAAAAAATAAATCACAAAATGACATTTACTTAAACTCAAATAGTACCAAATCAAATAAATACAATTTTTTAAAACAAAAAAAACTAATCGATTCATAAAAAAATTCTTAAGACCAAATGGATCAATATTCTTTTATATGAGATTTATGGGCAAAATTTTCATATTTTTACTTGATATACTGTAAATAGAAATTGCACAAAATAATTTAAAATAAAAAAATATACTGTATAAATAACTCAGAGTACACTCAACAGTTGTTTAAGAAAAAACTTCAGGTTTAAGAAAAAAAAACTTTGTTAAGGAATCATTTTTTTCTTGCTCCCTAGGGGGGAAAAAAAATTTGTTTAAGAAAGAATTTAAGAAATTTGTTTTCTTGTTAAGGCCTGGTTTGGGAATAGGCCCGGCCCTGAGATTTTCGGAGCGCAAAGCCGATAATTAGCTAACAAATATCACTACATTATTTGAGACCATTTACATTTTTTTTTTTCATTCAATGACAAATTTAGTATAAGTAGCAAAAGATTAATTCTCCTTGATGATGAAGATTTGTATAAATACCAATATTATAATAACAATTGAGCAAAAGACAAGATAAATATTTAATTAATTGAATAGAAAAAAAGGCCCACCTGTGCTGTGCTGCTCTAAATTCTTGAGAAATTCGTTAGTGCATTATTGTGTCGTTTCTCTCAAATTTTTGAAAAAATTGAATTAAGAGTTAATGTTAAAAATTAAATAAAGAGAGAGAATGAACCTTTTAATTTTGAATGAGCCTTTTAATTTGGGCATTCTTTAATTTTTTTTTTGACTTAAAAGCATACATAATATATTACACTAAACTATAATAGGAGATGCCATTTTTTAGGTCTATTTTGAAAGGCCCTACGCCATGGCCTGGTGGACCTATGCCTAGGGCCGGCCCTGTTTGGGAATAAGTTTTTTTAATAACTTTTTGACTTTTTGATTAAAATATGATGTAAAAAAAATTAATATGTTTGTGATGACTTTTTAGTCTTTTATGAAAAGATGTACAAAAAGTAGAGAGAAAAAGAAAATTTTAACTTTTTAATATAAGTTGTTAGTTTTTTAATTTTTTTTAATAATTTTTTAACTTTTAAGCTAAAAAGTAATGTTGTAAAACGAGTGTTAAATAACTCACACAACTGTTTAAGAAAAGAAAAAAAAAAAAAAAAATTGGCACATTCAACAGTGGCCCAATTTGCTTGCTCGCTAAGAAATCATTTTTTTTCCAAATTTTGTTTTTTTTTTTGGGAGACTTTGAGAGTCAATTTCCTAGACAACTTTTTCTCACTGTTGTGGAAGAATGTCTCTTTCTCCATCAAATAGTATAATGCCTATACAAAATGTGTACATACACTATATTTGCCTTTCTCTCCTATAAATTTGGTACGTTCTGTGAGCTCCTTCAGGTTTTGCTTGTCTGATAATAGGAGCTCTGCATCTTCTTGTGAGTCTCTCTCTCTCTCTCTCTACTTGTATTAATTTTGATCAAATTGTCTCTTTGTCTGTCAATATTCTTGATATGTAAACTGTTTTAGTTTCTGATCTTGCTTCTTCAAGATTCATTCTTTGTGGGTAAAACCCATTGTGGAGTATTTATTCTGATTCCCAGTAGTCTATTTATACAGTTTATTAGAAAACCCAACAGAAAATGAAACTAAAAAGAACAAAAGTTTCAATTGATAGAATCAGAGATGGCTTTGGGTTGAGGGACTTTAAAATTTGTTGGTTTTTCTCACTTTTTGAAATGCAAAATTCCTAATTAAGTGTTCATATTCTAGTTTGGTTAACATGTCTGTTTCAATTGATATTATGGCTTAATCTATTTAATATTTTTAATGGTATGGTTCATGTTAGCTAGAATTTTATTAATTTTAATTTTGAATTTTTTTTTATTTTTTTTGAAGCAACTTTTACATGTATTGTCTATTTTTATGAAAGGAAAATGATTTGTCCCCCTAAAAAAGCCCCTCCTAATCCCCCTATGCCCAAAACGACGTCGTTTTTTTTTTTTTCGCCTTGGTTTGAAATTTAGGGGGATTAGAGGGCCAAAAATTAAGGGATGTAACACAACCCTTTATGAAAAGCAATGCATGTATTTAGGAAATAGCATGATTTTTTTAATATAATTTAGTACATTAATTGAAGTATTCTCTTATATTTAGAAGCTTTTTTTCGAAACTTTTAATTCTGAAAATAATTATAATATTAGAAGCAGTGTCATGTTAGCTGACATTTGGGATTAAAACAATATTTTATCTACAATCAAATTAATTTAATAATCAATAGACTAAAAGGAAAATGTTTGACACTTCTAAGAAAGCTCCCACAATACACAATGATATACCATGATATGGTGACCCCCCCTGGATTTTTTTTTTTTTTTTTGGTACATAAATAAAATTTTAAATAAAAATAATATTTAGAATAAAATATCAAAGGCATTTTAAATTTATAAAAACAATAGTGATTGTTTTATTGAAAATGAACTGACTACAACAAATTATATTTTTATGTATGAAAATTTTAAAAAAAAATCTCAATATAAAGGTAATATCCATCATTATTGATATGCAAATATAATTAATCTCACTATATATGTCTAAAAATCGTTAGAGTCTTAGTTATATTTGAATGTGGAGTTCACCCTTCATATGCTGCTTTACTATTGGTTAGTGATATCATATGTCAATAATAACTTGATATTATATGAAATTTTTATTCAAATTTTGTAAAAATTTGATTTATCATACCATTATATAATTGATTTTACGACTTAAATATATGACTTTTTTACATTATCCATGATACACTTGTTACACACAATACTTTCTTTTCAATTTTACTCGAAGTTAATTGTAAAATTTTATGTGAAATACTTTTATAATAATTTATTTAAATTTTTGTACTTAATATTAATTCAAAAATTATTATTATCTTCTTATTGTTGGTTATGAAAAAAAATAATTATAATTAATAAATATCTTTTCTGATTTAGTTTCTTGATTTCGTCACTGATAAGACCCAACTTTTAATTTGTGAGTCTCTAGCGTTTCCCTTTCCTAAGTTGCCTAGTGGTTGAACCCGCTACGGGATGGAATGCTAGAAAGATAGCATTGCTCTGGATTGGCACTAATTTAACTTGTTAATTTTGCTCTTAACCACTCAAGGGCAAACTGAAATCCCTGTATTAGTTAATTCTGCCTAGTGACAGGTAGACAACAGCCAAACTTAGCCTAAAATAACATGAATTTTCTATGTTGCCCTTATTTTAATTTATTAACATGAATATACACAAAAAGTATAATTATTACAATTGAAGTTTCCAAAAAAAAATTGTACTACTTTAATTTTAAATCAAATGGTAGTTCTTAAAAGTTAATATTTTTGAAGTGTAATAATTACACTATCAAAAAAAAGTTAGATTTCACAAAAAGGACCAATATTTTGAGATGAAGAGGGTAATTTGTTTTCAATGGATACGCAGGAGACTCTTTGGGGACATACTAGGAACATGGCAAGTTGTATTTTCTCTCATTTTCTTTAGTGTTTTTCATGAATGTTGAACGTTGGAATGTTTATTATTATTATTTTAGATTTAAATACTTAATAGATCATTCATAAAAAAATATATAGACTGTAAGTGTTAATTTAAAGTACTTTCTTTTGTATTAAAAAAATTATAGAATTAGAGTTAGTTTTTGTTAATATTGATTGTTTATAAATGTAATATTAATCTAGATAGCATATAAAATTATATGAAAACATATTTTATTGTCGTGTGCTAGCCTTTTTGTCACTATTTTTTTAAAATCATCGTATAGATTGTCTGCATCCGTATTTGTATTCGTGCTTCTTAGACTATAAACGACTAGTTGTTCTTAAAACAACTTCCAGTTGGCTTGCCAAAATTTCCCACTTGGTTGGCCAAGCCATTTGGGCATGGTTTTAGGACATCCAATTTGGTTGACCATGAGTCCATGACTAATGTTTTGTTAGACCAACCTATGGGTACATAAAACTCTTTGGATCCTGCTTTGGTCGACCAACCTATGTGGTTTGGTTGGCCAACTGACTTGACAGAATCTCTGTCGACTACTATTAAGCCCTCTTCTTAAGATATTCTTGGTTTCTGCCTTGTCAAAAGTTGTCTTTATGTTGGTGAAGCTTCTCCTCGACTTCTCTCGTGAATCTTGTAATCTCCCGTGAAGCTTCTCCTTGAACTTCTCAAGAAATTACGGGTATGTTTGGTTTGTGTTTGAGAGATGTGTTTTAGAGATAAAAAGTACGAAAAGTTGTTTGGTTTGGTTTTTTTCAAAAGATGTTTTGGAAAATTATTTTGAGAGAGAATTTTGGAAAAAGTGATTGATTTGATGTGTGTGAGAGAGAGATTTGTTTGGAAAACTTGTTTGGTTAACAAGTTTTGGGAAATTTTTTTGAAAAAATTTGTTTGGTTTGATTACTTTTGAAAACTTATTTGTAGAGAAAATTTCCCAAATTTTTTTTCCCAAATACAAACCAAACGAACCCTACATGTTCACAATACATTAACATCTATCCAAAATACGAACAATTACACCAGTGGTTCAAAGAGCTAGAGAGAGATACAATTAAGGAAGCTCTAATGGCTTACATCTTTCAAAACAAAGGGTTTTGATTTCACAAACTAGAATAATGTCTGGACATGTTTTGACCCGAGGAACCACAACGAGTACACTTGTGATCACCACATGGAACGAAACCACCACCATGAGAATATCCGCCACGATAACCACCACCACCGTGGAAGCCATAAGAAGAACTACCAAGGGAATTATAGCCATGAGAACTAGTATAAGAGCCACGATGACTTGAGTTGCCATGAAAAGCACCACGGAGATGACCACGATCACCACTATTAGAGATCAATGTAGATGAGGATATAGATGGACAAGAGGAGCCAGATATGACATGACTCCGTCCCAAAGATGAACACAACAAACGAGATTAGGCACTAGCAGAGAAGGTAACATCTCATTAGCAAGAATTTGATCCCTATAACTTTGCAAGTTAGAATCTAGGCCTGTGAGTAAGGATGCCATCATAAACTCTTCCCAATATTTCTTCTGTTAAGCTAAATCCGTAGTAAAGGGACGATGTTGCAGTAATTGATCCCACAAGTTCTTAAGGCCACTGTAATAGTCTGAAAGGGAATGTCCACCCTACTAAGTAGCAAAGATCTATTTGTACAACTTATATACTCAAGAAACGTTACTTTGATTGGAAAATTACTCGGCAAGAGAGTTCCAAATCTGTTTAGATGTTTCGCAAAATTCAACGGTAGTAGCAACCTGAGGTTCCAAACTATGCCAAAGCCACCCCATAAAACCGAAATCATAACTAGACCAATCATCATACTATTTAGCATCTGGTTTGGAAGGGAGATAATTTCTTCTTGCCACGCAAGAAAACCTTCACTACGTGAGCCCAAGCAAAATAGTTCAACCATTTAATTTATTGGCTGTAATAGATTTAGGCATCACATTATCTTTAACCATGGGGCATTGCCTCGACTATGATAATCGGGCACACAAATATCGAAAGCAAAAAACAAATATAGGGCAATATCACAAGCGAAGAAGCCCAACCAACAATCTCAACAAAGAATGACCCAACACACACCCAACAATTGGGAGAACACCAACACAATGACAAGGAAATAAAAAAAATAGGGACTCAATCAGTCAGGAGAAAGAACTTTAGAGCACCGTGAGGAGCGAAACACAAACTCCAACCCAACGCCAACAAATCAACAAAAACAACCTCAAGGATGCATCTCCTATCAGTTTCGGCACCTAGGGTTTGTGTTCCAACTAGTAGAATCCTCGGATAACACTCCAAATCACCGATAAAAAAAATGAGACCAAAAAACTTAAAAATCATTCAAAAATCAGAAACTCACATCAATTGTTGTAAAAAAATTCCACAAAAATTACGATTATTATCAGGAGCGAAAAACGAGCCTAAGGAGGCCAACTTGTTTGTATAGGTTATGATGCCACGCTGACATCATTGCACGATGATAACGTCAGCATGTCTTTGCCACCTCACGATGATCTCCAGAATCTGCTAAACACTTGCTAGAGGAGAATCGGTAGATTTGATACCAAGTTAGAGTGTAAAACATGAGAAACTAGGGTTAGATTATAGAGAAGAAGAAGAGAAGAAAATAGGGTTTTGGGTTATTAATTAAATCCTCCACCAGCAGCTTGTATTTATATGAAAGAAAAGACAAAAAATACAATATGACCATAGTACACCTTCAACTTGACATAAAAAATAACGTATGGCTATTCTAACAGAGAGAATGAAAAAAGTGAGGAAAAGAAGAGAGTACCTCTATTTATAGTGGAGGGACAAAATGGGTTGTAGGGCCCAAGATTACGTAAAATATAAAGTAAAAAATCCCAAAAAGTGGGGCCCAAAACATGGTTGGAATGTCTCAGTGTTTTTGTCAAGTGTCAACATCTCAAAGAGGGGTGTTGACACCCGCGTGCATAGGTGCGAAGGAACAAGTTCAACATAAGCACGGCGTCAACACCCACAAGCCCAGGTGTTGACACCATGAAGCAGTGTGCAATAAATCACTCTCTGCCAGACAGTGTTGACCCCAAGATGCTCAGGTGTCGACACTTCCAAGTATAGTGCTGTTTGGTAGAGCTGTGGGAAACTGCTTATAGCTTATGCCTAAACAGTTTATAACTTATAACTTTCAGAATAAGCTGATTTTCAGCTTATTCTTAAAGCATCTCCTGCCCCACTCAAAGAATAAGCTGATTTCTGACTTCCAAAAAGCTATAAGCTATAAGCTAAACCAAACACATCAAAATAGCTTAAATTAAGCTGAAAGCTGGAATAAGCTGATTATAAGCTGTGCCAAACAGGCACAATGTGTACCTGGGACTCTCCAGTCCAGACGGTGTCGATACCAGGAAGAGAGTGTCGACACCTGAAAACAGCAAGTCAAAGAGGGAGGGAGGGAAGGAAGGCAAGTGTCGACACCCTGGACATCGATTAATGACACCTAGAACAAGATTTCAAGGTCCTAAAGCGTATTTCTGACAGATCTGCACACAATTAGACTTCCTAATCAAAGTATAGATCGGATTTTTCACTCACCTAACACCAAAATACACTAACCAAAGGATTTTAAATAACAAAGTAATGGAATTAAATGCATCCCAAAGGCTTAATAAGCATGAGTGTCACAAATCTCCAAAGTCTCCAAGGCTTCTAAGCTCTCCAATGTGCTCCCCACAACAATGGTTTAGGTTTCTATCTTAGGTTGCACATACAAAGTCACAAAATTGCCAACCTATGCTAGTCCTAGTCTATGTTACATGGACTTAGGTAGGAGTATCAGGTGTGGGTGCATGTACAAGCATCATACATTCGTAAACTTAAAATTTAATATACTTTTTTCAAAAGTGGTGGGCACATCATGGGAACTTATATATATATATTGCATATTATATAATATTAGTAGATGTAATATTATAAATTATATAAAAAATGTGTTCAAAATTGAATAGAATTTAGGGAAAATATGGTACTTCTATCTCGCATCCATGTGAGGCTATAAATGTTTCTTTACTAGGAAATGTAAGTTTCTTCTTCTTCATACATAATAAAATTAGAGGATTCAAGTGTCTAAAATGGGTATGGGTGTGTTAGCCATATATCTCACACCATTACCGTTGTCATATTTGGTAGACACGGGTAGGGAAATAATACCAATGCAATATCCTTTCTTAAATACTTTGTTAAACTCTCCAAAACCTATTACATATAGGCCTATTTATAGGAATCCTATGAAGCCTTAATTGAAGTTACCCCCCCCCCAAAAAAAAAAAAAAGAAGGTAATAATAATTAAATCTTAAATCATAAAATAAACCTAATAACTCCCAAAATAAATGGATACTAAAATAAATTACTAAATCTCTAATTAATTCTTTTTCCAATTCCTTATCCTTACCCATCACTAGTTCTTGATGATGATACATCTGATATCTCTTAGCATTGTATGCCTTGAGGAACATGAAATTATTTCCTCTTACTCTGTACAATTCATTTTAGTTGGTGGCTTTTTGGGTTTGATTGTAGAAAAGAGGCAAAAAAGGAGGAGATGAAAAAGATGCTGTAGAAATGAAGTTTATCTTGTTCTTGTTGATTAACATATTTTATTAATTACGGAGACTGCATAGGAACCCTTAAAGCATCTAAGGAGTGAGATGACCTGAAACTATAGACAATTTTTTTGCATATGATATTATTATTATTATTATTTTCCCATTACAGTGTGTGTTGGACTATACTTTCAAGTTATAGCATTTTATTACTCAAATACTTTCAAGCATCAAGTGGTATATTTCACAATCAGCCAATTATTTGTTTTTGTTTTTGTTTTACTTCCAATTCTAATTGTGCTTTGGATTCTCACATTTTATGTATTATAGTAGGAAGTCTTATCTTTTCATTTCCTTTCCTTACTGTTCTTTTCTTATTTGCCATTCCTGATTAAGTATTGTCATAATGAGACTGCAGGTAAAGTCACTTGGATTAGATGGGTAAGACAATTGATTTGGCTGGGTTTCCTAACCTTGTGTCTGAGGAAACTGTTGAGGAATTGGTAGAGCAATACACAGGCACAGGAACTGTATATCTTGTACAGGTTAAGGAGCCCAGAAAAAAGGAGTCACGAGTATATGCCAGAGTTCAATTCACAACTGTTGAAAGTGCTGATCTTATTATCTCTTTGGCAGATCAAAGGTTAATATATTATGAAACGTCTTATTTGAAGGCTTACCCAAAGGAATTTGATATTGAACGAGAGCCAAAGGTGTACGTGCATGACATGGAGGCTGAAACTTTGTATTTTGGATGTCAGACCTCGAAGGACACGTTTTCAGTGCTCTGGAAAAGTGAAAATGTCTCTGTGGAATTTTGGTTTCGCCGAAGAAAACTGTGTTTCTTCCTGTCCTACCTTTCTGTGGAGTACAAGCTTGAGCTACTTTATGAGAACATCTGGCAGATTGAGCTTCGTTGTCCACCTGATAAATCCACAAAATTTCTTCTTATTCAGGTTTGTTCCACTTGGATGTTTAACCATTAGTATTCCATTAGTTGCTTTTCACCGTACTCTTGCTTCTCAATAAACAGACGTCCTTTTGAACACTTTTATGCCCATGGATCAAATTACTTGTGTGTCTAGATCAGGTGGTTATTTGGCTTTTGATTATGTGATATTATTTTTGATTTTGCTATCTGCAATCAACATCACAACTTATCATAAAGAAAAACGGCATTACAAGTATGTCTCAGCAATTTTGGAAAGACTAGAGATTCAAATTTTACAGTCTTCATCAAGTGATTAGTGTTGGATTTATAAATTTTTGATGACATAGGCTGTTTGATTTATTGTTTCAGGGTGTCATAATAGACATACCTGATGGGACTACCATATTTTGTGGAATCTAGGGAAGATGAACTAGATTTGATAAAATGTTTGAGGTGCTTAGGGGTATTGAGATGATCTTGGAAGGGAGGACTTTTGTGAATGAAATGTTGGTGCAAAATTGGTAAATGTGATGGAAAGATATAAAACAGAAAATAATTAGCATTGCTTCAAGGCGCATTATAGCATCACTTTCCTTGAGACAATATTTGCCCCCACCAATTCTGTTGAATATGATGTACACTGGGTTATCCACAAATCCGCCTCCAAGATACAATGAAACCTAGTCAAAAATTGATATCTGACTGCATTATGCATAAATGAAATTAGATCCCGAATACTTATGAATTTTTCTAATCCACTAAGTAGAAGAGGAAAATAACAATATGAATTCTTAGATAGGAAATCCATGGAAATTCTATGGATCCCGTATTTTTTAATTGCAAACCCATTCCACCTTTATATAGGCATGAGTTTGTGTCCCTTAGACCTTTGGTCGTATCCATTAGATTAAAAAATAACACTCTTCAGATTAAGAGTTATGTCTTTTAGTTTAAATCCAATGGTTACACCCCATAGTTTAAACCCAAAAGTTACATCTCTCTAATAATTCATAAAACTAAATTATATATTTAAATATATATAAATTAGGCTTCTCAGCTTCAAACTCAACCTCAACATAGGATGAACATCCCAAAGCTGACTCCAAGCATGACTAAGAATATCATCAAACTTAAGAGTTAGCCATCCAAAAATTAAAGTATTTGAAAGGTCCCTTCCTCACACAATTAGGCCAAATGGCGACAACAACAGAACAATGATCAGAAACAGCTTCAGATTCTGGAAAGTAATCTTGCCAAACATGGTTCACCAAGGCCCTATCAATTCTACTCTTTTTATCCCCCATACCACCACTCTTATTAGACCACGTAAACCAGAATCTTTTGGCAGTTAGACCATCAACTTCAATGTCCACCAAACATGCATTATACTCAGAAGCGGTGTCCTATCATACCCTTGAGAAGCAAATCTTTTATTAGATCTTCTCAAAGCATTAAAGTCACCCAACAGAATCCGGGCATCGAATTAAACCTATAATGTAGATCTCGAACTCATACCAAAGCAAGCTCCTATCGGTACGAATTCATTCTATAAACCACGAGACCACAAACACCTTCTAAGAGTTGGCATGCTCAACCTTGCAAGTAATATGTTGCATAGAAGAAGAAAAGCAGAGTAACCTTAACCATTAGGGATTTCCAAAAAAGAACAAATCTACATGTTACACGGACTCGGCACTTGGGGGCGAAGTACCCGTGTCGACACGACACGACATAGGTGCGGGTGTGGGATCTGTGTCGGATTCGCCTCTTCTCTTTTGGACACGGCTAATCAAAAAGGAAGAAGAAGGTTGAGATACTTACATTGATGTATGGGTTCAAGATCTTGATTGTGTCTTTCGATCTTCTTCTCTGTCTCGATATCCTTTTCTCTCTCTATCACGCTCTCCTTCTCTTCCTCGATATCTCTCTCGATCGTGCTGTGCGTGTGAGAGAGAAGCGAAGAGGAGAAGGACAGACTCCATCTTGCTGCTGCTCTGTCTTTCGATCTGTTTCTTTGTGTCAAAGTTGCTGCTGCTGCTTTTGTTTGTATCAAATCCTAATGGGCTGGACCAAATAAATAAAAAAAAACTTGGTCCTATTGGCTAGTTAATGTTATAAATCCTAATGGGCTGGACCTAAATGAATAAATAGAAAGTTTGGACCCTAGTTTGTATCATAGTAATTAATATTATAAATTTTAATGGGCTGGACCCAATAAACTATAGAAAAAAATTGGACCTATTGACTGGTTTGTATCATAATAAGCCTTAATGGGTTAGATCCATAGAAATAAATAAAATATTTGGACCTATTTATAAACTCTAGGGGCACTTACCAGCCGGTCCCTTCCAAATGACTTAATACCCACCAAGTCCTGCCCTATTTCAGTTTCCAATTTTACCCCTGAATGTCACACCACACGCGTGAATGAAAGAGCATATCAGGAGGTCTACGCCGTGCGCGTGAAACACACGCTCCTTCTCAATTGTTCTGATTTGGAAACCATTCTGAGGCGATTTCCAAACCACTGGCGATTTGCGATTTGAAAATCGGAACAAACAAAGAGTTTTCCCTAAATCTCCCATCGTTTCCAGAAAAAATAGCTCTGTTTCGATCTGTATTCTGATTCCGAACAGATACAGAGCAAATCCTCCACCATTTCGATCTACATTCCCTGCTTCATTCATCTTCAACAAACATGCGAATCAAACGTGAGTGATATTCATCTTCCGTTCTTCTTTTACAACTATATTTTGCCAATTCAGTAAGAAAATTTGCTATAACCATGATAGATTTGCTTAATTTACTTAATTGAGTCGTAAAATTTGTTCTAATGATAGATTTGCTTCCTTTCTTCTTTCATAACTGTAATTGAGTTATAAAATTCGAATTCAAGCTATTTTGAATGTGTATCATATAGTATTAATTTATCATTGATATTCAACTTCATAATAATCACAACTTCATGTCCATTTGTTAAACAATGATGGATTTCCTTAATTTTGCTAATTCAGTGATAAAATTTGATATACAATAACAGATTTGCTTACTTTGCCCAATTCAACGATAGGATTGCTTAATTTTCCTAATTGAGTGATGAAATTTGTTATAATGATGGATTTGTTTCTCTTCTTATTTTATAACTATGCATTTGCTTCCCTTCTTCTTTCATAACTATAATTGAATAATAAAATTCAACTTCAAACTACTTTGAATGTGTATCTTACATAATTAAGTTATGAGTGATACAATTTGGCTTGAAGCTATTTTCAATCTGTACCATACAGTATTAATTTATGATCATGCTCAACGTCATAATAATCATACCTTTATGTTTATTTGCTATACAATGATGCATTTGCTTACTTTTGCTAATTCAGTGATAAAGTTTGCTATACAATTGTTTTCATCTTCATCTTCAACATCATACTTCATGTTCTTTTGCAATTTGGAATCTAAACTTTGCTATACAGTTATATATTTGCTTAATATACATAACAGAGAGATAAATTCTTCTTAGTTTCCCTAGTTCAATGATAAAATTCTTCTTAATTTTCAATGTTTATGTTCAATGTTTTTAAAAGATTACGTCGTCGACAAACAAGTTTCTCAAAGAAGAAAAAGATTGAAAAAGTCGACTTTGTTATAGAGCCAACAACACATGACAGTGAAAATCAAATACAAGTTAAACCTGAATCTAACATTGACAATGAGAACCCCAAACAGGAACAACTCAAACCAGCTACAAAGCTCCACAAAGCAAGAGGGAAGAAAAAAATTGATGGAAGAAAAACTAGGACTGAACAGATACATGATAATGAAGCAAAATATGTCTACCGTTCTAACATTCAATCTCTTATCAAATTTTTCAAGACAACAAAACTCAGAGAGGAGCATTTGATATTATTGAGAAAGACACCTTTTTCACTTTTGGTTGATGCATTGAGTAAAAACAAGGTTAAAAGAAGAGATTCAATTAAATATGATGATGTGGTTGCAAAAATTTTGCAAACTTACCAAATGGATGGAACCACATTTGAAATTCTTTGGGAAGAAATTTGAAATTGAAAAGAAATGACTTCAAGTTAATTTTTGGGATTGCATGTGGACACAAGAAGATGAATCTTGCATATGGAAGAAAAAATGAGGTAGCTATGGTGCAAAGAAGAAAAATCACCGAGAGCAGAATGACAAGTGCTTCAATCCAAAACTTGATAACTAAACTTTTGAAGCACCAACAATGAAGATATAGAAGATGTCGTTAGGCTTGTGTGCCTTCTGGTTTGTTTGCTTTTGTTGTTTCCGGGTACTGGGACAACAATCGGTTGGGGGTTCATGAAATACCTGGAAAATATTGATGAAATGAAATCTTATGATTGGTGTGGCGAAAGAAACACCATCTTACAACATCAATAGCATGCAACATCAACCAAATTGATAAAGTGTGCGGATGTGTGATCATCTTGTTGGTAAGTAAATACCTCACTTACAACTTATAACCTACAATAACTAAATTTACTAAATACTAATCTACAACATTTTTTTGGTCCTCAACAGTATTGGATATGTGAGCATGCAAAGATCATCAAACCAAATGAGAATAATCCAATACCAAGATTTGCAAAATGGAACATTACTCATCTTGGAGAACAATTGGCAAAGTCATCCTTGCATGATCTGAAACATATTGAGGTATGCATTCATATCCTTTGTTTTGTTTAAACAAATATTAAACTTTGTTATGCAGTGATAAATTTTAGCAATACTAATAAATTTTCTTAATCTTAATGCTGTCGCATTAGTGGTACAAAAATTATTTAGGCATTTCATCTGTGCTAGGAAATTATTCAATAAACAATTTTTATCAATGTTTAACCTCTATTTCTTTAATTGAGTGATGAATTTTGCTATGCAGAATCATATGCAGTGATAACTTTTTGCTCACAGTTATAAATTCTCTTAGTTAGCTTCATTGACTTATAAATTTTGCTTAGTATTGCTAATTCACTAATAAAACTTGTTATCATGAACCAAATTACCATTCTTATTATAAATTTGAATCACCGAATGATAAATTATTACTTAACTCTGCCTCATAACATTTTTTTTTAATAATTTTCATTCATGTAGGAGAGTAATTTGAAAGACACAATTGAAGAACAGAACATATACAAACAATCGCAACCACAAATGATGATGAGCATGATGATGAAAAATGTAACCTTGAGGAACAACAGGAGACCGAATTAACTGAAAAGGAAGAAGAACCAATTAGCAGAAATATATTCAGTCTCAGACCTGCAAGAAAATCACAGAATCCCAAGAATCAAACAGGTGCTCCAAAAAAGAGGAAATCAACAACACTGCAATCAAAAAAGAATGCACGAAGGAAAGCCAACTTTCAAAGATGAAACTCAAGAAGGTCCACTTCATGTGCAAACAAATGACCTGTCTTTTGACAACCTACAAAATGATGAAGAACAAACAATGATCAAACAGAAAGCTGGTCCAGCAACTTCCCCGGGATTGAAGTATGAAACACCGGAAAAGAGGAAAGCAAAAAGGAAACTTGCCTATGAAAGAAATATCTACCATGTCAAAATCAATGAACATACTTTTCGAAACTAGAAGAGAATGTCCCGATAATCCAAAGGCTAGAACTAGAGAAGGCAATAATCCAAGCGAGAAAATGACAAGCTTAAGGACCACTCATGAAGCTCAAGAAACAAATGGAAGAACAAAGCAAGAAAGCAAAGACACAAATGGAAGTCAAAGATGTGGAAATAGTGCTACTTAATGAGAGAATCGCAATGTTGGTTGAATCAAATCTCTACCGACATCAAGAAGAACAAATCCAAGTTGAAGTTGAAGCCACCACTCCCAAAACATCGCCTCTTGTCACCAATGATAAAAAGGGTCAAAAATAGAGAAACAAGAAAAGAGCACAAAGATCCGATTTTTGCTACATAATGAAAAAGACAACCAAACCGTAACAAGACAGTTGATCAAGTAGAACCAATGCTTGAAGAAAATACAAAGACCGTAAAAGAAGAGCACACCCAACATCAACATCCAACAAAACAAATTAACACTTCCTATCCAAAGGTTTCACAAATTGCCAAAGAAATCAAGGATGAAACTCACTAGTCTTTGGGCAACAAAACCAAGCAGGTATACAAAGATATAGTCATGCATTTAACAACGATAACTTTCATTTATTTCACTCATTGATAAATTTTGATATACAGTGATAAAATTTGCTACATAATGATAAATTTTACTTAATTTGTTTGGTATAGTGATATATTTAGCTAATCTTCCTGTTGTCTCATATATGGTCTCAAATTATTTAGGCATTTGGGTTTATGATCTGTACTTCATTTCATGCTTCATATTTGATACATGAAGTAAAATTTCATGCTCAATTTGTTCCCCTAACCTTTGATTTGTTAATTGACCAATAAATTTTGGTATACAGTGATAAATTTTGTTTTCACATTTCCAGTTATCCAATCTTACAAGGAAAGGAAGTAGGCAGCTATTTGTACTTGGATGACATTGACAAAATAGTCAAATGCGAAGAACTTTCTGGAAATGTAAAATCAAATCCCTATTTGTGCATAAATCAATTGTAATACCAAACTATAATTCTCTCATTAACCTTCTTTGCTTTTGTTTTTAAAACAGGCAATAAATGCATACAAGGAAATCTTAATGACAGAAGAGCAACTGAAACCAAACTTCAGCCTCAGCTCACAAGCAGGAACAACATATATATTTACTACATCATGCCATGTAAGTAAATTACATATATATATATATATATATATTTCATTACAATATCATCCATTCCCCTTGTCTAAATCAAGTGCATAAGTTCTCATTCATCCAGTCTTATACTGATAATTAATGAATTCCATTGTAATCAAAACTAATATATTTTGCAAAACACAGTATTTGTTCACCACAAAGGATGAGGCAGAAACAAATCAATTGTTGAACAAAATGATGTTAGAAGCTGTCAAGGAAAGATATCTTCTCTTCCCAATTTTCAATGAAAAGCATTGGACGTTGTTGGTACTATTAATCGAATATGGCTCATGGAAGTTTTACAATTCAATGACACCAAGCACAAAAACAGATAACCACTTAAATGAGGCAAACAAACTGGTAAAACACCAATTAATTGTGATATCATCCATTCCCCTTGTCTATATGAAATTTTCTTATGCATTTATTTGTCAAACACCAATTAATTATTAATATATTTTGCAGAGAAAGGTTATTGAAAAATACCTTCAACATCACAATCCCAAAGTCATTGAACGTAACAAGTTTCATGAAGAAACAGAAATTGCAATGAATTGTCCCCAACAACTTGATCATTCGTAAGTTTCTGCAAACCAATACACATTATATAGATAAAATTATCGTTGATGACTACTAACTTTGTTTTTCCAATCTCATTGTAGACTTGATTGTGGCGTCATAGTTTGTTACCTCATGAGAGAATATGTCTGTAACAAAGACATCTTCCCCAACTTAACAAAGGAGGAGTGCCACCAAATCAGAGCAGATATCATAGATGCTTTGTTGACTAACCAATGCATGACACCCAAAGAAATCGTTGATGAGGCAATAGAAGCGGTGCTTGAAGACAAGGAGTTTTGGGACACAATACACAATGACAACCATGCTTGAATAATTTTCCACAAACATTATAAACATTCTGGTTCTTGCTTTGCTTCAATGAATATTACAATGCTTAGTTGTTCCAATGTCAAATTTGCTTCAATGAAACATTCAGTCTTTTTTAACCAAATTGTTACCAGATATAACTTTTTGATATAGGTCTTCTTTTATGCAAATTTCATTCAAAAAATTAATTATGATCTGATTATTTGTGTCAAATTTAAAGCTTAATAACAGGTTTCGAGTCACTATAATAATAATATTTTTTTTTTTTATAGTGTTTTGTTTTCACTCATAAATTTATCCATGTTTCAACAAATTTATCATCAGAACACCGATAAATTTTTCACTGTTTAAACAAAAACCAAAGACCATCGCTTTCTTATTCGCTTTTTCCAAACTCAATTAAACAAAGCACTATCAATAAATAAAAAATTATCTAAATTGAAAATTCAAACACGACCCTATTACATTGTTACGATTATTTTGGTTCTTCATTTCTCCAATGAAACATTTAGCCTTTTTTATCCATATTGTTAACATATCTGGCTTTGGATATCAGTCAAATTTCATTCAAAAAATTGATTATAATCTAATTATTTGTGTCAAATTTAAAGGTTAAAAACAGGTTTGGAATCACTATACTGATAAAATTATTTTTTATAGTATTTTGTTTACAATGATAAATTTATCACTGTTCCAACAAATTTATCACTGTCAACACTGACAAATTTATTACTGTTCAAACAAAAAAACCACTACCACTCTCTCTCTCTCTCTCTCTCTCTCTCTCTCTCATTCTTTTTTACAAACTGAATTAAACAAGGCACTATAAACAAATTAAAATTAAAATTAAAACACATACACTATTACATTGTTTTGATCATTTTAAAATTTTTTAAAATAAGATATAAGTACAGTTAGAATAAACTTGTAAAAAAGAAAACCCTTATTTGTAAATACTTACACATGAGCTCAAAAATATTGAAAAGTCATATTATAATTTTACAATAAAAAATACTAATATTTAAGAATTAGCTGTTATTAAAATACTCAAGAGTGTTCTCATGTTTATAAAATGCTCAAGAATGTTCTCATGCATTATATTTCATCAAAACATGAGAACACTAAAGCATTCCCTAGACTGAAATTTTGAACAATTTAAACTGAAAATAAATTTTAAAACTCAAAATATCATGCTCTCAGAGCAACATATTTCCTTGATAAAAACAAGGGTAAACTACCAATAGGTCCTACTTTGAAGACTTATTACACAATAGGTCCTACTTTGGAGACTTATTACCCATTAAGTCCTATTGATAAATTTATTAAGTGATAAAATAAATTTATCGGTCTTTTATTTTTATGAATAAATTTATAGTGATAAATTTATCTCTTTATTTTTATGAATAAATTTTAGTAATAAATTTATATATAAAAAAAACACTATATATAAAAAAAAAAAATTACATAAAATAAAACATAAATATTATTACATTGTTTAGATCATTTTCCTTCTTAATTTCTGCAATGAAACATTAATGTTTGGGGTACTTACCAATTAGTCCTATTCACTAGACTTATTTACCTACGGTCCTAACTAATAAATTTAACACTATAAAAATAAGAGAGTGATAAATTTATCACTAAAAATTATTCATAAAAAAAAGAGATAAATTTATCACTATAAAATTATTCATAAAAAAAAGATTGATAAAATTTGTCTTTATCACTTAATAAATTATATCAAATAGGACTTAATGGGTAATAAGTCTCAAAGTAGGACCTATTGGGTAATAAGTCTCCCAAGTAGGACCTATTGGTAGTTTACCCTTAATGGTTGTACATCATTACATTCAATGTTTAGAATACATTCATCAAAAAAAAAAATTAAAACAAATTATTTCTACTTAATTACACATGAGCTCAAGAATGTTAAAAGATCATACTATAATTTTTAATTTTAAGAATGTAACTTATTAATTTTAGATTGACAAGTAATATAATTTTTTTAATATTTTTTCATAAGTATTACAAGTATTTTATTTCAATCCCAAATATAATATGTTTATATTTCATCTGAATTTGAATATGAATTTGAGAAAACCTAACAGCTTTTCTAAATCGAATGTTGAAGAATTTAAAATGAAAATCAGTATGTGAAACCTGAAGCATTTTCTAAACTCAAAATATCTTGCTATTGTACAAAGATATTTCCCATTTTCTAAGCATCTTCTAAGCATTTTCTAAATGTATCACCGATAAAAAAAAAAAAGGTACTTACTAAACACAATATATTTGCCAGACAGGGGAAACAAAAGCGTGAGTCACGCGATTGAAGTGCTGTTTTCTTAGTCTACACCATTGGCGAATCACTTCCCCTCTCACGCAAAACGACCATCCCAACTCAGGCGATTCGAAGCATTACTTGGAGGAAACATGCTCAGAAGCGTAAGCAATCAAACCCTTATTTCTCTCCCTATTCAACCACATTTTCAAAAACCCTAGATCACGTTCAACTACAACTTGCAAAATTTCAACAATATTAGGGCATTTTCGGAAAATAAAACTTGTAAATATGTAAAATGTTAGGTGATAAACTGATAAAGGTGTTGGTTTTGAAGTTCAAAATTACGTTCATTTTGATTTATTTTTTTTTTAAATTTTTGATACAAAAAAAATCAGTTAACAGGGAGTCGGTTCAAGAAACTAAAATAGACAGTGGGTTCAAGATATCAAAAAAACTTGTTCACATATATAATACTAATTAGAACGTTGCACACAGTACATGTGTGTAATTTTTTTATAGATTAAATTTTCTGTCACTTTTGTTTCATATTTGATCCATAATAACTTGTATCCTCCTTTTGATATATATATATATATATTTTTTTTGGTTATTTCACTATGCCCAATTTCTCAAAAATTGTAATTTTTTTACACCTTCTGGATTAAATTTTTGTCTCATTTTTCTTTAATATTTCATCGATTATAAATTACACCTCTCTTTTGGTAACTCAATGATCTTTACCAAATTTAAATATACAAATCATGCTGTTGATGTAACCTACAAAAAGAGCCTTGCAATACTTTTACCTTATAATAATATAAGTGCATCAAATCAAGTCATAAGTTCGCTACACATACCAAACCAAGTGACAAGTTTATCACTTACACATCCATCCCCATTTCTATAGAGGGATACATTTACATAAATTTAATGTAGGTAAAGATGAATGACACAGTAGTCAATAGACTCACCAACTTAAACAAATTTCATCTGCTTTTGGGAAAGAATTTGACTCACACTATTTTTCTTCTAACCAACAAAATGAAAACACAGAATTATGAATATATTCAAGTTTTATCAGTGTTTCTTTGCTTAATTAAATGATAATTTTGTCATATATCCATAAATTTTGCATGCTTTGCCTAATACATTGATAAACCTCTTTGACATAGATGTTGCAAGTTCTCGTAAGAGATTATCTCGACCGCAACAAGATCTTATCGCAAAAAGACAAAAGCGAGAAAAGCAAGACAACAAAGAGGAAACCACAACAACAAGAACAACAACCAAAAAGCAAAAACAAGAACTCAGAGATGAAGCCATTGAAGGTAAAAACAATAGCAACTTATATAGATGACACACGTGAATTGCTACATCAATTCCTTCACAACTATTGTGACATGCATCCGACCCAACCCAATTGATCGCCTGTTTTGCTATCATTATTACAACTCTTCACTGTATAAGCTTTGTTTGCTTAATTACATAATAAATTGTGTCATAATTCTTCTTATTCTTATTTGATTGTTTGAATTATTTTGTTTGCTAGCTAACAAAATCGTCTGAATGACTTATAAATATATTCAAGTTTTATCGTGTTTCTTTGCTTACTTAAATGATAAATTTGGTTATATATCAATAAATTTTGCATGGTTTGCCTCCTTCATTGATATCCTTCTTTCATATAGATGTTGTGAGATCTCTCATGACATTATCTATGCCAGAAAGAAGATCTTTAGCAGCAAATACCCAAAAGCAAGAAGAGAAACAAAACAAAAAGAAAAAAAACCAACAAGGCAACAAAAAGAAAACTGCAAGAACATCAACAACAACCAAAAAACAAGAAAGGGAGAAAAGACAAAGACATCAAAAACAGCAACTGCAGATGAACCTCAAAAACCAAAGACAAGCAAAAAGAAAAATATAAACAAAGAACAATCCATTGAAGGTAAAAACACAATACCAACTTATTTATATGTCACACATGAATTCCTTTCCAACTATTGCCAAATGCATGTGACCCAACTCAATTGAGTGGTCTATTTTACTGATCATTATTAGAACTCTTCACTGTATAAACTTTGTTTGCTTCATTACGTAATAAATTTTGTCATAATTCTTCTTATTCTTCTTTCATTGTTTGAATTATTTTGTTTGCTAGCTGACAAAATCAATACAAATGATTTATGAATATATCCAAGTTTTATCAGTGGTTCTTTGCTTAATTAAATAATAAATTTGGTTGTATATCCATAAATTTTGTGTGCTTGGCCTACTTCATTGATATCCTCCTTTTATATAGATGTTGTGAGCTCTCTCATGACATTATCTATGCCAGAAAGAAGATCTTTCACAGCAAAAACTCAAAAGCAAGAAGAGAAGCACAACAAAGAGGCAAAAAAGCAACAAGACCAAAAAGAGGAAACAACAACAAGAGAAACAAGAAGCAACCAACAAGAAAGGAAGAAAAGACAGAGACGACAGAAGGATGAACCTCCAAATCAAACAGGTTTGGAATCACTATACTCATAAAATTATTTTCTTATAGTGTTTTGTTTACACTAATAAATTTATCACTGTTTCTAGAAATTTATCACTGTTTCTAGAAATTTATCACTGTGAACACTGACAAATTTCTTACTGTTCAAACAAAAAAACCAGCACCTCTCTCTCTCTGTCATTCTTTTTTCCAAATTCAATTAAACAAAACACTATAAAAAAATTACAAATTTACCTAAATTGAAAATAAAAACACATACATCGTTACATTATTTTGATCATTCAAATTTTTTTAAAACTAACATATAAGTACAGTTAGAATAAAATTTTAAAACAGAAATATTATATTTGTATTATGTTTCATCTAAACATGAGAACACTGATGCATTTCCTAGACTGAAATTTTGAACAACTTAAACTGAAAATAAATTGCAAAACTCAAAATATCTTGCTACTGTAGCAACATATTTGCCACTGATAAAAACAAGTACTATTGTAACATTTTCAAAACAAGTCGTTCTTTGCTTAATTAAATGATAAATTTAGTTCTATATCCATAAATTTTGCATGCTTGGCCTACTTCATTGATATCCTCCTTTTATATAGATGTTGTGGCCTCTATCATGACATTATCTATGCCAAAAAGAAGATCTTTCACAGCAAAAATCCAAAAGCAAGAAGAGAAGGACAAGAAAGACACAAAAAAACAACAAGACAAAAAAAAGGAGACAACAACAAGAGAAACAAGAACCAACCAACAAGAAAGCAAGAAAGCACAGAGGCAGAAGGATGAACCTCCAAATCAAGCTCAAAAACAAGGAGACCAAAAAGAAAGAAAAGCCAAACACCAACAACCAAAAACAACAACCAAACCCCAACAAAACAAACAAGAAACAAAGCAAAGACCAACCAAAAGGCAAGAAAAAACGGAGGGAAGAAAAACAAGAAGTGATCAAATTCATGCCCATGAAGCAAAATATGTCTACCTCAAACATGCTATCCTCATCGATTCTTCAATGCCACCAAACTTCAAAAGGAGCATTTCCAAATATTGAAAAAGACTCCCTTCTACCTTCTAGCTGACATTTTGTCAAAGAATACCGTCCAAAAAGCACATTCAATAAAATATGATGATGTGGTTGCAAAAATCTTGCAAACATACCAAATGGATGGAACCACATTTCAAATTGGAGGAAGAAGTCAAGTTGACAAGAAATGATTTCAAGTTAATTTTTGGGATTGCATGTGGACAAAAGAAGATGCATCTTGGATATGGAAGAAAAGATGAAACAGATTTGGCAAAAAGAAGGAAAATAAGAGAGAACAGGATGACAAGTGCTTCAATCCAAAAGTTGATAACCAAACTTTTGAGAAGCAAGAAGAAGGAGGACAGAGAAGATGTTGTGAGGCTTGTATGCCTCTTGATTTGCTTGCTGTTGTTATATCCTGGCACTGGAACTACAATTGGTTGGGGGTTCATGAATTATATTGAGGATATTCACAAAATGAAGTCTTATGATTGGTGTGACGCAGCAAAGGAACACCTCACAAAATCAATAAAAAGAAACATCAACCAAATTGATAAAGTGTCAGGATGTGTGATGGTTCTATTGGTAAGTAAATATCTCACTTATAACGTATGAACTATAATATTTATGTTTACTAAATACTTGTTCATAACAATTTTTTTCTCTTCAACAGTATTGGATATGCGAACACACAAGCACCATCAAACCCAATGCTGAAAATGCAATCCCAAGATTTGCTAAATGGAACATCACATGTTTGGGAGAGCAATTGGCAACTTCATCCTTGCAAGACCTAAAAGATATTGTGGTATGCAATGCTAACCTTTGTTCTGTTTAAACAAATGATATATTTTCTTATGCAGTGATAAATTTTTGTTCACACTGATAAATTTATTTACTTTACCTAATTGAGTCACAAATTTCCATTACTATACCTAATTGAGTAATCAATTCTTTTACACAATGAATGTTTTTCTATTTGTCTCAGGCATGAGTTTTGTTTCATAATTACTTCACTTGTGTTACTTTATATTAGACTATAATTGATTAGATTTCTATATTGATAAATTTATCCGCACAAATAAATTGAATTACACATTTTCTCTTACATTTACTTTATTAGATTACCTTTGCTAATTCAGTGATAAATTATGATATGCAATGACAGATTTGATTACTATGCCTAGTTCAATGATAAAATTTGCTATCACAATCATAGATTTGTTTAATTTTCCTAATTGACTAATAAAAATTGCTATGAGAAACTTATCTCTAAACTTTGTATCATATCATTCATATTTTAATTTTCATCTATACAGCAGAACAATTTGAAGCACACAGATGAAGAGAGAAAAATATACCAAATGCTGCTAGGAAAAATTCAGGATAAAGATGAAGATGAAGACAAAGATGAAGATGAAAATGAAGATGCTACTTTTCAGGGAAAAAATCAGACTGAAACTTCTGAAAAAGAACAACAAACATTGACTGAAGACAATTCCAAACATGAAACATGGGAACCAATTCCACACATAATAAGCCCTGAAAAGAAAAAAAAAAACAAGACCGTTGAATCGAAACAAAGCGAAGGAAACAAAGTTCACAAAGAGCACAAGTGGATCCTAATCTGGTAGAAGTACTTGTTTTTGAGAGGATAGAAGATGACATGCTCAAAACACAAAAGTTACAAATGGAAAGGGACATCCTTCAAACGCAAATGAAAACTGCAGCAAAGAACTCAACAAGTAAAAAAAAGAAATGCAAGATCAAGACAAAAACAAATGCAAAGAAAAGATGAAGAAATCAAAATTCTGCATGAGAGAATTGCAACATTGGCCGAGGCAAACAAGCACTCGTAAGAACAACACACAGAGCAAAGAAATAAGGCAATGAAGAAATTCAAAACTTCAAACGAAATTTTCAACATCCTACCGTAAAAATCAAGGCAAAATCTCATTGCACATTGGACAAATACAAAAAAAAAGTAACAATCTTCTATTGACTCTTGTACTTCACTTTTGCCATCTGTTTATCATTAACTCATATTGAATTTATAAGTATCAAATATTCCAAAAATATTAATAAATTTATTATTCAAACACTGATAACCTTTTTTTCAAGGATCAGCCGGTGTGGCAAGGATCTCATCACGGAACCTATGTCTACCTAAACGACATTGACAAAATATTAAAGGCTCAAGATTTGGCAGGCATCGTAAGTTGACTTTGTAACTCATTAAAACAACACTATACTGTTTCATTTATATTAATTCCTTCTTTTGTTTTTTGTTTTCAACACAGGTAATAGATGCATATGCCGAACATTTGCTTGCACAAAAAAAAGGGACAACATCATTCCCATTCATTTCAAGTTGCCATGTAAGTAACTAGTTTGCTAAACTGAAGAACAACACTTGTTTTATTCTTTATCAGTGTATAACCTCTGTTTCTTAATCGACTAACTAGTTTAAAACATAGGGTTTTTCTTGGCGAGCTTGACATGTGAAAACAAAGAGTCAAGCAAACCAAACCGAATTTCGACTCAGATTTTGTAATTCTTGTTATATATTTTGACCTTGTTATTGTGGTGTGTGACAAGATGAGTAAATCCCATACTTTGATTAAAAATTCAGGCACTTTTTGGGTTTTGGAAACTACTGCATATGACATTGACAACTTCAACAAATATTGAGATGTCTTGAAATTGAAATAACTTGATTATATGCTATGATGTTCCAGGACATAGTTTACTTTCATTTTGTTACTGGTCAAACCTCATATAGTTCTTCTTTGTTCTAATTTATTAGCTAATGGACAACTTTCATTACAACTATGGAATGGACAGAATCATCGTATATCTATAGATATATTAATAGATCTGGACACTCACATGAGTGTACTTCACATAAGCAGTATGAATATATAGCACATTACGGATCATCTCTTAATATTTACATAATCAAAGCGAAGCATAGTATAGATATATTAGGGGATATAAAGATCCATTTCACATGCAGAGAAAAGAAGACATCAAGACACGAATAGATGTGTTCCCTTTATATGTAGTATACATGAATTTTGCAATGCACTGATAAATTTTGATATGCATTGATAACATTTTGATCGCAGTGACAAAAAAGTTTCATACTCACCACCTATTTAATTTGAAAAAGTTTAAAGTTAAATTAACATTATTTTTCTTTATTTTTATTTGTTAGCACTTGTTCACTACAAAAGATGAGGAAGCAATAAAAAGAATGTTGAACAAAATGATGCAAGCAATGAAAGCAAGATACCTTCTCTTCCCAATTCACCAAAATTTTCATTGGACAATCATTGTCCTTGACATTAAAGAAGGTTCATGGAAATTTTACAATTCAATGAGACCAAGGGGAGCAATACCTAAAGATCCACACTACATTGCTGCAAATGAAGTGGTAAAAATCTTTTCACTATCAATCTTACCATTAATCCAATACATAAATCTGGATCCATGCTTAATTATACATTGAAAACTTATATACAAGAATGTATTTATCATCCTTTAAATCCATGGATTCTCATTAATTGTTTCAACTGACTTTCTAATACAACAATTATACAAATGTATATGTTGCAGAGACAGGTTATTGAAAAATACATAAAGGATGAGAACCCAACTCTCATTCACCCTGATAAATTTCAACAGCAGACAGAGTACGTCATCAATGACCCACAACAAGAAGAAGCATCGTAAGTTTATCAACAACAAAACCATTATTAAAAAAGCAACGAAACCAAATTATAATATTTTGTTTTCAATATATTTTTGCAGGCTTGATTGTGGAATCCTTGTTTGCTATATCATGAGGCAATATGTTTCCAATAACAACATAATGCCTACTTTGTCCAAGGTAGAATGCAATCAACTGAGAGCTGAGATGCTAACTATCTTCTTGACGGACCAACAAGTTGCTCAACAACAAATGCCCGATGAAAACATTGATGACTTGCATCCAAATAATCAACAGATCTGCAATAGAAGAAAAAAAAAAACTTGAATCATCTGGTTGTTAGAATGTCAATATTCATACATTTTGCTTGTATGCTTGTTACAATGTCAAACTTATGGACAGTTCTTGGTTCTTACAATGTCAAAACTATGGACAATGCTTGTTTGTTACAATATTCTAATATGAGTATTTGTGTTGAATTGCAAGGTTAATAACAGTTTGGAGCCACTATACTAATAAATTTAATTTTTATCTTTGTTTTGCTTACTCGATAAATTTATCCTTTGTTTTAATAAATTTATCCTTTGTGAAAATGATAAATTTATCAATGTTCAAACAAAAAACCAGCAACTCTCTCTCTCTATTTCTCTCTCCCTCTCATTCTTTTTTCCGGTTCAAGTAAACAAAACACTACAAAAATAATAAAAATTTACTTAATTGAAAATTTAAACACAAGCACTATTACATTCTCCAGATTGAAAATTAAAATACTGTTACAATTTCTAGAAATTCCCAACTTTGAGAATGAATGTAAGAACTTGCCATCCTTCGTGATTTCTGAATAATCAAAACCATTTGATACTTCAGTTAAACAACTCAAACATCCAAAGCTACCTTCTGAGTGACGACAAAAGAGTACGCAGATTGAAAACTTGTTGCTAAACCAGATAAACATGGTAGTTCATCTAATTTTTTTTGATTTTTAAAGCACTTAACACAACATATATACAATTATGTATTCTAGATATTTGATTTACACCTTTGTATTGTGGAAATTTTTCATGGGAAAACTACATTACTCCAGACAATGAAAAAATTTTCAGTGTATAAAATAACATTAGCTTGGATATCACAGTGATAAATTTATTAACCACTGACATAAATGTAATAACCCATCAACTCTTCGAACACAATAAATCATAAATTTATCATTCTTCCAAATAACAAAATTCAAGAACCACATCAATGGTAAATTTATCATTCTTACAAAAAAAATAATCCATCAACTTGTCCCAACCAACCAGTGATAAATTTATCACTGTACAAAACAAAACAAAAAAGAACTACATTTAACCCAAATCAAATAATATAAATCATGAAACTTAATCCTCGTAAAAATATCGGAAAAAATATAATTTTACGCTCAACAAATTCCTCAATCATTCAATCCCGATTACCAAAATGATACATCTTTCCAAAAATACTCAATCATTCAATGCAAGTAACACCTCTCAACTCACAAACAAAGTAATTCAATTAAAATCAATACAACTAAAGCAAAGCTTCTTTACATGTCTTCCGATTATGAGTTCCCATCTTTCCACACCTACTGCATCTAATTCTCTTGATTTCGCCCTTAGAAGGTATTCTCTCCGTTCTTGGACGTCCATCTAGTCTCTTACAAAGAGGAGGCAAAACAACATCATCAACACCAACTACATTTGGCTTCCACATACTAGGAACTGGATAGATAGAGTGTGAATAAGAATCACAATAACTACAAACACGGTAGTAATCATCAAGAAAGCAATTCAGATCCTTCCCACTCCTCTTTATAGCACAAAAACCATGTTTGCAAGGAAAAGAATCAATTTCCCACAATCGACAAGAACAACAACGCTTCCCAATATCAACCATAACTGATTGATCCAATTGGATTTCATAAATGTCATCGCTACATTTCTTAACTATCCATGCTTTTGTATCATTAAAAGCCTCTTCCAACTTTTTCTCTGCAAAAGGACAAACAATACGATTCCACTTATTACCAACTTCTCTCCTTCTTGAAAATTGCTCCATTAGTTTCACCCGTATAGCATCAACAAGACTAGTTGAAAACAAATGGCGTTCATCCCTAATCCATGAATTAAAAGATTCCGCAGTATTTGTGCACATTTCACCATACCTCTTGCCTTGAAAATAAGCGTTATACCAACACTCATTAGGCAAATCCTCAAGAAACTTCTCAACACTACGACCACAACGACCCTTAAACTCTTCAAATAGCTCATTAAACAACTCTATAGTAGGAGCATATGCACATCTACTAAAAAGAGTAAGCAAATACTCTTTAGATTCACGATTCTTCGCTGACAAATAAGTCTTCAAGTTTGTCTTCAAATGCATTAGACAAAAAGAATGAGAAGAAAAGCGGAAACACCTCACTAAAGCTTTCAACAAACCTCCATGTCGTCGGTAACAAACGCAATATCCTCTCCTGAGTCAAAAGCAATGAGATAACTTTGACAAGAACCAATGCCAACTGTCATAACTTTCACTATCAACAATACCAAAACATAATGGATATAAACCTACAAACAAAACATATATACACGTTAACAATAACAAATAAAAAATTACAAAAACAAAATCAAAACACAAACTATATAACATATAGCACCGACCATAGATAAATTTATCCTTTGTATAAATATAAAAATTTAACAAAAGTATACTGAGATAAATTTATCACTAATAGATTCACCATACTCAATAATGAGCACTCTCAATTAACATAAATGATAGAATTATCAACTTTGTTCAATAATAATAACAAAATAGACATAAAATATACCTTGGTTACCATCTTTTGCCGTAGACCAATAAACAACCTTTGTGTCTTCCTTTCAAGAAAGTTCCATCAAGCATCAACAGCCTACAATACTTGAAACCATGAATACATGCCTCAAAAGCAAAAAACAAACATTTGAAATGTCTTCCTTTACTATCAAAATCAAATTCCATATCAAAACACTCCGGATTGCAAGCATTAGCGAGATCAACATACCAACGAAGATCGTCAAATGATGATGAATAGTCACCAAAAACAAGACCCCTTGCTTTTTCAACACCCATCAAGCTCGCCGATAAGAAACTTCTGTTCCATAATAGTCCTTGAAATCACAAACCACCTCACTAACCGATGTCAAAGCCTTCTTACGAATATCACTTGAAATTAACCCACCAATCATACTTGAAGTCATCCTAGCATGTTTAATTGTACGAAAAGAAGATCCACAAGTATGAACATCATCAAATTGTTTAATAACAAAAGCTTTACTATAATTTTCCACTCTAGCATGCACACTCCATAAACATCCCAAATCAGCCCTTCTCTTACAATGAACAAAGGACACGATCCTTATCATTCTTAACAAAATCAAAATCAAAACCGAATGAATAGAATACTTTGACAACGCATCTCGAAATTCAACAACTCCTTGAGCAAACCTTTGTCCCACTCCTTTCAAACAATTAACCCACCCATCTGAGAGTAAAGGTTTCGTTGATTTGAATAAAATGAAGGCAAAAATCGGTTTCACAAACAACACTACTACTATCGCTACTACTAGCTTCACCATCACAAAGCATATAACCTTCAAACAAAGAACAACACTTTACAAAAACATCAATACAATGAATATCACAAGAAAGTGCCAGTCCAACCATAATCTCCAAATCCTCTTCACTTTCTAGACCACAGGAAGAATGTCCAGGCATTGAATACGATATATTCAAAGAACTACCAACTAACTCACTCCACTTTGCACACAATTTATATACTAAATCCTTGAAATTAAATCCATCATTATACTTGATAACCAATGTCACACCTCTAAACTTGCACATAAGAAACAAACAATTCTCCATCACTATAAATCCTGCAACAAACAACAATTACATATCAGCAAACAACTCAAACACCCTAAAAACAAAATCAAATACAGTGATAAAATTGTCAACCAACTCAAACACATCCAAAAACCAACACTCATAACTGATATCTATGAACAAAACTAATATCTATGTAATTTTGCACACAGCACCTGGAGCTCCTCAGATTGTCAACTGTGTACATTATCATAACTCTTAAGCTTATTCATGAGTTTATTTGTTGCTATCTACCAAAGTTCTAAACAATTTTGCAACGGAAAAAAAAAAAAAAAACTACTATGTTGAGCAACAAGACTGAAAACTTGATGCACGTTCACAAGTCTTTACTATTTACTGTTCAATATCAAGGAAAATGCTAGATCCATTTCTCCCAATGTCATAATATTCTATAATATAGGTTGGCTTTACCCCATTATGGCATGCCTCATTGAGCACCATTAATACATTTTTCTTTTCTCATGATTTCTTATCGATTGGGTGAAGACGGCCTTTATAATCGGTTAAAAAATATGATATGTTTTGTTCAATGATTATCTCTGCCTTCGCCATTGACATTTAACAGAGAAAATTAACTATGAATCAAATTCACTATTGCTGTTTTATTCCAATGTTGCTTGTTAACTGTCTAATTCTGATTTACTACCAGTGATATTGTGCATGGTAGACCAGTGAATAAGGCTTACACTTATTACACAAAATTAACAGTTAACACCACCAAATACCAAGAACAGTGAATAAGGCTTACACTTATTAGACATGATAACTCGATTTGAATCTTACCATTACATTATGCAACCTTTTCATATCCTATTCCCATACTCATAAATCTATCACTGTTAAAAAGTTAATCCAACATCACCCCCAAAATACACAGCCATAAAATTATCACTGTATAAAATAACAAAACCAACACCTCTGTTCAATCAACACAATTTCTTAACCAAAAAAAATATAAATCTAAAATTCAATCAACAAATACATATCTCAAAACTTTCAATATCATGATGAAAACACAAATTCAATCCCAACAGAAACAACACAGTAACAACAATTTCACCACAAAACCGAAATCACAAAATCAAATTAAAAAGAAACAAAACATTGAAATTGAAATCAAAATCAAACAAACCAGTCGACCTAAACACCAAACGCGAAATCGCAAATAAGAAGAATCACCAAACGCATAATCGCAAATCACAACTCGCAAAAACACACCAAACACGAAATCGCAAATCGCAAAGACACACCAACCATGAAATCGAAATCACGAAGCTCCACAATAATACATTACCAAATCGGGAAGTTCCACAGCAATCCAAACCACAAACAGAATATTTTGATGAAAAATCCAGACAGAAACGCGCCAGAACACGAGAGGGGTAAAACGGTCCAAAAAAAAAAGTCTCAGGACCTGTTGGTGCACAAGATAAAACCTCAGGACTAAGAGGGTAATAAGTGCAAAACTCAGGACCGGCCAGTAAAAAACCCTAAACTCTATTCAACATGGGTTATTCTATGACCTATCCATATGTTTTGATCTTATTTATAAAAAAAGTTGTTGGGTCAATTTTTTTAAACTCATCTTTATATAATAAATATATTTTAAAAATAACTATTTAACATATTTCTGTATCCCATATTTACATTTGGATCCATATTCACGTAGTCTCAATTTTTAATTTTGAAGTATCCGATTCCCAGATGCACACCCGTACACGATACCCACACCCGAGTCCATCTAACATATCCAATATTATGAATATAATCCCAATTTTTTTTGAATGGCAAAAAACTCCTACGAGTAGAGGGTAAATTGTCCAGTCCAACCTGATTCAACAATGCCCAATAAGGACAAATTATGATCCTTAATAAGCTTCCTAACTTCAACTTGCTTAACAGGATCATTAAGCCCCCTAATATTCTAAGAGCCAATCCTAATAATTTCTTCTTAACAGTTTTCCTACGCCCCTTCTTCACAACCGGTGCACCATGCCCACCATTAACAGTTGGAGAACCCTGTATAACGGGTTCAGGAGAGGCAGAGACAGCTTTACCAAGTGCAGCAGGTTCATCAGTAAAATTAATAGGATCAGGGCCATTAACATCATTAGCTGCTCCAACCACAAAACCCTTAGAAACCATACTGAAATCATTAGTTGGGTCAAAGTCCACCAGAGGAGCATCATCCAACACAGCCATGGGTAGCAACAGCCTTAGGTTTTACAACTCAAACTCTTTCCTTAACAAGGGAAACCACTGCATCTCCAGAAGGTACACTTGGACAAGAAGCACCATGACCAAACACCAAACTGTAGTAGAACATTTAGCTGGCTTCCAAGTTCCATGGGTACAGCACCCCAATTTCAATACACCCTCCATTAGCCATCATGAGATCTATAGACTGAGGAAGTTTGGCTTGAACACCAATCTCCGCACAAATCCTAGCAAAGCTGATTCTCTTGCATGATTCAGTCATCTTATCAGCATGGAGAGGTTTCCCAACAGCACTAGCAATATATCTCAAACAAGTAGGGTTCTTTTACAAATGGAATTAAAAAAATAAGGTATCCTTAATTATCTTTGTATTGATTGGTAGCTTTAGTTTTCCATAGATGTGAGAAAATTTCTTGAAGAATAGCTGTGGCAAATCCATTTCTAGCAGTATTTTAATAGAATGTGAAAGTACCACTCTTTCTACTCTGTATAGTAAAAAGCAATACATTTGTCTTATTTTCCTTACAAGTTTGGGCTGGTTTGATGCTGCCATTGCTATTGTTAAATCGTGTTGATCTAAATTATTCTTAGCATTGTTATTGTTGTTGTTACTACTGGAAAATCACTTCAACTTGCTTGCTCGCTTATACATTATAAATAAGGTCAATTTTTGATATTTTGCCCTGTTTGAATTCTAGTTGCTTGGTGCTTGTCGAATCTACAAGAAATGCGAAGAATCTCTTGACAGCTATTCTAAGGAAACTCCTGACTACCAATGGGTCAGGGAAACTGATTTCACTCCATCATTCCGCCTTGGTCAATCTTCTGCTATATGTTTGGAGCTTCTGTCTGATGTTCCAGTTCTAAACTTCAGTGAATATTTTGCTTATTATAAAGAAAATGAAGGCCCATTCATTTTGGAGATTGGTTCCCCTTTTTCTTGCAATTTGGATCTAGTACCCATTGTGGGTCCTCCTCATGGACTTGACTTGCCATATAAAATATTATTTAAGATCTGTATATTGGTTCAGCAAGGGTACCTTGCAGGACCAACACTTGATTCTAATTTCTATCGGTTAGTTGATCCCCAGAGAATGAACATCGCACGGATAGAACATGCCCTAGAGAAGCTATATCATTCGAAAGAATGCTGCTATGAACCTGTAAGGTGGCTTAAGGAGCAATATATAAAATACCCCACCTTAAGGAAACTTCCCAAAACACCTGATATTACTTTAGACAACGGATTGATGTATGTACATAGGGTTCAAATAACCCCATGCAAAGTGTTTTTCTCTGGTCCAGAGGTTAATATGTCTAATCGTGTGTTACGCCATTATTCTGAATATATTGATAATTTTCTACGGGTTTCTTTTGTTGATGAGGAATTCGATAAGTTGTTTTCAACAGATTTATCCCCACGGGTAGCTTTGTCAAATGAGGAAACAAGAACTGGCATTTATAGAAGGATACTCTCGATTCTTAGAGATGGAATTGTTATTGGAAATAAGAAGTTCGATTTTCTTGCCTTCTCGTCAAGTCAGTTAAAGGGAAATTCTGTATGGATGTTTGCTTCAAGTGATGGGGTTACTGCTGCTGATATAAGAAAGTGGATGGGCGATTTTCGCCGGATTAGAAATGTGGCTAAATATGCTGCAAGACTCGGTCAATCTTTCAGTTCCTCTAGGGAAACTTTGAGTGTTAGTAGGCATGAAATTGAAACTATTCCTGATGCAGAGGTTGTAACAGGTGGAAACACATATGTTTTCTCTGATGGAATAGGGAAAATATCTGCTGACTTTGCTCGGAGTGTGGCCAAGAAATGTGGTCTTGAACTTACTCCATCTGCCTTTCAGATTCGATATGGTGGGTACAAAGGAGTTGTTGCTGTTGATCCCTCATCATCAATGAAAATGTCATTGAGAATGAGTATGTGTAAATATGAATCAGACCACACAAAATTGGATGTTTTGAGATGGAGCGGTTATATGCCTTCTTTCTTGAATCGCCAATTTATCACTCTTTTGTCTACACTTGGGGTTGAGGATCATATCTTTGAAAAAAGGCAAAGTGAAGTAATAGAAGAATTGGATAACATGCTAACAGATTCGTTAAGGGCACGGGAGGCATTGGAATTGATGTGTCCAGGAGAGAACACCAACATTCTCAAGGAAATGCTTTTGTGTGGGTATAAGCCTGATGCTGAACCATTCCTCTCGATGATGTTGCAAACATTTAGGGCAGCAAAGTTGCTGGGACTACGGACTAAAGCAAGGATATTTGTTCCAAAGGGAAGGTTCATGTTGGGATGTCTAGATGAAACCAGTACCTTGGAATATGGGCAGGTTTTTGTGCAAATTTCTGGGGTTGGTCATAGGGCATTTTATGATGATTCCCTTCTCATGCCTAATGACAGTGACTCAGGCCAGCCTAATTTTATTGTTCAAGGAAGGTATTTGTTGCTAAAAATCCTTGCTTGCATCCGGGTGATGTTCGTGTCTTAAATGCTGTTAATGTGCCAGCTTTGCACCATATGGTGGATTGTGTTGTTTTTCCACAGAAAGGATTGAGGTAAATGTCGTCATACTTTCCTTGTAGGATCTTCTAAGAATTCTAGTGTCTTGCTTTAAGTTTCCAGAGGGTGATCTATAAGTCATATTACGTAGTGTTCTTTAAATTGTTTAAACAACTTTGAATAATTTGCTGGTATATCTGCTAGATTAAAAGAATCTTATTCAGTTGTTTTAATTGAAGAAAAATAGAGAGGCAATTTGCGTACTCTGACTGAGAATTTAGTTTTCAAAATCCACCTCAACTTTATCTACCAAACATCAAGTAATATTTTATGTGGGACCTGGTTAAGCTCTAGGTGTCCCTAATAGTAGTTCATAAACTAGTTGTAGTTATCTATTTATTTTGTTTTATTTTTTTGATACTGTTAAATTTGACTGGTTTTATTTTGTTAGGGATAAACAACTTTCTTCTATATTAATGGTTACTAATTTTAGTTCACTCTGGTAGCAGACCTCATCCGAATGAATGTTCCGGGAGTGATTTGGATGGAGACATTTATTCTGTCTGTTGGGACCCTGATCTGATTCCACCGCAGCAAGTCCAACCCATGGATTATACTCCTGCACCTAGTGTGCTGTTGGATCATGACGTCACAATTGAGGTAATACTTTCCACATCTTTATGGCATTGTTTGGCAAAGGCTTTTTTTTGTTTTTGTTTTTTGGGTTAAAATTTATAAAAAGATAAAATAGAATAAAATAGCTAATAAGACAAAATGTCACATCATATACCCATAATTATTTCATTTTTTCTCTCACAAACATCACATTTAATTACAAAAAATTCCAATCATCTTCCTAAATACAAAACCTACTAAAATGACCAAAAATTAAAATAACTTACTAAAATGGTAACTTCCCAAACGATGCCTATATGTTGAATTGGTTTCCTTCTCAGAGGCCCACTTCCCTCCTGCAAGGGAGCAGTGAAACATTTTCTGATTCACCTAGTTGTTATTGTTTTTTGAAGAAGCTTTCTGTGTTCTATTCGTCATTATCTTGCTTTTCTTATTCATTGACTGACAAGAAGGCCATCAATAAATCAACATATTAGAAGTCAGTATATAATGTAGGTAGAAATTCTGAACTCGTAAATTCTCATTCTGGTGAATTTTGTGCTATTTGTTTTGTAAACAGGAATGTGGAAGTAATATAATCATCACTAATTGAAATTAAGTTTAGAGAACATGTTAAGATAGCTTGGTCATTTGTAACGAAAACTGCAAATGTAACATTCAGGAGTAATATGATCAGTCTAAATAGGGTTTATTACACTTTATACCTTTAAACTATTGCTAAATTGTTTATTTAGTTCTTGAATTATCGATTGAGTCTACTAAGTTTCTATAATATTTAAATCAAAATCTATTTAGTTCCTAAACTATCAATTGAATCTATTAAGTCTTTAAAGTATTTAATTCAAACTTATTTAGTGCCTGAAAGGATTATAAAAATAAAATATAAGCCCATAAGTATTATAAATTAGTACAAGACCCTATCTATTTAAAATTTTATTTTTTTAAAAAAAAATATATATCTTAAATTTTTATTCTTGTCTTTGAAAATTGGACGTCTTATCTTACGGTGTATTTCCTTTATAAGAGTAAGAGTAATTATTTATAATATTTTTTTACTTATTTTCTACAATGGCCACATGCTTGCTTTTATCTAGTATTATATGTCAGATTTTGTTCATAATTTATGATTTATTATTTTTAAGTTTTTTGTTGAATTCTTTTTATACTTAATTAATGTATTATTTTGTTCTATTATTATTTACAGCAAAGTGTTATTATTTAAATTATTTAATTCTACTTCTTTAGTATATTTAATACTCATATAATTTTATTGGTAAGATTGAGAATCTAGAGTTTAATATAAATTTAAACATACAACGAAATAAAACACTTTTTTAAAGACAAAATAAAAATTTAAGATTTTTTTATAATAAAATCTTAATTAGCTAGAGTCTTTTACTAATTTATAATATTCATGAGTTTATATTTTATTTTTGTAATCTTTTCAGGGACTAAATATGTTTGAATTAAATATTTTAAGGACTTAATAGATTCAATCCATAGTTTAAGTACTAAAATAGACTTTGATTTATATACGTTAGAGACTGAATAGACTTAATCGATAGCTCAAGGACAATTTTGTAATAGTTTAAGGATAGAAAGTGTAATAAAGCCCTCTAAATATAAATGTTAGGGGCAGGGGAAGATCTAAATTGACATGAGATGTGGTAGTAGAAAAGAATATGAATTTATTAAATTTAATTGAGCATATAGCACATGACAGAGCTGAATGAATTGATTTGGGCATAGGCTTAGTTTGGTTTGGTTTACTTAGTTTTTCGCCGTTGTAAATCACCACTTTGAGTTGTCTATGGTGCTGCTAACAGTTGATTCGTTTTGGGGTCTTATATGATGCAAAGGTTGAGTGCCTTGCTTTTGAAGGTGGTTTGAAATTGAAATTCCAGTAACTATTGGTGGAAGTTCTAGCAAGGAACTACTTTAGGGCTTTAGAGGAAGAACAATAGCATACAAGTACTGTGAGTGCAACCTATTTAGGCAGTGAACCAACTGTAAACTCTGTTCTGTTTTCATTTGTCTGTGTATTACTGTAGTGTTGGGTGGTCAGTATTGAGTCAATCCCTGCAGGCTCCAGGCAATTGGTGAAAGGTAACCCCAGCTGGCTTTGTTTGTTTGAGGTCGCACAGTTTGATGATTGTAGGGTTGGGAAAAAGGTTAGGGCTGTGGAAGTTGGCTTTTGGGTTGAAAAATCAAGGAAAAAGTGATGACTATGAATAATATGAATAACCCAACTTTGTAGAGAATTAGCTGAAAAAGTGAAGAAGTTATATTCTGGAAATCACTCATACAACTTGTCAGAGGGTTTGGGTTGCTGCACATAATCCTTTTGGAGCTCAAATATCAAGAAGATGATGTGAGACTCGCATGTAGATGATAGATAAATTTTAAGTGATTAGGCTTGTTAGAGGTTTTGATTTAATCTTGATGTATTTTGAATTTATGATGTAGTGCCGACATGGCAGCCATGTCATTCCAAGTGGATGCCAACGTGGCCTAGTGGGAATTCAGAGTTCCTTGGACTTGGTATAAAATGGAAGACTTTCGATGCAACTACCTTCATTTAATCTTTTGCATTAAAGTGACCCTTTTGTTTTTTTGATGAAGGTGGAAGTAGTGCGAGTTTTTTTAAGTTTTTGATAGTTGGAAGTTTAGAAGAGTGCAAGTATAAATATTTTATTGGAATATGAGGATGTAGCCATTGACTATTATTATGATATTTGAATGAATTATAGAGCTATGCACTTTTCCTACTCTTTGTTGTGATTTCTTGTTCATCAACCTAGTTCTTCCTCCTCCTTGTTCACCCGCCTCATAGAGGTTTATGTCATAGAATTTTAGTATTCGGCTGCACTGTTAGGTAGACTTAATTTTAGATGATATTCTCAAGTCTTTTGAAGCTTTATAAAAAGGTTTGATTGATGTTAAACAATAGGGCAAAATACATTTTGTACCTCTGTACTTACACCTAGTTGCGCTTTGTCCCGTGACCTTTTAATTGTCTTACTCAAATCTCTAAACTTTGAGTCAAGTTACAATTGTGCCTAGTCGTATAATATTGTTTCAAAACTTGACGGAGGGACTAAAGTTTAGGGATAAAGTGAGACTTTGGTAGAAGTACAAGGGTGTTAAGGACAAAAGTGGAGGGATTAAAGTGAAATTTTGATAAAAATACAAGAATGCTAAGTGTAATTAATAACACTATGACGTGATTGTTCTTCGATAGTTTTCGAGACAAAATTACACAAATGGGCCCAAAGTGGATGCCTGAGACAATTAAAAAGTTAAGGAACAAAGTGGGATTGGATGTATAGTGTAGGCATGTAAAGTAAAATTTAGCCTATACAAAATTAGACTTTGAAGAGATGAATAACTAGTTCATCAAGCTTGTGTTCTCTCTCTCTCTACCCCCTCTTCTTCTTCCTCTTCTTCTCTAATCTTCTCTCTCCTTTCTCTATCCTCTTCTTCTCTCTATGTTTCTCTCTCAGCTTCTCTGATTCTGATAAAGCTACTAACATTCCTATAATAAATCTACTAACAAAACAAAAAGACAAGGTAAATAAATAAATTTAAATTAATACTCACTAGAAGTAGTCATGCACTGCACAGAATCACTCTTGAATATTTAATGCCTGGCTTATGTTCCTGTTCACTCCAGATATTTGATTTAACTCCAAATTAGTCTTGTTCAAATGTTCCATCCCATTTTGAAGAACATGTTTCTTTGTTTTATTTGTCATGTCACTTGTTTATTTATTTATTTTTGGGTGCACTGCAGGAAGTCCAGGAATATTTTGCAAACTACATAGTTAACAACAGTTTAGGAATCATTTCGAATGCCCACATAGTTTTTGCAGATAAAGAACCTTCGAAAGCAATGAGCGATCCTTGTCTAGCGCTCGCAAAGCTATCCTCGATTGCAGTTGACTTCAAGAAGACTGGAGTGCCGGCTGAGATACCGCCAGATTTACGTGTCCAAGAATATCCAGATTTTATGGAAAAGTCTGACAAGTCCACCTATGAATCAAAACGTGTGCTAGGAAAACTTTTCCGGGCAGTGAAAGACATTTCGCCACAGTCGAGCTCTATCAAATCCTTCACGAAGGAAGTGGCAGAGAATTCGTATGATCCTGATATGGAAGTGGATGGTTTTGAGGATTACATAGACGATGCTTTTGATTACAAAAATGTGTATGATGACAAGTTGGGAAACCTTATGGATTGTTATGGAATCAAAACAGAAGGTGAAATACTCAGTGGAAGTATTATGACAATGTCGAAATTTTTTGACCAGAAAAAAGCTGAGAAAGATGTTGGCTTTGCGATGAGGTCGTTGAAGAAGGAAGCAAGGTCATGGTTCAACACAAGCGGAAGTGAATCAGATGCTGAAACCGATGACGTATATGCAAAAGCATCTGCTTGGTACTATGTTACCTATCATCCTAGTTATTGGGGTCGCTCTAACAAGGGAACGAATCGTGAGCATTTCCTTAGCTTTCCGTGGTGTGTTTATGATAAGCTGATCCACATCAAGAAGGAGAAATCTAGAAGGTCCTCCCTTGAAAAACAACTCAGTTATGGATTGAGCTTGGGATAGAAATTCAGCGTCACGCAGGTTTGATGTTTGGTCATTTTGAAGCATTTTAACATGGCGTAAACTGTGTAATATCACTCGACAAAATGTTAGTATGATGTGTATGTATTTTATCTTCGCTATGGATCATGTGTGTATGTTTTCCTGAATTATTCAATGTAAATGAACCATGCTGATAATTGGGAATGTAGTGTATGTCTTTTTTTTTTTTTTTCTCACTTTAGTATTGCTTAGAACTGGTTGCTCGACACAATGCTGCCCCCTGGAGCACTTTCCATATGGTGAATTTCAGTGGCCTTTGAGCAGGGACTTGCAATTTGTGTGTGAGACCTGTTTAGGCATCTAAAACCAAAGCAAAATGGAATAGGACTCAAATGTGGAATCTAATCAATTTGGAAACACATTAATAGCCAAGCAAAGGGCTTGGAGCATAAAAAAAAGTTGGTTCAAGGAAGTTCTTCTTCAGGGATAATAAGAGCTACCATTTGTTGTAGGGTTTTGCTGGTGGAATCTCAAATACTGAAAGTAAAAACAGATGAACGAAGAAGACAAGTTTGTTTTTTCCAAAATCGCCTCATTTGCGCTTGAGAGCAATGAATAGCAGATTTTTTTTCTTGCTGTTCGGGTCCGTAAATTCGAACTGGGTTATATTGTGATAGTACCGGTCAAACAGTTCAATCCATTATGTCACTTCCGAAGTGTTTTGTTATCAGTCCCTCCATAGTTGCTCTCATGTGCAGTGACAAAGAGTGGATTTTAACAGGCTCATCAACATTCAATACAGGGTCACTGAACTTCATACTCTCAATGCTAAAAAAGTTGTTCTTTTCCACCAACTTAGCTATCTCTTTGGGATAGGGAATGTACACTGGAAAGTTGGAGTCCACTAGAGCTTCACTTGTCAATCCCTGTAATAATAGATTCGTCATTTATTTGGATATAGATGCCGCTATAATTTGTAACAGTGCATTATATATAATAATTAGGAATCAAATGCAAAAGGTAGTTAAAATAAGAATCAAATACAAAAAGTAGTTAAAATAAAGAATCAAATACAAAAAGTAGTTAAAATAAGGTTCAAATTAGAGTTTATGCTGACCGACAAGGATAATATCGAGAGAGAGATATGATTTCTCTGTAAAGATTAAACAGAAGCCTAAGTGTTCTCTAAAATTTGTAATATATGCAAAAATACCCTTATTTTTGGATTTTTAAAAATAAACAAAATATATTTATTTTGATACCTTTAATTTTTTACTTTTATTTTACAAATTTACATTTATGTCTTGATATGTACACAAAAGTATTCGATACATATTCAAGTTGTACATAACATTTAATTATTTTTCTTTGCAGCAATATCAGTTTACATACATGTATCCAATACATACTCGATACAATTGTGATAGAGACCCCCATACATACATGACTCCCATAACCCTTACTCTCATTCCAACCACTCATAATGTGGAGCTCACACATACATGAGTGGACTCCACATATACATCAAGGGCCAAGATTAAATTGGGGGTCATAGAACCCCCTAAAAGCACTACAACAAAACTAACTATTCACGGCATTATGTTTACGACATACATTAAATGCATGTCATAGTCAGTACATTCTACGGTATTTTTTTTTTTGCAAGTCGTTAATGTTTTGTCAATAACAGCATACATACCATGTAAGTCGTTGATTCATATATTTATAGCATGCAAAAGTATGCCGTAAAAAATATATATTTTTACGGCTTACAAAAATATGTCGTAAAATATTTGCATTTAAGACGACATACATTTCATGTTGTAAAATATTATAACTTTACACGGCATACATTAACATGTCGTGAAAACTTCTACAAAAAAAAAAAATAATAATAATCAGAATTTTTTTTTGGCATGCAAAAGCATGCCTAAAAAATGTATATTTTCACGGCATACAAAAATATGTCATAAAATATTTGTACTTAAGATGACATACATTTCATGTCGTAAAATATTATAACTTTACACGGCATGCATTAGCATGTCGTGAAAACTTTTATTAAAAAAATTTCAATCCGATTTTTTTTATTTATTTAAAAAAGTTAACAATTTCTAACCAAGCTTCTCACCTTAAATTTTCCTAATTGAGGACAATATAAAAAATAATTTATACATTATTTTATAATTTAGTGTCTCTTTTAAGGGATAATCGCACCCAGTGGAATTTTGGGAAAAAAAAAATTACACATTCATGAAAAAGTTTATAATTTTAATGATTAATATTTATATGGCTTCTCACTAATTTGTAATTATTATTTTTTAAAATTACTTTGATTTGATATTTTTCTTTCTTTTAATAATTTATTTATTTTTTACTTTTTAGATGTGTCTAATTTGAATACAACTAAAAAATAAAATATTTGTAAAAAAAATAATAAAATATAATATATATGAAATGTATTAAATTTTATATTTTTTTGAATTTAGTGATTTTGTTTTAAAAAAAATTAAAAAGTAAATATATGTAAATTATTTGAATTCAAAAAGTAAAAAAAAAAAAAATTATTTAAAATATTACAAATATTACAATAACTAAAACAAAACACTGAAAAACATTAGCCCCTTACTCTCTCACTCACTCTCTGGTATCGATCTCAACCCTCTCTAAACCCTAATCTCTCTCAACCGATCGAATGAACCTTCTTCAGCCCCGTTTGATCTAATCTCAGAGAGAGAGAGAGAGAGAGAGAGAGAGAGAGAGAGAGAGAGAGAGATGGGGACGAGAAAGAAGGATAGAGATCTAGAACGTCTGATACCTGTTGGAGGACATGGGATCCTTGAGAATGGAGGCTCTAAATCATCATCATCTTCCTCTGCATCCCCTTTGCCCTCCTCTTCTCACCACTCCGGCAAAGAGGTCTCTTCACGCGCTCTCTCTCTCTCTCTCTCGCATACACATACATTATCACATGTATCTTCATTCAATTTTATATCAATTATTTCAATTCCTTTTCTTTATTTTTTATTTTATTAATCCGTTTCGTAATGTATGCATTTCTCATAATGTGGATGTAATTGTTCGCGATTCTAGTTGATGGATCAGTTATCAAGCTTTGGTCAGTTTTGATTCATCGATATTTATTGAAAGAGGTTATTGAATAGTTGATTTTATCAGGGCTTTAATTTATTTATTACGGAGAGAAAGATTGGGCATTTTCACTAAAAATATATATATTTTAATTAAGAAAAAGAAATGCTCCATGTAGTTGAACTCATTAGAATTCTTTACTATTACATTAGTGTTAGTTCTCATTGCTTGTATAAGCAATGTCAAGTCTTTCGCATGTTGAAAAACCAGCAGGTATTGAGAACTTTGCCATGTTCTCTGATTCTCGCTATCTTTGTCATAATTTGATGAAATTTTATCAAAGGATCAAAATATCCAAGTTATGCACATAGAATAAATTTGAATAGTGAAATAAGTGATTCACAATAGCTGATATCTTATTGAGAGTTGAGACTAGGTTTTGTCAGAAGAATGGTTCACAGGGATTCTTTTGTACATGGGCATATCCTCACAAGTGCTTAAAAATTTGCGTACTACGATTGAAAGGACTTTTCTCTTATTTTCTTGTGCGGGCATTTTACAAAGTATTTTGTAGTGGGCTTCAATAAAGTTTATGTCGGGGATGGTTAGTTCTCTGTTGCCTAAAATTCCATTTGATCTTATCATTTCATTCAAATTATCTTATAATTTTCAATTTTATGACCGAAATGATACTTTATTTTGCTTGATAAATATCCTGATCTAAGACATATGCTTGCATGGGCTTCAATTACATGAATAGCGTGGCGATCTCAACTCAAGAAGCCTCAATACCAATCTTGGGGAGGTATTAAAAAGGTATATTCCTTGAGAAAAATATGGTTACCTTCTTGACCCTGTTTCTCCAATTTAATCACCTCCATCCTTTTATTTGCATTATCAAATTGAAATGCGGTTGTTAATCGGAAAAATGTTGAATATTGTGCAAGTAATATTCTCGGAAAGGAACCATTACATTTCCTACAAGAAGGAATAGAAAATGAATGTAGCATGAACCACATGTTCGTAACAATGGAGAAGCTAATTAGACTTCAATGAAAAAGATAGAAATAGAAAAAGGAAAGCGATAGCAGATGGTAGCGAGTAATTTGTTAAACTTATACCATTTTTGGAATCTAAGGCCTTGAATATCTATAACATCCTTAGGCCCTATTACTATTATTTCTTGAAGAAAGTATAAGCAACTTTCAAGAGGGAATGCAGGGGAGAAGTCACAGCACATTGATGCATGTACCTAGGGATTAGTCAGGCAAAATCTTTGACACCCTCATGAATAATTTTGATATTATTCATTGCTAAAATATCATTTACCTATTAAACTATTGACAATTCTTTTATAATTCATAAATTTCACAAAATGTTATTATGGCAGATTTAAGACTGTATTTGGTTTGAGAATTTGGAAAAGAAAAATGTGTGTGAAATTAGATAAAATATAAGTATATTTTATTCGCATTTTACTTATATTTTCCCTTTCTCTTTTTATTTCCAAATCTCTTCCCAAATCTCCCAACTAAATATAGCAGAAATAAATTTTTGTGTGAATTCCGAGTACACATTAATAACATTAGGCCAATGTATTTCAGTCAAGGGTAGCATTAATTAATAATTCATTTAATATTAACCTTTGTTAAAATTAAATTGGTCAAAAAAATTTACACTCGTTATTTAAAACATTAAACCCTACTATTCAATGAAAAAGAAAGAGCCCATGCACTAGCAATTTGAATTTTTAATACATTTTGTAACCAACCCCCCCTCCCCATTCGGGGCGAAAAAAAGAAAAAAAAAAGAAAAAAACCTACACTGAATTAGTTGAATTTGTTAACTTTTTAAGTTAGCTTTGTGTATCAAGTCCACTAGCATGCATTACTTGGACTACTTTCATGATTTGGAATCATTTGAAATGTGATTTCAGTACATGTAATGTTGCCATACACTTGCATTTGTCACTCTTTCAATGCTTTGAAGAATTGGTGTTTCATGCCTTAAGAATGGGTCTATATGCATGCCATGTTGCCTAGGTTTTTGGGCTGCCATATTAGCGCATTTTTGGTGTTATTTTGACATGCCTTAACTCTGATTTGTGTTGGTATAGTCATCTCATGCTTGGTTCTGGGGGGTGTAGTGTAATCCTCTTTGTTGGCCTATATGCATCATGTTTTGTGCTTGTCATGCTAGCATGTTTTAGCTTTGGTCCATGCATGTTTTAGTCTCATTTTGGCATGATCTAGGACTATTTTGCTTTCCCTTGGCCCCTTGGGGCCTGCTTTGTATAGCCATGGTGCAAGTCCCCTTTGCTTGCTTCAACCTTTGAGCCCACTTGCATGTAATACTTGTGTTGTTTGAGTGCTTTGACACCATTCCGTACATGATTTAAGAGCTTATAGTGTTATCACACATCCATGCTTGTCACTCTTTAAGTGCTCTTGAGTGTTGTCCTCTTATGCCTTAATTCTTGAGCCAATTGGCATTCATGCTTGTCTTGCATCTCATGTCTTCACTTTAACATTTTGGCCACTGATTTGGGCACGATTGAGGTCTGTCCATTTTAGTTTAAGTCCATCTTGCATGTTGTTGCATGCTTATTGCATTGCTTGGTACATTGCATGTTGTTGCATTGCATGGTACATTGCATGTTGTTGTATGCTAGTTGCATTGTATGACATTATAATTTGCATGTTGTTGCATGCTTGTTCCCTTGTATTGTTGAAACATGCTTGAGTTGCATTGCATAGTGCTTCCATGCTCATGTTGCATTACATTGTTTGTATGCCATTAGCTTTGTTAAGTTGTGCATGCATTGCATTGTGTTTTGTTTGGGTGTCAAGACAAACATGAGAAACGAGGGTCGTTTCATACTTGAAGTGATGAAACGTGCCTCAATTCTTGGTCGCTGACCCTCTTGATCATGCATGATAGAGGTTAAGACATTTATGTGTTTTTCTGCATTCATTTTCCATGGACTTGTGCAACTCAGCCTCTTTGGCCATCATGCATCGAGATGCGTGATTGATGGCTCAAGAGTTGAACACTACACTCCTTTGAGCCTTAGACATGATAAGGGGTGTGGTGGCACACACATTTTCTTGCAAATACATTGGCATGCCTCTGTTTGTGCTCTGTTGCAGCAAAAAGGGAAGTCTGCAGGAAGAAGTGGCCGATCGGCTATCTGATGTGCTGATCGGCTATCAATAATTGGCCGATAACCTCAAAATTGGCCGATGACCATTATCCTTCAGCTGATGGCCACCCCTCTTGGCCGATGACCTCCCAGCATGTCCATGAGGTGAGTCAGAAGTGTATTGGAGGTGGGCACAGTTTCCAGGAGTCTAAAACAGTGCAAACAGAGGCGACATGAGGCATGGTAACTGATTTCTGAGCGAGGCGATCGAGCATGCATCTTCGAACTCTTAGAACTGAGCTGAGGCTTTGTAAATTGTAGCTAGCTTTGTTTGATTAGTTAGCTTTTGAATTTGTAATTAAACTAATTAATTTTTTAATTAATTAACGTGTTGTAATAATTAGCTTAGTGTTAGCTAGTTATTCAATTTGATTATGTAATAATTAGTCGAATTAGATAATTAGATTAGTTGCTTAGCTTAGCGTAGCTAGTTAGTTGATTCATTCGGACCCTTCGTCGAGAGGGCACAACTGTTGTAATAAGTGTGCGTGAGTGTGTGAATGTCTTCCAACCCCACGTCTTTCTCCCTTTTATTTACCAGCTTTTGATTGTTAGTTTTAGGGCATATTTCAATTAGCATCCTTATGCTTCGCATGCGTGCATCATTCATCTGTTTTGCATGCACCGTGCTCAGCGCATCATACAAATCACATTATATTTCAATACATTTACTTGAATACGTGTTCAACAGCATGTTATCAAGTTGCATCTCATATGCCATCTTAGAATAGCCGAGCCTATTTCTAGTTGCATTTCGCATGTGTTGCATTAGCCATCTTAACATGAACTAGGATTGTGCATGATTTCTATCTAGTTCTCTGTTTTGGCTCGGAGTACACTGTAAGTGTTTATGCTTTAGCATCTTGCATGAGTGTGAGTGTTGCCATGAGGCCAACTACTTAAGTGTTTAATTGCATGAATGCCTGTTGTGGTGGCCGAATAATTGGCGAGGATAAAGGAGGTATATTTCAGAAGCTTGACGCTAGCCGGCAGATATCCCGCAAGGATACGGGGCCGAATAGGATAGATAGGCCGAATGGGGAAGGATCCCTAGAGCCGAATAGAGGAAAAGATAATGATTGAAAAAGTAGGCCCAGGCCCCGAGGCCCAGAGAATGGATATAAATACAAGAGCTTCAGATTTGTAAAGGTATGTAAGAATCACTTCTAAAAACTTAGTGAACAAGCTTTCTTGAGGAGAAGAACTGACTTGTCCGTCGGAGTGCTAATTCCGGTACCCCCGACCGGAGTATTTGTATCTTTGCAGGTGACTAGCTGAGGATCATTGGCGTCTACCAGGATCTGAAGAGTATTTCCAAACCCTGTCACCACAATTGGCGCCGTCTGTGGGAATACTCAAATACATCCATGGAAGGCGTGACCGAAGATCCCCCGATAGCCACCAACGAGATAACATAGGAAGACGACCTCACCCCAGCTAATATGCTCAGAAAAGAAACCATCCCAGCACGACGCGTCCTGAACTTCGATTCACCAACAACTTCAGCACAAGAAACCATGCAGGCTATCATAGAACAAGCAAAGCAGAATGAACAAAGGCTCGAGAACATGATCGCGGAGAACGAACGACTCCGTCAAGATTTGGCCCTGGAGGTAGCAAAATCTAGAGAGGCCATGCGCCAGGAACCAGAGCGACCCCCGAGGGCAGACGGACAAAGACCTCGGGCTCGACCAAAGGATACTGATAGCAGCTCCAACTCATCATCCACGGAGCTCGACGTAAGGGGACGATCCGAGACCTCCAGCTCATCCGAAGAGGATCTGCGAACGAGGAACAAGCGCAGGAGAAGCAGCTCAAACGAGGAAGACCAACATGATCCTTTCGTTCGACGGATCGCAAGGGCGTCCCTGCCCAAGAAATTCAAAGCTCCCTCGTTCACTCTATACAACGGAAAATCAGACCCCACTGATCATATCCGTCATTACAAACAGGCCATGACGCTGCACGCAGACAATGAAGCCCTCATGTGCCGAATATTCCCTAGCAGCGTAGGTCTACTAGCCGTTAGGTGGTATTACAAGTTGGAGCCAGCTTCGATTAAAAGCTTCCGACAGCTGCAAAAATCCTTCAGGGCCAGGTTAATCACCAACGAGGTACAACCGAAACAGGCCGACTCCCTCTGGGCTATGCAGATCCAGTCGGGAGAGACGCTCAGAGCGTACTCGGCACGATATTGGGAGTGCTTCAACCTCGTTGACGACGCTTGCAACGACTCCATGGCCATCACCGCCTTCAAAATGGGTTTACATCCTGACAGTGCTCTGCGCAGTTCCCTGACCAGAAGGCCCCCCAAAACAGTTTGGGCGTTGATGAAAAAAGTTGAAGAATATTGTAAAGTCGAAGATGACGCCCTGAGGATAAAAGCCGGACAAATCCCCAGCAAAATGGCCCTCCCCGAAACCGCTCGACCAATAAGCTCCGTGCCGCCACCGAGCCCTGAGCCCCGGCAACGGACCGAGCGAGATAAAAGGCGAGACTCCCGCCAATCAAGCGATCAGTGCCCCCACCGAACGAATGAACAACTACAAGTCGACAGCAGACGCTCAAGGCGAACAGACAATAAGTATACAGAGTTGACAGAGCCGATGCGGCAATAATGACCAAAGTCCAGCACCTTCCATTTTTCAAGTGGCCGTCGAAGATGGTGGGGCCTCCCGACACACGAAGGAGGGACAGACGATGCAAATACCACAAAGATCACAGCCACGAAACCGAGAGTTGTTATGCGCTAAAGGATCATCTGGAGGAACTGGCGCAAGATGGTCGATTGCAGCAATACGTGAGCAAGGGAAGGCCAACCAAAGCACTAGCCTTGAGACAGGATTCACCTCCGCGTGGCGTGATCCACATAATCTACGGTCTGCCGGTATCCCCGACCGTGCATACGATCCAGTCGCACCCAATCCCCCAAAAACATAACATGTCGACCGGCAGGCCCAAAGAAGCTCCGACAATTAAGTTTGATGACTCCGACCTCACCGGAACGGCGGCCAGCCACGTCGATCCTTTGGTCGTCAAATTACGCGTACGACAGTTCAGCGTTGAACGCATTCTCGTAGACCCAGGAAGCACTTCGAAATCTCAGACATGTAACTTTGTCGAACTCGGCCTCAACGAGTCAGACCTGTCACCATCGTCTCAGCCACTGTTCGGTTTCAACGCGAATCCAGTATCCGTTGGGGAGGGTCGTGCTACCTGTTCGAGCGGGCTCAAAAACAGTTGACGTGGACTTCTTGGTTGTGAAGCTTCCGTCGCCATATAATGCCATCATGGGGTGCCCCTGGTTGGATGTCATGAAGGCCGTCCCAAGCACCTACCATCAGCTTATGCGCTTCCCAACAGACCGTGGCATTGAGGAGATCCGTGGCTCACCGCAATTCGCGCGAACGTAGACTTTATAAAGATCCATTTACGGACCCGACTTGTGGGATCCGATGTTTGTACTGGTCCCACGTTTTAATGAAAATCGATTTTCTCTGTCACTCTCCTTCAAGCCCCCTTTGGTGAATGGCACCTTAGGGCCGAATAAGTCTCCGGATTCGGAGCGCCCTTCGTGGATATCACGATCGGCCCAATAACTCTCCGGATTCGGAGCCCCTTTTGGTGCATGACACCTTAGGGCCGAATAAGTCTCCGGATTCGGAGCGCCCTTTGTGGATATCACGATCGGCCAAATTAAGTCTCCGGATTCGGAGCGCCCTTCGTGGATATCACGATCGGCCAAATTAAGTCTCCGGATTCGGAGCCCCCTTTGGTGCATGACACCTTAGGGCCGAACAAGTCCCCGGATTCGGAGCGCCCTTCGTGGATATCATGATTGGCCAAATTAAGTCTCCGGATTCGGAGCCCCCCTTTGGTGCATGACACCTTAGGGCCGAACAAGTCTCCGGATTTGGAGCGCCCTTCGTGGATATCACGATCGGCCAAATTAAGTCTCCGGATTCGGAGCCCCCTTTGGTGCATGACACCTTAGGGCCGAACAAGTCTCCGGATTCGGAGCGCCCTTCGTGGATATCACGATTGGCCAAATTAAGTCTCCGGATTCGGAGCCCCCTTTGGTGCATGACACCTTAGGTCCGAACAAGTCTCCTGATTCAGAGCGCCCTTCGTGGATATCACGATCGGCCAAATTAAGTCTCCGGATTCGGAGCCCCCTTTGGTGCATGACACCTTAGCGCCGATTAAGCCTTCGGATTCGGAGCCCCCTTTGGTGCATGACACCTTAGCGCCGATTAAGCCTCCGGATTCGGAGCCCCCTTTGGTGCATGACACCTTAGGGCCGAATAAGCCTCCGGATTCGGAGCCTCCATTGGTGCATGACACCCTAGGGCCGAATAAGCCTCCGGATTCGGAGCCCCCTTTGGTGCATGACACCTTAGGGCCGAACAAGTCTTCGGACTCGAAGCGACCCTCGTGGACGTCACGATTGGCCAAACTAAGCATCCGGATTCGGAGCCCCGTTGGTGCAGGACACTTTAGGGCCGTTTAAGTCTCTGGATCCAGAGCCCGTTTTAATCAACTCATTAAGTCGCAATCACTAATATGGTTCGCCGGACAAGGCGTACCTTAGCCGGCCCACGAGTACGACCCATTCCAGTTAAACTCACATCCCGCCTAAGGCAAGGGTCGATCCCTGAATACAGAAAAAATATTTAAGCTAAAATATTTAAGCCACACAAAAGTTCCAATAGCAAACTATTAAACCATACGAAATGACGTACTTAACCACTAAAAGTTGGGATTAGGAACATTCATCCGGCATAGCTAAAACAAAACATTTTCAGAATAAGACTCAACTATATGAAATAACACTTTTTATTTCATTAAAAAGTTGTTACATAGACGCAATCCGCGTTCGAACATTACAATATCTATCTCTAACTTCTAAGACAAATCAACCCATCGACTCAACTCTTGTCATTTGAACAACCATCGCGCCTCAAAACGCATCGATCTAACCGCGCCCAAATCGGCATGTCGCCAGGCCTCTGACACCATCGACAATGTCAAGGCCAAGATCCAAGACAAGGGAGGTTAGGGGTAGCGGTCGTTGTGTTTCCTTTCGGGGCGATCTGCTTCGACGACTTGGAGACTGACGTGTTTCCAGTTTCTCCTTTCAGCGGTCCACCTCCCACACCGGAGAATCCTCCGCCGCAAACCATCTGAGCGCCAAGTTCGGCCGGAATTTGAGCTCCTGCAACTATCATCACCATCCGATGGTAAGAACTGTTGGTCATCCCACGCAATAGATGCTGGAGAACCAAATATGCTTGATTGCATGAGGCGCCTGCCGCTTTTATTCTCAGTAATGGCCGCGATCTCGAGGCCCAAATCCCGAAGTGATTTTATTAACACTAAACTCCACGAACACAAGCGTCGGTCAACATTCTCCACGACCTAATTAACCCAACGATTGGCTAAAACGCGCGCGCATAGGCTGCGCAAGGGTAAAAAATTACCTAGCCCAATCGGCTAGACATCTGGCATTTGAGCCAAGTCAAAACACCGTAGCCCTTCCGATCCCTGACTCACGGCTTCTTCAAATTTCAACAACACGCCACAATGGCTTTATTCAAAAGTAAACGGCCATTACGTGGAGGCCGATCACGCACACCGAAGGCTTTGTTGTCAGCCGGCAGTGAAATTGAAGCCGCCAGGCTCAGAGCCACGGCTGGATCCTCGACGGCCGAAGTGTCGGATAAAATCGGCACACCCCTGATTTTTGGCTGAACAACAAACGGATTGATCACGTCCGGTTCTTCAAGCCGAGGCCGTTTTCTACCAGGGCCAGCTTCCGAACTCGTTTCTCCCTTGACACCACGCTTTTGGCCATGCTCCGAAATCAGCCATTCCCCATCAGCCTGCTCTCCACCCTCTTTTCCCGTATCGGACGCAGCAACCTCAACCATCCCCTCAGAAAGGGGTACGAAGGGCTTGATCAAGCTGGGATCTGATGCGGCGCATTCGGCCCTCTTTCGGGCGGCCATCCGCTCGGCATTTCTTTTACGTGCCATCTGCGTTAGGCTTTCCTTCGCCATACCCTCCAAGAAATCGCCGGGTAGATCCCTCAAATTCGCAAAAATATCCCCGGAAGAGAAATCCGTTCGTCCCAAGGTGGATGGCTCGGTGGCCTCGGATACCGAGCGTACGGCCTTGTTGCCCTCTACAAGCCCCTCAGTAAACTCCCCAGCCGGATCGACAATCACCCCAACAACCGGCTCGGCGTCTTCCCCCGAATCAGAATCTACGAGACCGATCTGCCTAAGGTTTTTGAAGCTGGAGAAGATAAGGGCCGAGAGCTGTTGACTGCCTGCTGGAATCGGGATGTTATCTGCAGTCGAGAAAGTAGTGTAAGTGGGCTCGTACCGAAGGAGAATATGGGCGGCTCTCCCTTGCTGTTGTACATTTGGGTGGCCGAAATATCTGAGTGCAGTCTTGATTTCCCCAAGAACCACGTCGTCAACCGAAGTCAGGATTTTCTTCAACCTATTACCTGCAGAAGATAAAAAGCGATTTAGGGAAAGGAGCCGAATAAGAGATAGTCCAACAAACAAGACATTGCGTGGCAACCTGGGTCACCCTTATGTCTGGGAATAGGGTCCAGGCGATCCTCCCCTTCAGCGAGCTCCCAATTACCTCGGACGTTGACCATCACGTCATCAACCCGTTTACCAGAACTGGCAAGCATGGTCACCAAGTGATGGTCAGTATCTTTGGCCCTGAGAAAATATCGCACCAGCCGACCGGAGGATTTGGCTAAGGCGTAACAATGCCGAATGGCCGGAATCCCAAGGTTGATCCTAAGGCGTCGATTCAACTCTACTACCCCCATGATGATTCGAAAGAAATTTACATTGGGTTGAGAAGGAATCAAACCCCAATAGCGGAGAACGGCCCTAAGAAGTGGGTGTAGGGGGAAACGTACTCCGCCCTCAGCAATGGATAAAAGAGGGAATACGATCGTGTTTTGGTCTTCCCTCTCCATGTCGAGAGCGTTGTCCGTTACAAGGGATAAATTGACGTCGTCAGGAATAGAAAAATGTTGCCGGAAACCGGAGATACGACCCTCAAAAAGGAGGTCTTTCAAATGTTTGGCCATCTTAGCAAAGAACTAAGTATTCGCCGAAGCCAAAATAGAAAACGAAAAATAGGATTACAAAGAAGGGATAAGGAAACTTACGAGGAGCAGATGAGACAGGGGAAGACGGGAAGAAGTTGCAGAAAACACGAGTCGCGGAGGGATATGCACTGGCGATCCAAAAGTCTCAGAAAATCGACGAAACGAGAATTTGAAAAGACCGAAGTTTCAAATCGCAATAAATGCTGAGATACACATGAATAGAGCGGGAAAGCGTAATGATGAGCAAAAAGGTGCGCGCCTCCTGACATATATTGGGGCACTGGCTGCCGACGCTAAACTTCTCAAATTCTGAACCAAACACGCCGATTAACTGCCGTCAACAGGGAGTTTGGATGGCAATTGTGGTGGCCGAATAATTGGCGAGGATAAAGGAGGTATATTTCAGAAGCTTGACGCTAGCCGGCAGATATCCCGCAAGGATGCGGGGCCAAATAGGATAGATAGGCCGAATGGGGAAGGATCCCTAGAGCCGAATAGAGGAAAAGATAATAATTGAAAAAGTAGGCCCAGGCCCCGAGGCCCAGAGAATGGATATAAATACAAGAGCTTCAGATTTGTAAAGGTATGTAAGAATCACTTCTAAAAACTTAGTGAACCAGCTTTCTTGAGGAGAAGAACTGACTTGTCCGTCGGAGTGCTAATTCTGGTACCCTCGACCGGAGTATTTGTATCTTTGCAGGTGACTAACTGAGGATCATTGGCGTCTACCAGGATCTGAAGAGTATTTCCAAACCCTTTCACCACACCTGTGGATGAAGGTTGGATTGCTTGAATTGGAACAATTCATTGAAATGCGAGTTTTAAGCCCACTTGAGGTGGCAAAATCTTGTTTTCTAAGTGCACTCGAGGGTGGCAAATCCACATCTTAGCCTACTTGCGAGTAACACCGTTAAGCCATTTTCAAACAAACAAACATGAAATGTTTTGTTCCAACTTAGGCGATTTAGTCTATACTTGTATGCTGTGCGCATCACGTAGTAATGATAGATTAATAAACCGAAATAAGGATAGATGTGCTTTCAAAAAAAAAATATCATGTTTGTACAGGCCGATCTTTAGATCGGGCGAGCAGGGGTGCTCATTGCATGACCTTCCCCTTTCGTACCCAAGTTTCTGAGCCAAGGCAACTTTGGTGACGACGGAAACGTGGCCTTAGGCACGAGTCAGGGTTTTCTAAATTTCCCAAAAATAAAACATTTAGGTGGCGACTCTGTATCTGGCAAAGTAGTCAATGTTTGGCACTTCTTTATAAAAATTAGTTTTCCAAAACGATTTGTCGGATTTGGACTCTTTGGCGATTCATCGGTCTTGCATTGCACTTTGCGAGATTAGATTCAGAATTGTGACATTGAGTCCGAACTGTAGTAGCTTAAGAACAAAACGATTTCGCGCCTTCGCGCGCGGAGCCGGGACGTTCGGGCGGTCTACACCCATGCCTAGCCGCGCGCTTGGCGTATGCCTTTTTTGGCTTATGGCATTGAAACTTCGTAGGCAACCATGGGATATGTCGAGTGGTGGGCCACGGTGGCACGGCTGCCTTCACCGGAAGCGCGGCATGGCCTGCATGCGTAGTAGTCATCATGCCAGCTTGGTGTGCATGCATCCGGATCGCGGCTCAGGTCGCAGCCCATAGCCTTGGCAGCATTGCAGCCTGGCATTATAGATGTCCCCGAACGTCCCGGGAGGGAATCTCGTTTTGTTCATTGGGGCTCACTACAGTTCGGACTCAAAGTGTCACGGTTCTGAATCTAATCTCACAAAGTGCAATGCGAGACCGATAAATGAACAAAGAGTCCAAATCTAGCAAATCGTTTTTGAAAAACAGATTTTTGTAAAAAAGTGCCAAACATGGACTACTTTGCCAGATACAGAGTCGCCACCTAAATATTTTATTTTGGGGAAATTTAGGAAACCCTGACTCGTTTGCCTAAGGCCACATGTTCGTCATCATTAAAGTTGCCTCGGCTTAGGAACTTGGGTACGATTGGGGAAGGTCACTTCGTGAGCACCCCCGCTCGCCCAATCAAAGGTTGGCCTCTACTAACCATCATATCTAGTTTTGAAAACGTATGCGTTCTTATTCCGGTTAATTAGCCAAAATTTACTATGTGATGCGCACAACACACAAGTATAGACTAGATCGCCTAATTTGGAATAAAGCATTGCATATCCGTTTGCTTGGAAAATAGTTTGAGATTTGTTACTCACAAGTAGGCTAAAACACGGATTTCAATGAATTGTTCCAATTCAAGCAATCCAACCTTCACCCACAGGCATTTAGGCAGTTATATCACATAAGCAATTAGCCTCATGGTAAGCATGCTATCATGGCAACACTCACACGCATGCAAGATGCTAAAGCATAAACACTTACTGAGTACTCCGAGCCAAAACAGAAACTAGTTAGTAATCAAATGCATGATTCTAGTTCATGTTAAGATGGCTAAGGCAACGCATGCAAAATGCAACTAAAAATAGGCTCGGCTATTCTAAGATGGCATGTGAGATGCTACAACTAACACGTATTCAACTTGGAATTGAAATATAATGCAGTTAGTGTGATGCGCTGAGCCTGGTGCATGCAAGACATATGAATGATGCAAACATGCATAGCATAAGGATGCTAATTGAAATATGCCCTAAATCTAACCATCGTAAGCGGTTAAATAAAAGGGAGAAAGAAATGGGGGTTGGAAGACATGCATCACACACACGCACACTTATTACACAATTTCCCTCGCTCGGAGGGTCCGAAAGAATAATACAAATTAATCAACTAACAAGCTAATTAAATATTATAGAACGACTTAACTAATTAAACAAATTAATAAAGTTAAGAAAGCAACAAATAGCCTCGGGAAGAGGGACAGATGCGTGGATGCTCGGCTTTGCTCAGAAATTCGTCGCCATGCTCATGTTGCCTCTGCTTACACTGTTTTATGCCTATGAAAATTGCACAAGTCCCAAGGTTAGTTCTGGAACACTCCCTGAACACTGTGGGATGTCACCGGCCAAGAGGAATGATCACCGGCCATGGGAAAGTGGTCATCGGCCATTTGTGAGGCTCTCGGCCAACAATGCATGGCTGGCCGGCACTGAATGTGGTCGGTCAGCCATATCTTCCTGTAGAATCTTGTTTGACAGCAGCAAAGGACAGACAAGGCATGGCAAAGCATTTTCAAAGCGATGTTTGCACCACCACCCTCCCTATCATGTTTAAGACTCAAGGAAGTATGGTACTTAACCCTCGAGCCACCAATCGCGCATTTCAATGTGTGATGGCCAAAGAGTTAAGTATGTATTTCAATGTCAAATGTAATGCACACAAACACATAAGGCCCCCAATCTCTATCATGATAATGCACACAAATCACCCGAGTCTAACAAAACAGAACTGACTCGATACAACAAGATAGACCCAACTGACTCAGTATGAAAAGACTAACTCAATACAAAATGACAAGACTGACCCAATACCCAAGTCAGAAAGCACAAAAACTAGCATTTGCAAAATGCTCAAAACAGTGCATGCCATACACCACATCCGGAGTAAACTGAGCGCCGCCCGCAGGTGGTTCATCCCCCGATCACATCACATTATCCCCCACAAGTTCACTGATCAAATGCCGATAGACTTTCCAGGACCTGGTACGGCAATGACCCTGTTGTCAATCAATTTTTGTATCTTGTGGCGGAGACGGACGCAACTGTCGGTGTCATGACTGGTTTGTTGATGGAAAACACAGTACTTAACCGGGTCATCCTTTGGAGGGAGAGGATCGGGTAGAGGCCGTTGTTCTAACGGTTTCAGATGTCCTTTCCTGAATAGGCCCCCTAGAGCTTGTGACAAAGGCATATAGAGTGGGGTGAAAACCCTCTTGCCTCGGGGTAGATAGTCTGAAGTTCGGGCGTTTGGATTGGATGCACCAACAAAGGGGGTGGCTGTTCTTGGTGTGGTGGTGGCGACCATGCCCACTTCGGAAGATCTTGCAACTGCATCACCGCTGGTGGTCGCATTTGAACTGTGGGAAAACGCCCTCCTAGGCTACTCTCTGTCATTGTCAATCAGACCCTGTTTCAAGGCGTCTTCGATCTGTACCCCCATCTCATGTAAATCTGAAAAGGTGGGGAAGGGGAGAACGATCATCTTCTGCATGAGCTTGGGCTGGAGGTTGCGCACAACCATCCGTATTTGATCTTTGTCAATCGGCCTAATGGTCATCATTGAGGCCTTGGTCCTCCACCAAGTTACAAAATTTGAGAAACTCTCCTCTGGCTCCTGCCTAGTCGTCTTGAGATCACGGGTTGTAATCTCGATTGGTATATTGTAGGAGTATTGATCGACAAAAGCCTCGGCCATCTCATCCCAATTCCTCTTAACATCGTCTTCCAGTTTTGCATACCAGATGGCTGTTACACCCGCCAGGGTCCAGCCGAACAGAGAAAGCTTCTGTAATCTTGTGAGGCCCATCGGCTATAGTATGTCTGAAAACAACTGTAGATGCACCATGGGATCCCCAGATCTGTCAAAGCGGTCAATATGTGGCATCTTAAATCGGTCTGGCAGCGTCACGGCTGCGTCGGTGTACCTATCTTCGATATCTGGGATGGACTTGACGCCTTGAGATTTCTTGAACAGCTTTTCAAGCTTGCTCACTTTAATGCCGTAGGGTCCACCTCGAATTCGAAGGGAGAGTCCGGTAGGTTGGTTGGTGTTTTGGATAGCTAGGGTAAGATTGGGGGCGGAGCTGGCCCTGTCGGAATGTCCGTACCTTCCTGGACATTTGGTGTTTCTCCGGGTGTTGGAACCCCTGGTGGTGGAGGAGCTTGATGCGAAGCAGATGCTCCGTTTTGCTGTTGCAGCCTGGTGATTAGCTCTGCCTGCTGGGCCATGACTGCAGCCTGCTGTTTGGCAAATTCCGCTTGGCGGACAGCGTCCTGTTGCATGATTTTCATACTTTCTTGGAGTTGACGCATCATTTCCTCCATCCCTGCCATAGAGTGCTGGTTTATCTGAACAACCGGTATATCTATCCCTGCAGTAGAAACTGAGACCTCAGCCTGACTGTTCACTGGTGGGGTGGATAAGGGCCACTAATCTGGTAACTGCTGAACTGGTGATCTGTGCCTGACTAGCCCTTTTACCCTGCCTCTGGCAAAGGAACACTGATTGCCCTTGAACTGAATCTCTGACCTGACAAAGTCTATTAGCACAAGTCCGATAAACCTCGGGGGATATTGGAGCCTTCTGAAGCTACGGTTCCAGGACTACCTAGCAAAAGAGAAAACAGAGAGCATCTCAGCCCAATTTCGCCAAAACAAATTTGACTCTTTACTGAATTCTGCCCCAAATTGTGCCTGTAAACCGATACCCTCAGGTAAAACTGATCCCCCCAAAATACTGATGCTGATGCCCACAGGCCTGATACCCAAACTTGCAAACTAATACATGCATTCCCTGTAGAGGCCAACTCTAAAGCACATAACAAACAAGTGAGAGCCAAAACACCCCTATGGAGGGGTAGGGTTTCCCTGTCCTATTTTGTCAGGAGTTAGGGTTTCACTACGCATGCAGCGGTTTTAAACAACCTATAATCGGGTGAGCAATCTGTCCTAGCTTGGAATGGTCACTATGGTTTCCGAATATGCACTAGGTTGAATGGTCAAAGAGGGTGCCCCGGCAAAAACCGGGGTTTGTGTTCCCATCGTGGTAGAGCCCGTAACCGGTCAGCCTTATGGCATGCTTCTCAAAGCGAGCCTCTGACAAACCGTTCAGGAATAGCAGATAGAAAACACGGTGTCGTAGGCGCACCAATGCAAATGCAATGCAAAGAGACACATGAGTGTAATCAAAACAAGATATCATGCGTTCGAGTCAAGCTCTCTAAACTCCCCAGTAGAGTCACTAGAAACTGTAGACATCCCCGAACGTCCCGGGAGGGAATCCCGTTTTGTTCATTGGGGCTCACTACAGTTCGGACTCAAGGTGTCATGGTTCTGAATCTAATCTCGCAAAGTGCAATACGAGACCGATAAATCACCAAAGAGTCCAAATCTAGCAAATCGTTTTGGAAAACAGATTTTTGTAAAGAAGTGCCAAACATGGACTGCTTTTCCAGATACAGAGTCGCCAGCTAAATATTTTATTTTGGGGAAATTTAGGAAACCCTGACTCGTTTGCCTAAGGCAACGTGTCCGTCATCACCAAAGTTGCCTCGGCTCGGGAACTTGGGTACGATTGGGGAAGGTCACTTCGTGAGCACCCCCGCTCGCCCAATCAAAGGTTGGCCTCTACTAACCATCATATCTAGTTTTGAAAACGTATGCGTTCTTATTCCGGTTAATTAGCCAGAATTTACTATGTGATGCGCACAACACACAAGTATAGACTAGATCGCCTAATTTGGAATAAAGCATTGCATATCCGTTTGCTTGGAAAATAGTTTGAGATTTGTTACTCGCAAGTAGGCTAAAACACGGATTTCAATGAATTGTTCCAATTCAAGCAATCCAACCTTCACCCACAGGCATTTAGGCAGTTATATCACATAAGCAATTAGCCTCATGGTAAGCATGCTATCATGGCAACACTCACACGCATGCAAGATGCTAAAGCATAAACACTTACTGAGTACTCCGAGCCAAAACAGAAACTAGTTAGTAATCAAATGCATGATCGTAGTTCATGTTAAGATGGCTAAGGAAACACATGCAAAATGCAACTAAAAATAGGCTCGGCTATTCTAAGATGGCATGTGAGATGCTACAACTAACACGTATTCAACTTGGAATTGAAATACAATGCAATTAGTATGATGCGCTGAGCCCGGTGCATGCAAGACATATGAATGATGCAAACATGCATAGCATAAGGATGTTAATTGAAATATGCCCTAAATCTAACCATCGTAAGCGGTTAAATGAAAGGGAGAAAGAAATGGGGGTTGAAGACATGCATCACACACACGCACACTTATTACACAATTTCCCTCGCTCGGAGGGTCCGAAAGAATAATACAAATTAATCAACTAACAAGCTAATTAAATATTACAGAACGACTTAACTAATTAAACAAATTAATTAAGTTAAGAAAGCAACAAATAGCCTCGGGAAGAGGGACAGATGCGTGGATGCTCGGCTTTGCTCGGAAAGCCGTCGCCATGCTCTTGTTGCCTCTGCCTACACTGTTTTATGCCTCTAAAAATTGCACAAGTCCCAAGTTCTGGAACACTCCCTGAACACTGTGGGATGTCACCGGCCAAGAGGAATGATCACCGGCCATGGGAAAGTGGTCATCGACCATTTGTGAGGCTCTCGGCCAACAATGCATGGCCGGCCGGCACTGAATGTGGTCGGTCAGCCATATCTTCCTGTAGAATCCTGTTTGACAGCAGCAGAGGACAGACAAGGCATGGCAAAGCATTTTCAAAGCGATGTTTGCACCACCACCCTCCCTATCATGTTTAAGACTCAAGGGAGTATGGTACTCAACGCTCGAGCCACCAATCGTGCATTTCAATGCGTGATGGCCAAAGAGTTAAGTATGCATTTCAATGTCAAATTTAATGCACACAAACACATAAGGCCCCCAATCTCTAGCATGATTGATCAAGAGAGATGGGATGCATGCAATGATATGCAACCTAAGCATGCAAACTAAGCATGCAATATGAGCATGTGAACAAGTATGCAAACATGCAAGCATGTAACAACATGTTAAGCAACTTAATCAAAGATGCATGCCAAATGCGATATCACTTAAACATGCAACAACATGTTAATAAGCCAAGTTTGTAACAACATGCAAGGCAAGCATGCAAGAACATGCAAAGGATGGACTTACACCAAGATGGACAGCTCTCTAATAGGTCGAAAACAGTGGCCATATGAGATGAGAACAAGGCCCAAGATTCATGCAAACATGCGCAATGCAAGGGCTCCAAGCCTAAGGTACAAAATGCAACTCTCCAAGGGCAATGCAAGGAAAAAACATGGCATACAATGGCATACATTCCAGCTCTGAAATGGCGTACTAAATGATTCCAAAATGACTCCGAAGCATGCAAACACTCATGATATGCATGGTAGGGGCCTCAAAACCCAAGACTAGCCTAAGCATTTACACTATAGCTATACAAAGCATGAGTGATATGGCCATGGCAGCCCAAAACAGTCTTAGGACAGCCCAAAATAAGCATAAAATCATGTTAGAGGAAAGCCAAAACATGCTAGGATGATGAGTCAAAACATAATGCACAAGAGGCTAGTAAACAAGATTTGTTCTACACCTATATGGAGCATACAAAGGATGACCAAACCAACTATGGATAGGGTTGTGCTATGGAAAAACATTACCAAAAACATGTTGAAATGTAAACCAAACAAGCTAACAAGACATGACAAAGCATGAAGCATGTGAAGCTAGTTTAGGGGATTTACACTACAAGTGGATCATGCAAACATGGAGTGAGAAAACCAACCCAAAACGGATTCATGACATGCCAAAATATGACCAAATATCCACTGAAATGTATCCAATACATGCAAGAATGAGGTGCTACTTTGAAAAGCTATGAGGGGGGTTGCTCTACACATGGAAGAGGCAAGCCTGAAATGACAAAAATAGATCTAGAAAGAGTTCAAGAAGGCCCTAAAACTCACTGAAAAAGGCCTGAACCGAGCTCAAGAAGTGTGCAAATATGGGCTCCTTTGTAAGGCAAAAAATGCAAGTAAACAAGACAATAAGGAGAGGTGATAGCCATCTCCTTCTTAGGACCTCAAAACACCATCCCCACCACTAAAATCCCTCTGGATTTCAGTGGTGAGAGGGCCAATACAAGGTGGTCCCAAAGCTCACAAAAAATGCACAAAAATGAGGCCAAACAAGGCCTAAGAGGGGGTAAACAACCCCAAACACAAAAGTGATCTTAAACAAACTTCAGAAGGAGATCAAAATAAGACCTTTTTCTGTTTATGACAAAGCTCAAAAATGCTTGCAAGTATGGCTAAAAGATGAAGTAAAATAAAGACCAAAAGAGGGTAAAGTGTGCATACCCTTGTAGCTCAGCAAAACAGCCCCTTCTCTGGACCAAAACCAGCTCCTTAAGCCCTCTCAAGACCTTCCAAGAGCCTTTGGTTGATGGTGGAAGGGTTAGGCTATGAGGCGGTGTGCAAAGGGGCAAGAACATTCACTTTTCTAAGCCTAAAATGTAGAGATGCAAAGAGAGATATATGTAAAAGCCTTAGACCAATTTTTTTGGAACCCTTGCAATGGAAGAGGAGCTCTTCTTTTATAGAGGAAGAAATGTCGCCAAGCTTCTCTTAGAAGCTAAACCAAAAAGGGTCAAGCTCCTTGAGGAAGCTAGAGCAAAGGAGTCAAGCTTCTTAGAGAAGCTAGAACAAAGGTTGAAAGGGTTCAAGCTTCCTCAAGAAGCTAAATCCAAGGGTTCAAAAGGTTCCAGCTTCCTCAAGAAGCTAAAACAAGGGTTCAAAAGGTTCAAGCTTCCTTAAGAAGCTAAAACAAGGGCTCAAAAGGTTCAAACCCCCTCAAGAAAAGGTCTCGGCCAGAAAAGTAGCCGATTGACCAAAATCAGTGTTCGGCCGACCAAACACAATGCCGACCGGCCAACACCTTTGGCCGATAGCAAGAAAACAGGGCCGGTGGCATCAAGCCATGGCTGGTGAGGTATGGGGATGGCCTACAAGCTATTTCCCACTCTCAGAAGTAAAACAACAAGTGTTTGATGCAAAACCAAACACAAAACAAACACGCCGAGAGGTCTTGAGGCATGGTGCGTAGCTGAAACCTCCGAGAACTCAAGACGAACACAAACAGGGGTAATCATCGAGTGTTCAAACGATGACGTCCAAGTCTCGAGGACTGTGAAAAATGGGGTGTCTACAGGCATGCGCGTGGTAACATAGCATTATAGTTTCCTAGCCAGCATGGCAGCTTGGCCAGTGCATGGCCAGTGCTGTAATCTTGATTGCGGTGCGTGAGCTGCGTGCAGGTTTGAGCACACCTTGCACACAACGTATGTCTATGATTTGGCAATATCTATGATATGGCAACAGCGCAGGCTGTGGCCTAGCCGCTAACCTATGTCGCAGCCACGATAGCAAATTTCGTGCCACACCAGCAACAACATATGCCACAGCTAGGGCAACAGCCCAAGACACAGCCCAGGCCTCAGCTAGGCAGCAACATATGCCATAGCGCAGGTCGTTTCTAGGCAGCAACACATGTCGTAGCCAACTGTCACGGCCTTTTTTTTTCCAGGCCAACCATGCGACCTAAGATGCTTGACACCGGCCTGGTTTGAACCTAAGTAAGCCTTCTTGGAAAAGAGCTAGTAGAGATACCAACTTGAGGATTTCTAGAGAGAGAAACTATTCTAGAAAGAGAAGCTCTTGGAGAATACTTGCTTTTGTATTACTTTGGATAGTTTGAGCAAATGAGGCCCTCTCCCTTTTATAGGCTACAAAGAATATTCTAGAACTACAACGATGGAGAGTGTTCTAGACACTTCCTCCAACTCCATCTTATAGACTATTATAGAATCATTCTAGAATGTACATATCTAGAAGGATGTACAAATATATACAACTATGTACAATTCTTAACAAAACTCTGGGGAGTTCTAGAAGTTTCCAGCAATCTCCCAGGGCTTTCCAGTGAGGGACAACATCAAAATTTGTTAGCTTGTGACGTACTGACTCATTTGGGGTGTGAGTTCTGCACCAAGCACCTTGCAAGCACATTAGTTTGTAAGCTGCAAGGCAAGCAAGGTAGATCCCTGTCATATCTCCTAGGTTGTTCCTTGGGCATAATGCATGGGGGTACGTAGTAACACTCATGGAGCTAGCTTCTCGGGAGGATAACAAGCACCTAGTCTGTGACAAGTGGTATCAGAGCTAGCCTAGGGGCACTGTGTTGGGGATGGTACGTGGGACTTACACTAAGAACCTTCATTGTGGATCTGCACCAAGGGTGGTGACCGCAGCGCGACGGGTTTCCTATGGGTAGGGGAATGGACAAGCATGAAGGCAGGCAAGGTAATGTCCCCCTAACGAGGGCGTCAAGGATTGGCGGTGGTAGCATGTCACGTACCAACTCATTCGGGGTGTGAGTTCTACACCAAGAACCTTACAAACACATGAGTTTGTGAACGGCAAGACAGACAGGGTAGATCCCTATCGCATCTCCTGGTTTGGTCCTTAGGCATAATGCACAGGGGTATGCAGAACCACTTGTGGAGCCGACTTCTCGAGAGGATGACAAGCGCCCAATCCGTGACAAGTGATGTTACGTATCGACTCATTAGGGATGCGAGTCCTACACCAAGCACCTAGTAAGTGCATTAGTTTGTGAGCACCAAGTCAAGCAAGGTGGATGTCTATCGCATCTCCTAGGTTCGTCCTTGGGCATAATTCACAGGGGTATGCAGTATCACTCGTGGAGCCGACTTCTCAGGAAGATGACAAGCACCCAGTTTGTGACAAGTAGTATTAGAGCAAGCCTAGGGGCACTGTGTTGGGGACGATACGTAGGACTTACACCAAGCACCTTATTTGTGGGGTCCGCACCAAGGGTGGTGTCCACGCGGGGTGGGTTTCCCGTGGGTAGGGGAACGAACAAGCATGGAGGAAGGCAAGGTAATATCTCCCTTATGAGGGCGTCAGGGACTGGCAGTGGTAGCATGTCACATACTGACTCATTGGGGATGTTAGTTCTACATCAAGCACCTTGCAAGCGCATTAGTTTGTGAGCAGCGAGGTAGGAAGGGTAGATCCCTATCACATCTCCTGGGTTGGTCCTTGTGCATAATTTATGGGGGTATGCAGTACCACTCGTTGAGCTGGCTTCTCTGTAAGATGACAAGCGTCCAATCCATGACACAAGGCAACAGCACAGGCCACAACCAAAGAAGCAGCCTAGGCCGCAGCCATAGCCACAGCCAGGCCTCAGCCAAGGCAACAGCACAAGCCATAGCCTAGGCCGTAGCCAGGCAGCAGCGCATGCCACAGCCTAGGCAACAACACAAGCAGTAGCCTAGGCAGTAGCCAAGGCAACATCTAGGCTGCAACACAGGCTGTAGCTAAGTTAGCAACACAGTTTGCATCACAGTAAAGAACTGCCGCAACTAAGCAAAGAACATAGGTCGCAACCAAGGCAAAGAACTACCTAAGTAGCAAAGACAAAGCCGCAGCCTAAGATAACAACATCGCCACAACCTGTGTCGTAGCCTAGGCAGCACAACCAAGGTAGTAGCCATGGTGTAGCTTGACTTTTCGTGCTCCTTTCGGATACGATAGCCCTGCAGTTTGTACTCCTATGGTTCTGAATCTAATTCCACAAGTGCGATGTGAAATATATAAACACAAATGAGTCCAAATCCGGAAAATCTTTTAGAAAATCGATCTTGAAGGAAAATGCCAAAAATGGACTACTTTGCTAGATTTCAGAGTTGCCACCTAAATATTTTTTTAAAATTTAGAAAACTCGAGACTAATGCCAAAGGCCACTTATCTGTCATCACCAAAGTGTCTCGGGCTTGGGAACTTAGGTACGAGAGGGAAAGGTCATGAATTGAGCACCCCAGTCGCTCGATCAAAGGTTGGCCTCTACTAATCATGATCTGATTCTTATTTACGTTATATGCTCTTGTTCTGATTATTAGGCTAAGTTACTATGTGTTGCACACAAGTATAGACTAATTTGCAAAAATTGGAACACTTTGATTTCATGTTTGTTTGAAAGAGTTTTGAATACGTACCACTTGAAAAAGTGATCCCATATGCACATTATTCAAATTATCCCAATTTAAGCACTTAGCCTTCATCCACAGGCATTCAAACAGATATAGCACTTAAGCACTTAGCGTCATGGCAATCATGCTCGACATGGAAATAATCACACTCATGCGATATGCTAAAGCAGTAAAGCTTACCCCAATTCCCGAGGTGAGCCAAAAGAGAGGAAATAGTTAGGGGAAAAAAAATGCATGCTCCTAACTAATGCAACATGACTAATGCAACACATGCAATATGAAATTCAAAGTCTGGCTACTAGCATAGCATATGAATCAATTTGATAGCATGCAATTTTAAACATGTTGTCAAAGAAGTATTTAAACAACAATGCTTGTTAGAATGAGGAGCCAAACCTTATGTATGCAAGACATATCGATGCAAATCATGAGAAATGCTAAACGAAATGTGATGCTCTAAACTATCCATCATAAGTGGGTAAATAAAAGGGTGAAAGACGTGAGGTTGGAATACATACACGAATTATTACATATTGGCCCTCGCATAAGAGGGTCTGAATAAATGTCCTAGCTAATTACTATGAATTAACTAACTATTACAAACCAAATGAAATAAATTAACTACACTAGCTAATTATTACAAATCGGCCCTCACACAAAAGGATCCGAAGAAATGAATTAGCTAAGCTACTTAACTAATTATTACAACAACGAATTTAACTAACCATTCTAGCTAATTAAATAATTACAACACAAAATTAATTAATTCTAATTAATTACAACACCAAGTAAACTAGCTATTCTAACTAAGTAATTAAATATTACAAGTCCACAAGTTAACAGACCCTAAAAAATGAGGGAATGGCTTATGCATGCAGATGAATTTCTCCTCTAGAACGCCACTGTTCTGTTTTGCACCTTAGCCTTTGCTTTGCTCTATGAAGAAAGTAGTGCTGCCTAGCTGAAAAAGGTGGCCGGCAAGCCAGAAGTGCTGGCCACCCGCTCACTAATAGTGGCTTGCCGTACAGTAAAGGTGGCCTATCGGCCACTAATGTTGGGTTTCTCCTATTGTAACATATAACAAACAGAGCACAAACAGAGCATTCTTAAGAGATGTTTGTCCACTCTGCCTCTTTTTATCATCAGACAGATCAATAGAGGGGTAGGCTTGATTCACAAACCATTAATCGATGCAAACTCATTGCATGATGGTCTAAGAACCAAGGGATACAATTTCAATAAATGGTTAAGGAAAGACCAACAAAACCTCCTCCCTATCATGGAATTGATCAAGGGAAGTGGTTTGACATTGACTCTAACAAGTATGAAATGACTTAAGACTCAATGGGTTCAATTAATGTCTGATTAAACCCAAACCATTTTATTATCTTGCTCCATTTTATTCCCAATTTTATTACTCCATTTCATTACCTTTCCATGCATTAATTGATTGAATCCAATAATGAGTATTAAGTCCACTAAAGGAGGAAAGTGTCAAACCAAGGGTTGTTTTAGGCATAAGAGAGATGTCACGTTGTTGGTAATGAACCTTCTAAGAGATTAAACCATTAAGCACAATGATCTCTATCTCAAGGTTTAAATAAACAATCATGTGAAGCAGCTCGCAAAGCAAGGAAGAAGCCAAGAAATGAGAGAAGTACAGAGATGATTAGAAATGAATATAAGTATGAAAAGCATGAAATAAATGCTATCAACTCAAATAGGTTTGTGTCTAATTCTTAAAACACCAAACCTATGAGAACCATTACACTGCAAACATACAATACAAAGCATAAATGACATGAGCAACCTAAAATAGTCTTAAGATAGTCTAAAATGGCATTGAAATTCACATGGAAGGGCTTGAAAAATTAAGCTATAATATTGAGGAAATTAAGCTAGTAAATAAGCCAAATAAGAGAAGGCTAACCCCTTCACTTTTGAGACTTCAAATCCACATTTTAGCCTTTGAAAACTCTTTGAAAATCAGTGGTAAAAAGCTCAAAAAAAGATCATGAAAATGTGGGAAACACAAGGGTAAAAGCTTAAAAGACAAGGTTCAAAGAAGGGTGGTCAACCCTTCTACCTTTAATGGCCTTAAACCACAAGTTTCAACCCATAAATACAGGTGGAAAACAACCCAAAAACAGTAAAAAAAAAGATAAGAAAGAAATAGTACAAAAGTGCTAGGATGTATACCTTTTGAAGAGGAATGATCATTTTGAATTACAAACCACCAATTCCACACCCTCAAGTGCTAAAATGCAAGCTCAAACTGTGAGAACTCGAATATAAAAAACTAATAAATAATTAAATAATAATTATTTTTTTAAACCTCGAATATTTTACTTGTAAATCTTGAGGTGCAAATTAAATATTACTGAACAATCTTTTAATTAATTTTAAACTATAAATAAATTTTTATGGAAGTCCACAATCGTAAAAACTATTGATAATAATCTTAATAATAGTAACAATAATAATAATAATTTTACAATCTCAAATATTCTGATGGTGAATCCTAAAGTACAAATTAAATATTGTTAGAGGCTATTTTAATTAATTGTAAACACATAATATTAAAAGTTAATAATATTAATAATATTTAAGTTGGGCGGTTGGTTATATATATTTAGGAAATGTAAACCCTAAAGGTTTTGTGCTTATAATTTTGATCAACCCTAGCTCTCCTAACAGCAGCCGTGAGAGTGAGATAAGGAGAGAGAAGCATAGAAAGGGAGGAGAAGAATCATTGGTGAAAGTCAAAGGAGGGGAAGGAATTCTCATAAATAGGTAAATATTTTATGTATTACTTCATGTAAGTTGGTGTGTTTCAACCATAGACTTTGGGAGATGTAGATGGTGCCAAAGATAGGAGCATATTCATCTTTTATTTAATATATTCACTATTGTTACTATTTGTTACAGACTACAACCATGAATAAAGGTGTAGGAAATATATCAAACGAATAAATTCTATGCTAAAATTTTTATAGTAACTTTATTAAATATTGAACCCCATATAAAAATTTTCTCGTAATTTTTTGGGAGTCAAAATCCATATAATTTGAGGTATTCAGATCTGTCCAGGAAACCAGTATAAAACTGTAACTTTGGAAGTGTTGTTCTCTTTAGGTATAAATCCGAAAATTATCAAATCAGCGTCATTAGAACTAGTTACGAGTCTAGTTTCTTACATTTTTGGCCTTGCATTGATTGCTCATGTATATTAAGAGAACCATTAATTTTTTTAAGGTGTTGCAGAATACAACCTGTTTGGATATAATTAATTGTAAATAATTATTTTGATAAGCAAATCAAGTGAAACCAATTGCGTTTGAAACTTAGGATATATTAGTTGATACCTAGAGGGTTTTGGAATATTTCGAATAGCGTGGAGTGGGTTTTGTAATTTTCAAAGTTAGCGAATAGATTGGGAGGGCTTGTTTAAAATTCTGTTTTATCTTAAAGTTACTTTTAATTAAGTTTCGATTTGAACCCATGTCTTGGGTGATTTTAGACCTTGAAGAACATGAACTTAGGTAATATTTAAGAGTAACAGTGAGTTGGGTTGAGCCGTGTTAGTGCGCTTTAATTGAGGTTACTTAGTTCCTATTTTTTAGTATTTTTAAATTAGTAGTGATGTGTAGTTTTTATACTTGGTTCAGGCACTAGTTGGACTTTTATACTCTATTCGAGGATTACATTATTTCGTTTCCAGGTGAGTAGTTTCATGCTACATATTTTTATAAATGTTCTCCTATCCTGAACTATTGGAAAATTAAATTGTTGTTTCATGATTAAACTGTTTTGATAAATCATTATATTATCAATGGAATCAAATTATTTCTGAAACATGTGTGAACTTGACATACTGTAAACTATTTGTTTTGGTCTCATGTTTATAATGGTGAACTACCATGTTTTGTGAAACTGATGTGTATTGATTTTGGGACCATCTGTATATTTTAGTCCAGGGAAATTATTCCACTATGTGTGGTGACTCTGGCCACTAGGGAACAGATACGGATTAGGCCGTGATGACTCTAGTGCTCAATGATTGTAAGGAAAAGACCTAGGTTAGGCTAGGTGACCTTCAATCGGATCATCTTAGAGAAAAGGCCCAAGTTGCCACCCTGAGGATGACTCTTAGTTCGGTACTGGATCCAACGGGGCTTATAGCCTTGAGAACTGTGTGGCATGTTACTTGTTATTTCTTGGTACCAAGAAAATTATTGGTGTTCATATTGTAATTTGTTTTAAGTGGAAAATGTTATTTATCACGTTCTTGAGAGACATGAGTATTTTAACTAGTGAACAGTGGAACCTTCTTTTTGAAACCGATTCTCTTTACCAAACTGTATGCCAATCTAGTTTCTGTGATATATGTCTTATTTTGGAATTGATCCCTATTTTCAAAACTGTATATACTATCCATGTTGCTACTCACTGAGCTATTAGCTGACTTAATTGTTTACCATTTCTAGGTGTTAGAAGGACTTAGAGTGGACTCATGGCGTAGCGGGGACCCAATTGCACTGACCTCTAGGACATTCATTTATTTTTTTTTAGACTGTTATGTCAAGTTTGTGCATATTTATATTTATTTTTATTGAGGTTCGTTCAGGATTATTTTGATATGTGGGTTGTTTATATCCCATAAGTTTGGATGGTATTGATTACTGTTGGTTTTGCCATTTATACTTGTAGCATGACACTGGATTGAGTTTTGGTTATTTATGAATGGACTATTTTATAGTTATTCAATGTGTATGGATTCGTATTTAGGCTTACGTGTGCCTTGGGCTAAGGCCCTGTGGGCCATGGCCAGTCATACCCGGGTTTGGGGTGTGACACAAACACCTCAACAAAGAACTCTCAAGGTTTGGTATAGAGTGTCTAGGCGAAGGGTATAGAAGTTGCCAAGGAGAGAGAGAGAGAGAGATGTAGAGAGAGAATTATTGTCCAAGATTTTTTTCTCCACAAATTTTTCTAATACTAAATTATGAGAGGGAGTCATCTATATATAGAAATATATAAGACTATCTCGGAAATATCCATACAGACACAGCTGGTGCAGTGCATGCTTTTGTGGAGACAGCTGACACAACTAGCAAAAAGATCTGAATTTTTACACAAGTGGCTGATAAGCCACTAGTGGGTCTGCAGGCCCCTAGATGATTAGGCATGAAAAACTACTATTTTGGTCCAAAAACAAGGCCCAAGATTTATAGGTTTTTGAGGTTCAAAACTGAGGTTTCCTACAAAGGAATTCTAGCATTTGGACAAGCGTATAAATTCATCATTGGGTGATCAATCAGTGGTCCCCAAGTCGTAACGGCAATAAAAAATGGGGTGTCTATAGTTGTCCCTCTTTGACAGAGCTCGAAGTCATACAATGACGCGAGTGAATGTCAAAGCTCAGGGATGACCCATTTTGACGAGGCTGTAAGACTTGGGCAACTAATCAAGACATAAAATAAATTGGTTGAACCCAAAGGTTGCCTACGTATCCCTTTGCAAGAAATCAAACTAGCGTAGTTCAGGGGCCGGATGTGAATTGATATGTATGATGCGATGCAACAATTGAAAATACAAATGAGCATACCACTCGAAAATTTTGAAAATGAGATTCAAGGCAATGCAACAATTGAAATCAATAAACGAGAACAATCTTAACTATGCTTCCATGCACAAGAAACAATCCCAACTACACCACCATGTAGAAAGGTTAACAAGAGATGAGCCTAAACTACCCTTCTGCGTAGAGAGGCGAGAAACAAACCAAACTACAGTACTGTATAGAGAAGCATAAACAATCCTAGCTACACTACCATGTAGAGAGGTAATCCTAACTACACTTCTGCGTAGAGAGGATAATAAAAACAACCCCAACCACACTACCGTGTGTCGAGGCAATCCTAACTACACTTCTGTGTAGAGAGGAACAAAACAACCTAAACTACACTACCGCATAGAGGGGTACAAGAATGAACCAAGCTACACAGCCGCGTAGCGAGGAACGAGGAAAACCAAACTACACTACCATGCAGCACGGTGATCCTAATTACACTTCCGCGTAGAGAGGAGAACAAACAACCCAAACTACACTACCGTGTGTGGACTCGATTTTCTTCGCGCGCCCCCCATTCGGAGAGGCGCAAATTGGTCCCACACAGTTTGGACTCCTGTCACGGTTCTGAATCTAATCTCACAAAGTGCAATGTAAGATTGATAAACACCAAAGAATCCAATTCGGCAAATCATTTTGGAAAATTGATTTTAGATCAAATAATGCCAAAACTGGACTGATTTTCCAAATTACAGAGTTGCCACCAAAATATTTTTTTTTTGGGGAATTTAGGAAACCTTGACTCGTGCCAAAGGCCACGTATCCGTCATCACCAAAGTTGCCTGGGCTCGAGAACTTGGGTATGAGAGGGGAAGGTCCTGAAATAAGCACCCCCGCTCGCCCGATCAAAGGATCAGCCTCTACTATGCATGATATGTCATTTTATAAACACATGTGTTCCTTATTCTGATTATTAGCTAACTTACTATGTGATGCACACAACATACAAGTATAGACTAAAATCGCAAGAATTGGAACAAATCGACTCATGTTTGCTTTAGAAAATAGTTTGGAAATGCCACCCTCAAGTGGGCTAAAACGCGGATTTGCCACCCTCAAGTGGGCTTGAAAACATGATTTTGCCACTTCACAAAGTGGGCTTAAAACTCACATTTGATGAATTGTTCCAATTCAAGTAATGAAGCCTTCATCCACAGGCATTCATGCAGTTAATCATTTAAGCAAATAGCCTTATGGTAAGCATGCTATCATGGCAACACTCACACTTATGTAAGTATGCTAAAGCGGAAAACTTACAGTGTATTCCGAGCCAAAACAAAATCTAGTTAGAAATATGCATGATCCTAACTATACAAGATGCCTAATGCAACACATGTGATAATGCAATTAAATAGGCTCGGCTATCTAAGATGGCATATGAATGCAGCAATTTGATAACATGCTTTGAAACACGTATTCAAATAAGTGTATTGAAATACAATGCAATTTGAATGATATGTCGAGCCCAGTGCATGCAATACAAATGAATGATGCAAACATGCAAGCATAAGGTATGCTAATCAAAAAGTGCCCTAATCTAACCATCGAAAGTGGTTAAATAAAAGGGAGAAAGACGTGGGGTTAGAAGACATGCACACACACATGTACGCTTAATACAACATTGTGCCCTAACCAAGGAGGGTCCGAATGAATAAGCTAACTAGCTACACTAAGCTAAGATACTTATTACAAATCAACTAATTAACTATTCTAGCTAATTAATTATTACAACACAATTGAATAACTAGCTATGCCATGCTAATTAAAATATTACAAAACAGATTAAACTAATTAATTACAACACTTGTATTAATTAGCCACAACTAGCTAATAAAGCAATGAAGTGGCCTCGCGAGCGAGGGAGATATGCATGCTCGGTTGGCTTCCTCTTGAAAATCCACCGCCTTGCCTTTGGATGCCTCTGTTTGCACTTTGCTTTGATCTCTAAACCTTAGACCAATTAATAGATTGCCTTCACTCCAAAACAAGAACACTTTGAACAACTCTATAACTGGTGGCTAGTTGCCTACCATAGGTGGCTGTCAGCCATTGCCACTGGCCGGTCGGCCACTTTTTCCCTGGAATTCTCTTTTTTGCTGCAATGGAGAGCAAATAGAGGCAAAGGAGTGTATTCTTCAACGAATGTGTGTACTATCGCCTCCTTATCATGTCCCAAGCTCAAAGGAGTATGGCACTTGGCTCTCAAGCCACCAATCAAGCATTTTCATGCATGATGGCCAAGAACCAAGCTTGTACAAGCTTAGGGAATCCGCACATAAGATTCAAAGTGCCACCATCCTATCATGCATGATCAAGGGTGACGACGACTAAGAAACGTGACACGTTTCATCATTTTGAGTATAAAACGTCCCACACTTCTTGTGTTTGGAGTAACGTCCGATCCAAACACATGCAATGCAACACAAATGGTTATCTTGCATAAGTTTTACTTGATTCCTTTTGTTTACACATTTCAAGTAACCGATTAATCCTTTAACCGATTAAGTCCAACTGGAAAGTCCTCTAGTGAGAGAGGGGGGGCAACCAAAGGATGGTTTAAGACATGAGAGAGCTCATGCCTTTGGCTAGGAGGAACTCTCAAAAAGGGTTAAAGCCATTGAGCACAAGCTCTATCTCAAGCTTACACAATCCTAAGGTTAACCAACCTCAAAACAAATTAAAAACAAAATGAAGAAATAAGGGAGGTTGCAGATGTTTTTAGTGCTGAAATGCCATGAGAAATAGCATCATAAAATGCAAGCAACACATGCACAACATGTTAATGACCAAAAGCATTGAAACTAGTGAAGGACACAACACTAGAGGCATGTAATACAATGCTCACATGATCAAACCAGCTCAAAACAAAGCTATATCATGCCAAAATAGTGGCCTAAACATGCTGAAACTTAGGCATAAAAGGCAAGAAAATCATGCGCACATGTTGGCTCGTAAGCAGGGCATAAAGCACAACTCTCAAAGGCAATGCAAGAGTGATATATGCGAGAGTGTGAAAATGATATATGCTCTAAAATCACATGCGAAATGATGCTATGGCATGCAAACAACACAAGCAAAGCATGTTAGGCCTTGAAACACAAAGCTAGTGAGGCCAACTACACTATAGCTATACAAAGCAAAGCATAGATGACCAGGACCACCCAAAACAGAACAAAAGCATGACAAAACAGAGCCTAAAATATATTGAGATTAAGCTAAGTTAAGTCATAGAATCATGTTACTTTGCAATGCTAACTAGGCATGGAATAGAGAGACAAGGAGGGGAGGCCACCCCCTCCTATTTTGGACCTCAAAACAAAGTTTTGGCAATTGAAATTCCCTTGGAATTCAGTGGTTTAAAGGCCAAAAAAGGTTGACTTTAAAAGCCTTCAAAAGCAGCACAAAAGGCTTCACAAGCCAAAGAGCAAAATAGGAGATAACCCCCCTAACACAACAAGGCTTAAACCACCATTTTAAAACCTTAAAATCAGAGTTTTTTATGGTTGAAAAACCAGGTCAAAATAGCTTAAAGAGATGGCCAAGCACTTAATTAAAAAGAAGCTTGAAAGAGGTAAATCCTTACCCTTGAAGCACAGCAGCAAAACAGGTGAAATTCTAAGCCAAAACCAGTTTTGAGAGCTCAAATAAGACCTCCAAGAACCTCAACAACAAGGTAGAGGTGTTTGGTCCGGGGTCTCTTTGCAAGAGTGAAGAAAATTCTCACTTTGAAGCACAATATATATAGAGAGAGAGAGGATTCCAGAAAGAGAGGCAGGAATTTTGCTGACCAAAATTTTGGAACCCTCAAAATGGGGGAGTGTAACAAGTCTGCGGGGGACCTCACTACATCTCATATTCCCTTTTTGTGTCACGGTTCTTAATCTGAACCAAAGAGTCCAAATCCGGCAAATCATTTTGAGAAAAACAGATTTTGAAAGAAGTGCCAAACATGGACTGCTTTGCCAGATACAGAGTCGCCACCTAAATATTTTATTTTGGGAAATTTAGGAAACCCTGACTCGGTGCCAAAGGCCACGTGTCCGTCATCACCAAAGTTGCCTCAGCTCGGGAACTTGGGTACGATCGGGGAAGGTCAGCTATGAGCACCCCCTCTCGCCCAGTCTGAAGACCGGCCTCTACTAACCGTGATATCCGATTTTGAAAAAGTTATGTGTTCTTATTCCGATTATTAGCGTAGATTTACTACGTTATGCGCGCAGCAAACAAGTATAGACCAAATCGCCTAAATTGGAACAAAACATTTCAAGTTTGTTTTGAAAATTGTTTGCTACTCGCAAGTAGGCTAAAATGAAGATTTTGCCACCCTCAAGTGGGCTTTAGAAAAGATGGTTTTGCCACTATCTAGTGGGCTTAAAACTCACAGTTTTAATGCATTATCCCAATTTAAGCAATTCGACCTCCATCCACAGGCATTCAAGCAGTTATATCACATAAGCAGCTTGCCTCATGGTAATCATGCAATCATGGCAACACTCACACGCATGCAGTATGCTAAAGCATAAAAGCTTACTTAGTACTCTGTGCCAAAACAGAAACTAGTTAGTAATCAATGCATGATCCTAGTTCATGTTAAGTGGCTAATGCATCACCACAGGCAAAATGCAGCTATAATAGGCTCGGCTATCCTAAACATAGCATGTGAAATGCGACAGATAACACGTATTCAATTTGGAATTGAAATACAATGCAGTTAGCATGATGCGCCGAGCCCGGTGCATGTAAGACAAATGTATGAATGCAAACATGCTATCATACTGTATGCTAATTTAACTATGCCCTAGTCTACCAACGTAAGCAGGTAAATAAAAGGGAAGAAAGACGTGGGGTTGGAAGACATACACACACTCACGCACACTTATTACACAATTGCTCTCGCTCGGAGGGTCCGAATAAATATTACAGTCCGAATAAATAATACTAAATTAATTATTACAAAACTTCTAATTAATTAACAAATTAAATGCAAAAAGAAGGTGGCCGCAGCCCCGCCTCGGGATGCGTGAATGATGCATCGTCTATCTGTTTTGTCCGAAAACCCGTATGCTATCGCCGCCATCGCTTTTACACCGCCTCTCCAAAGATCGCCAAAGTCCCGAGACATGTTCTTGCACCTCAGAGAATACCATCGGCGAGGAAATGCCCACCGCCATAGGAATTTCCATCGGCTGCTGATGAAGTTATCGGCCATTCACCAATGGCCGGTCGGCACTTAATGTTGCCGATCGGCATAAACTTCCTCAGAAGACAGTTTGACAAAGAAGAAGATGCAAAGGCATGGCATAGAATTTCAAGCACATGTAAGCATGGCTACTCTCCCAATCATGTGACAGACTCAGGGGAGTGTGGCCCTTGATCCTCGGGCTATCAATTGTGCATTTGATGCATGATAGCCTAAGGAGCCAAGGTTGCAATTCAATGTAAAAATGCATGCGACACACAAATGAGGACCAAGACCCTATCATATCAAAGTCAAGGGCCCCGGTGACCGAGAGTTGAGATATGTTTTGTCACTTTAAGTACAAACACCTCTCATCTCTCGCACTTAGATTGACACCCCAAACCAAGCAATGCAATGCATGTTATGCAAACATGACTCAAAATGTAACATGATACTAAGATGCAAAACATGCCAAATGTCATGCAACTATCATGGTAAGTATGCAATGCTAGACATGCAAGATGCAAATGTAATGTAAACATGGACAAATCGCCATAAAGGCTAGCATGGGACAACATGTAATGAACCAAATAAGCAACAAGCATATGATAAGCATGCAATGGTGGACTTAAACCATAAATGGCAGACCTCAACCTTGCCATAAATAGTGGCCAAAATGCCCAAAAAGGTGGACAATATACACAACAAACGGGCAAGCTAATGGGCCTAAAGCTAAGGCACAAAAGAGGGTACTCCACTACCACTAACATGGCCATTCATGGCATGGATTAAGCAACCAAAAACAGATTTTTAACATGTGAAATGGGTCCCCAAAACTCAATAATATGGCAACCCAAATGCTTTAAACATACAAGCATGCACAAAGGCCCATTTCAAGGCACAAAACTTCAACAACTTAAAGCACGGTAAGGGACATAAATGACAATGTAAGATCACATTACATGGACTGAAACATGATCCTAAATGATGCCAAACCATGATAAGAAGCTTATGCTAAGCATGTTAGTGACCCATACAACCAAGGCTTACAAGCCAAAATGCAAGGCAACTATACCAAGGATGCCAAACACAACAAAATTAGTGGCCAACAGACCTTACACATGGCAAAATGATGCTAGTACCTTCATGGAATTAGGCTAATGCATGCAAGAATTACGGCCTAAACACAAGATGCATTTCTATGCCAAATAGAGGAATGCAAAGCAAGTATAACATGCATTAAAGAGGCCATCAAACCCACATGAGACAGAGGTAAAACATGCTCCAAAACATCCAAATAAACTCTGAAATGAAGCCACACAAGACTATACATGCATGCTACCTTTATGAACCAAAAGACAAGCAAATGAGGCAATGAAGGGAGAGGGGTGTCCCTTCCCTATACAAGACTTCAATCCATTTTCTTCACCACTGGAAAATCCCTCGATTTGGTGGCAGAGAAGGCCAATACAACAAAGTACATAAGGCTTGAGGAAAAGGCACCAGAAGGGGCCAAAAGAGGCCTAAGAGGGGGATTTCGACCCCCAATGCCAAAACACCCTTAATGAAAGTTCTAAAGCATGAAAATACAAGGCTTTTTTTATGTTATACACAAAGTTCAAATCAGCATGCAAGATAGGTAAAAAGTTGTTGCAAAAATGGGGAAACTAAAGCAAAAGTCTCACCCATGAAGAACACCTCAAGAACAGTCAATGCAGCCTTCCTCTTCTGATCAAAATTAGTCCAAAAACTCAAGAATCAACCCTCAAAGCCTCTCAAACTCGAGCTAAGGTGTGATAGTGTGTGTTAGTGCAAAAGTAAGGTAGAAATACACTTTTAAGCCAAGAAACACACACAAAAGAGAAGAGAGAGAGGAATCTAGAGAGAGAGGATGTATCTAACAGATATATAGATATAAGCACTAGTTTTTGTTCAAAAGTGGCTAACCCCTAAGCAAGGGAGAGGAATGGTGCTTTTATAGGCCAAGCAAAGCCAAGAAACTTAATGGCTAAGCTAAAGAGAGAGGGTCAAGGGGGCCAAGAGGTTCAAGGCTTCTAGAGGAAGCCAATACAGCTGGCCAAGCTTCTCCAAGAAGCTTGGCCAAAGGGGTCATTCTTCTAGAAGAAATTAGGGGGGCAAGGGTTCAAAACAGTCACCAACCGCACGGGGAGGAGTGATGGTACATCCCAGCTGGCACAGTTGGCATGTACCATGCCTCAAGGGTTCAAAGGGGTCACACCGGCCAGCAAAATAGGTCGCCGGCAAAATAAAGTGCCGGTCGGCGAAATATAGTGCCGACCGGTCACTGGTGTTAAGAAACCATGGCCGGTGGCACCCACAAACGGCCGGTGATGCAAGGGAGGGGCCGGTGGGATGTGGGGATGGCCAACAAGCCATTCCCTTCCCTTCAAGGCAAAAACACAAGTGTTTGGTGCCAAAACCGAACACGGAGCAGACGAGTTAAGAGATCCTGAGGCAAGGCGCGTTCCGGGAGCTCAAAACGAACACAGACAAAGACGATCACCGAGTGTCCAAGCGGTGACGTCCAAGTCTTGAGGACGGTAAAAAATGGGGTGTCTACAGTTGCCCCTCTTTGACAGAACTTGAAAGTCATAACAATGACGGGAGTGAATGTCAAAGCCCAGAGACGACCCATTTTTGACAAGGCCGAAGACTTAGACAACCATGCAAGACAAACAAGGTATGCCAAGGCGAGGGCAAAATGCAAGACAATGCACGAAGCCAAGCATAACTTATGATCATGCAAAGAAAAATTGTAACGAAGCACACATGCAACAGTTTTAAGCTAGCATACACCAAACTACACTACAATGCAGAAAGGATGTAAAAGAATTATGCAATTCTTAATACGTCTCACGCGGAGGATACAATACCTGTGCTGTTCGTCTGGTTCCACCAGTCGCAAATGAACCGTACATACAATATCGTGCCTGCAAAGGAAACAGACTTAATAGGTACAATGCGGTTAGCACCATGCATATTAATGTACTTGAAAACGCGTGACAACGCAAAGCAAGTGGGAAGCATAACAATGTTGTGAAGGCACAGACATGTGAGTGGAGCATGCGGTCTACGCAGGCGACGAAATTGAACACGAGCATGCGGTCTACGCAAGCAACGAAATTGATTACAAACATGCGGTCTACGCAAGTAATGAAAAATCATGCGGTCTACGCAAGTAGGGCATGCGGTCTACGCAAGTAATGATAAAACATGCGGTCCACGCAAGTAAAGCATGCGGTCTACGCAAGTAATGAGATTGATTACAAACATGCGGTCTAGACAAATAAACATGCGGTCTACGCAAGTAATGAGAAATCATGCGGTCTACGCAAGTAAGGCATGCGGTGTACGCAAGCAACGAGAAATCATGCGGTCTACGCAAGTAATGATAAAACATGCGGTCTACGCAAGTAAAATATACGGTCTACGCAAACAAAACAAGCGGTCTACGCGAACAAAACATGCGGTCTACGCAAGTAATGATAAAACATGCGGTCTACGCAAGTAAGACATGCAAGAAAAGAACTTGAATACATGTAAGTAAAACATGCGGTCTACGCAGGCAATGTGTATAGAAACTCGAGGTATGTGATGCGAAGCACTGCAACACCATACAATTGAAGCATGTTGTGGAAAAGGATACTGGAAAAGGGATGTTCCTCACACATAAGGAGCGTCGCTCAAAAAGATATCGCCTGAGGTCAACTCGAAAACCTACCAAAAGGCGCACTTTCTTGCGATATCTTAAATAAGGAAGGTGCCAAACCATGTAATTGACCTTGAACAAGGGCGCAGGTGGTGTATCATCCTCGAGAAAAAGGAGAGGGTTGTCAATAGCAATCCCGACACTCTGCTGCCCTACTTTCCTTCTGCTTTACCTTTTCTTTTTTTACTGGTAGTTTAAGCACATTGCACTGCCTCAAGTAGGTTTGTTTATCATTGTTTTTTGAAACTGTGTATTTCTTTGCGAAACACATGACGGAAATGAAATTGCTATTTGATTCAAAAGATGTCACATTGGCACATTCTATACATCACATCGCAAGGCATCACACAACAATGTGAGTGAAACTGAAATTCAGTTGAAATTTAAGCATTTGCATCGTAATAATCAGGTAGCGAACCGACTTACAACTCGATAAGCAAAAACGAGGAAACTCGGTGAACTAGCTAAGTGTGAGTACAACTCGATAAGCAACACGAAGACTTAAAGAGAGTGAGGTAGAACTCGATAAACAAAGGTACAACAACTCGATAAGCAAACGGACGCGACCCCTCAAGAATTGATCGTCGGAGGGCATTGGAAATGGTGGGATTCCACAACCTCTGAGCATAAACGACTCAGGGAACCAAAGGGAAGACCACCGGCCCCATGGAAAGGCCACCAGCCAACAGTAATGGCCGGTCGACACTATATTTGGCCGGCCGGCCAAAAATGGTAGGAACTAGCAGAATGCTGACACCTGTCCTCCATTCAACCTTATCCCCTACAAAAGGCCCTAGTTTCGTGGTTTTTCTCATTTCAACACTGATTTACTCCAAATGGAAGAATTTCTTGCCCAAAATCTTGTAGCTTGGATTAGCAACTTGGATGGCTCGGAAAAGCTAAATTTCTGGGGTTTCGGCATGAATGCACTATTCACTTTGGGTCGTACCCCGCTGCACTTTCCGTTTCTCCATGCCGCAGCAAGGTTTTGGAATCTGGTGACACATGTTTTTAGCTTTGGCGGGCAAGAGGTATGTCCCACTTTTGAAGATTTTCAAGTTTTAATGGAGTCTGAGCGCAATGAAGAGATCCTGCCCCAACCCCGTTTTGGCCATGCCCAAGCCTTAGGACAAATGTGTGGGTTCTCCGTGCCTGATGCTCGATCTCTGATTTGTGACGGAATGCTGGATACTCCGAGTTTGGTTTGCTGTTTTTCTAAGACTGGTGACCGCGACGACCGTCATTGGCAAGGTTTTCGGCAACACGCACTTTGTTTGTATATGCTATCTCATTTCTTATTTGCCTCAGGTTCTGGAGGATCTAGCATCTGATTGATTGAAGTTACCCAAGGTTTGAAAGAGGGTAAGAGTTGCATTATCATGACTCTGGCTAAGACATTGATGGGTTTGGATGCTTTTTATCGTCGCGAAGCAACCAAATTTGCGGGGAGTCCACTACTACTGCAGGTAAAGTTTCCCACCCAATCTCTCACATGTATTGCTCACGTCACTCGGCTCTCAAGCTCGGTTTTCCCACAGAACCCTTTTCTTACTTTTCTCTCATCGTACATCCCTCTATTCTTCATTCTCTCATTTTTTATCCCTCTCCAGATATGGTTGATGGACAAGTTGCAGGTTATGGACTCTTGCCCAACATACTCAGCCCGTGGTTACTTCTTCAGGCGACGCCTTGTCGATGCCGTTGATGAAGGTTGGTGGTTCGACTGGATGTGTAACTTGTCCGCGGATCGCATTGCTTGGCAGTGTCCTTGGCTCAATCTACCGGCAATGAGCTATAGTATGACTCGCCAACCTGGGATTCAGCTGATTGGCTTGACTCACTGTGTCTTCTATTTTCCGTTCCGGATCCGTCGTCAATTTGGTCATGACCAGACTTGTCCACCAGAAGAGATAGAGTACCCAGCTGCATTCCCGATCCGAGGCGCACAGCTTGCCCGATATGTTACAGCATGGAGAACCAGAGAGCTCCTAGCCCCCGCTCCCATTTTCAATTGTACTTTGTCTGATGAGTGTTGGGATTGGCTCAATGAAGAGGCGTAGAATGGGCCTAGATTAGTATCAGAGACTTCGACCAGCTCTGGGAGGGGGCGTAGGGGCACCTGACTTGACTATGCCCCGGGTTTATTGCTTTATTAGAACTTTCAAGTCTTCCTTATGATTGTAATAAAAAGCAAATTCAATTGTATGCAAGAACAGGAGAACTCTGTATTGAAATTAATGAAATTGAAGATTGTGGTACTGAAAATTTTTCGCTTTGGTCCAAAAATGGTCTTAGTTGTAAAAAGATTTATTTGAACAAAGTCAACTTTTATTAAAACTTTTCAAAACCATTTTCGATATGGATCGAATCGAACATGCCGAAATTTATCAATGAAGTGGCAATCTCAATCCCAACAACTGGAAAGTTGCCCCTAGTCTGAATAGCATCGCAGCGCCACACGGCAACGGAAAGTTGCCCCTAGTCTGAAAAGCACTGCACCGGAGATCACGATGAATGCTGATGGACAAAGATGACTGAGATGATCAAATAGACAAAGTTGATCGGGGAAAAGTTTGGGGCTGAACTTCAGGATGAAGCTGCTTACGTATCCCAAAGATGGGAATCAAGCCTTACGTAGTTCGGCTTAGGTTCACTCGAGTGTTTTCACTCTCCTTTTACGCTCTAACTTTTGCCAAGGCCGCCCTTTTGCGGGTTTTCAACCTTGCGAGCTCAGTTTTTCTATTTTCTAATTTTTGTGCTCTAATTTTTGCCTAGGTCGCCCTTTTCGGGTTTTTGGCCTAGCGAGCCTCTAAAGGGAAGTATTTCTTCAACTTGTCCATGTTGATCGGTTGTGAGAACTCCAGGCCGTCTAGGTCCATCAGAACCACAGCTCCACCCGACCAGATAGCTTTAATGATGTAGGGACTAGTCCAATTGGGTCTGAACTTGCCCCGTGGGTCATGGATGGGAGCTCGGTTGTCTTTCAGCACCAAATCTCCTTCTTTTAGGTTCCTGGACTTAACCTTCTTGTTGAAAGCAGGCGATTAGGTCGATAACCCCAACATGATACTGATGCTTTCCTTCTCTCATCGAAGAGCATGAGTTCCTCGAACACTCGTTGCCGCTGCTTTGGCTATTTGGCACTCAGCTAATACTCGTAACGACGGAACCTCGATCTCGATTGGTAGGACGGCCTCCATCCCATAGACTAATGAATACGGGGTAGCCCCAGTAGAAGTTCTAATCGAAGTCCGGTAGCCCCACAGAGCGAACGACAACTTATCTGGCCAATCCCGGTAGGTTTCCACCATCTTCTGCAATATACGTTTAATGTTTTTGTCGGCGACCTCAACTGCTCCGTTGGTCTGTGGCCGGTATGTGGACGACTTATGAAAAGCCACATTGTACTTCTCCAACAAATCAATCACCTCCTTCTTGAAGTGGGAACCATTATCTGAAATAATCTCGTTCGGGACCCCATAGCGACAGATAATGTTATTCCTGATAAACTTCGCGACATGTGAAGCCTTCAATACCGCATAAGATTGGGCCTCAACCCACTTTGTAAAATAATCTATCGCGACGAGGATGAACTCATGCCCGTTCGACCCCTTTGGAGTAACAGCCCCAATCACGTCGATTCCCCATACTGAGAATGGCCACGGCGAAGTCATGTTGTATAGCTTTGACGGCGGGATGTTCATGTGGTTTGCATGGATCTGGCATTTATGGCATCGTCGAACAAAGCCAATACAATCCTCCTCCATGGTGGACCAATAATAATCCTGTCTGAGGATCTTTCGCGCCAGCATTACCCCATTCATATGTGCACCACATTCTCCTCCATGGATGGCCTCCATCAGGCGCTTCGACTCCTCAGCTTCTACACATAGCTTGTGCATTCCCAGATGACCTCTCTTGTACAGTTTACCCCCGCAGATGATGAACTGAACAGCCATTCTCCTGATTGCCCTTTTATCTTTGGCATTTGCCCCTGGTGGATACGTCTCCTTCTCCAAGAAGTTCCATATGTCATAATACCAGGGGTTCTCATCCTGAGCTTCATCTATGGCAGAAATCGACTCATATGCTGGCACAAATTTCTGATCAATGATGATCGGGCGCATCCGGACTCCGGATGGGATGTCTATCATGGAAGATAGAGTTGCTAGTGAATATGCAAACCTATTGTTCTCTCTTACTAGGTGAGTAAAGTTCAGCTTTTCACACCGAGGAATTAACAAATCCAAGGTCTGGTGGTAGATTATCATTTTCTCTTCTTTGACCTTGCAATCTCCTTTTGCTTGAGATACAACAAGGTTGGAGTCCCCGATAACGTTCAATCATTTTACCCCTAGTTCTAGAGCCGCTTCCAAACCAGCAATACATGCCTTGTATTCCGCTTCATTGTTTGAGACTTTGAACTGGAGCTTGAATGCTAAAGGGATACGGGAATTGTCGGGCGTTATCAGCAACACTCCAATCCCATACCCATACTGGTTTGACGCTCCGTCAAAGTACATTGTCCAAGTTTTGTCTTCGACATACAAAATGGCTTCATCTGGGAATAGATACTCAACTGCTTCATCCCCATCAACCGGGTGGTCGGCAAGGAACTCCGCTACTGCTCTCCCTTTCACGGACTTGCGTGTCACATACTTTAGATCAAATTCAGAAAGCAACAGTAGCCAACGAGCTAGCCTACCCGTAAGTGCCAGTTTCTCGAAAAGATATTTGATAGGTTCGAGTCGTGAAACCAGCATTACGGAGTGAGCTAACAGGTAGTGCCGCAGCTTCCTGGTAGCCCATACCAAAGCTAAGCAAGCTTTCTCCAGCGGAGTGTAGCGGGTCTCGTAATCCAATATCTTTTTGCTCAGATAGTAGATGGCCCTCTCCAACTTATCCTCTGATTCTTGTGCGAGCATACAGCCCATTGTAGTCTCAGTTACCGAAAGGTACAATATCAACGGTTTCCCTGGCTCCGGTGGTGACAACACGGGTGGGTTTTGCAAATATTCTTTGATCTGTTCGAAAGCTACTTGGCATCGGCCGTCCCACTAGAATTTCTTTCCTTTCTTCAGGAGACCAAAAAGTGGTTCACAAGTTAAGGTTAATTTTGAAATAAACCGTCTTATGAATTGCACTTTACCCAGAAAGCCTCGCACCTCTTTTTCAGTCATTGGTGGTGGCACTTCTAAGATGGCCTTGATTTTGGAAGGGTCGACTTCGATGCCCTTTGCATGTCGAAACCCTAGCATTTTTCATTGTAACACGAATGTGCGCCGAGGATTCAACCGCAGCCGAAATTCTTTGATCCTTTGGAAAAACTTTTGCAAGGCGGTGTAGTGACCTTCTCTTTCTTTGGATTTGACAATCATGTCATCTACGTACACCTCAACCTCCTTATGGATCATATCATGCAATATTGTGGTCGCTGCCCGTTGATAAGTAGCCCCGGCATTCTTCAACCCAAATGGCATTACTCTGTAGTAGTATGTACCCCATGGGGTGGTGAATGCAGTCTTCTCCCGGTCTTCGGGTGCCATTACTATCTAATTATAGCCTGAGAAGCCATCCATAAATGAAAGCAAAGCATGCCCCGCTGTGAAATCCACCAACTCATCATTGTGTGGCAAGGGAAAGTCATCCTTCGGACTGGCTCTATTCAAATCCTTGAAGTCTATACATACCCGAATTCTGCCATCCTTCTTCGGTACTGGAACAATGTTGGCCAACCAAGTCGGGTATTCGGATACCAGCAGGAAGCCTGCGTCAATTTGCTTGGTGACCTCTTCCTTGATCTTAATGGCCCAATCAGGGCGGATCCTCCTGAGTTTCTGTTTGACAGGTCGGGCCTCGGGATCGAGAGGGATCCGGTGCTGTACAATCTCAGGATCGATTCCAGGCATGTCTTCGTAGGACCACGCGAAAACATCTTTGAAATCTTTTAATAAAGCGACTAAGCGCTCGCGCTCCTCTGAAGACAACGTGGACCCGATCTGGACCAGCCGCGGGTCCTTCTCAGTACCAACATTCACATTAACGATTTCATCAACTAAAGGTTTGACAAACCTCTCCTGCTCTTGTTCAATTAAACGTTGTAAAACCGGAGGAATTTCGTCATCGTCGTTTTCATCAAAATTTTGAAAGTTCTGATTTAAGTAATAAATCAAAGGCACAGAAAAGTACTCGGAAACCACATTCATATCATTCTCATTATGTACTTCCAAACCATCCGATTCTTCTATTACAACAGACTCAAAAGAGAAAGAAAAAGACGACCTAGACAGGATTGTGGCATCCGGGTTATCACCCCCAGGAATACCGGACTCAGACTCAGTCGAGCTGGAACTTGATTCCGACTCAACAGATTCGGAGAATCGATTCGGCTCACTACTGACCGGTCTTTCGACAAAAATCCCTCTTCGTACTGCCAGGTGAGGGAGGGTGCGATGGATGCATCTAAAATGGTTGATGGTAGGCCTGCAGCCGTTTCATTCCCAATCATGGACACCGAGGAGTTATCCCCCAAGCACAACTGGTCGATCGAAGGATCTGAAAGTAGACACGCCAGTGCTACCCCCATTTCAAGTTCAGCGTCCTCAGACTCCACTTTCCTGTTCTGTTCATCCTCAATTGTTGGGTTTGTCTGCTATTCAGTAACATCATCCCCAGGTAACTGTAGGTCAAAGAAAATCTCGAACCCTGGTACACGTTTCCTCTCTGCGTTCAACCACGGCTCCGGAAAACCACAAAATGGAAAGTCTTCCCCCTCCCGAACAAAGCGTCCGTTTAGGGTACCCTGAATGGGCCGGTGCATTAAGTCGAAAGGTCTCCCCATTTGTTTTGCTCTGGCTCTCCCATCCATCTCCTTTGCTTTCCTTGCCCAATCCTCCTTAGTGGGCAGATAACCGAAGCCAAAGGTATGGGGGTTGTGTAGCACTTCGGCCAATGCTGCAACGCCCTTACGGCCTCTCTTTCCTAATCCCATCCCGGGGATATGTTGGAGCTTGTTCATGAGATACACTGCTTGGGCACTGACATAGATCCCTTCATTAGCAGCCATGATGTTCTGTACAACCTGAGCCTCAGCCAGGGTAAATCTTGACATGAACACATCCTCCATGCCATGCCTGATTTCTAGAACAGGGGTGGATACCTCCGGTCGTGGATGGATTGATGAATTCCCAAAAACAATGGCTACTCCCTTCCCATAGGGGTATTTCACCATTTGATGCAAAGTGGATGACACCGCCTTCACATGATGTAGCCATGGCTGCCCCAAAAGTGTAACGCCCTCAAAATAATACCCAACATACACGATAATAAAATGCACTACTGAAGTAAATAAACCACAATTCATTCATTAGAGTATTTCTAAATAAAGACATTACATGTAACATCAAAATAAATGCCCTAGGGGCTTACATCTTGCCAAGCCAATACTTGGACACAAATTTATGAGTTCTAACTCAAATACAAATAAAGCCCTAGGCTTCAATGTTTACATGTAATTCAGATAAAAAAAAAACAAATAACTAAACTCAAGGCTTCAAAGTCCAATTCCTTCCAAGCTAATTCCTTGGAGGTAGCGAATCACCTGGACCTGAAAATGATGTTCCCATATAGGGTGAGCCACAGCCCAGTAGAAATATACTAAACCAAATATAAGCATTGAATAAAGCAATAACACTTAATAGATGGTGAACCATGATAAACAGTTATATCAATATACAATCTTAAGACACTAATGTCTATAACACTTATCAATATCCATTATTATCAATGTGGCTCAGAACCTGGCCAAACTTACAATAGTGAACTATATAGCATATTCACATTACTTCCAATATCAACAACACAAATGAGACTCAGGCTCATATCACAACACTTCATACTTCCAGATTGATACACATTTTAGTGATGTATCAATAAAACACTTAAATATAAATAAGCACACATAAAAGTGATGCTAATGGAGTCCATCCCCTATCTCCTCCCAAACAAAATCCGGTTTAGAGGTCCATCCCCTATCTTCCCCTAAACCGTGGAGTACATCCCCTATCTCCTCCCACACAATATGCATATGCAATGCTCAACCAATACATGTATGTAAACACATAACATATACAACAAACAATCAATACACATAATGTCTGTATTAATTCAACAGTCAAAATTAATGACTTAACCAATGTGATTAGTTTCAGTTATCCCTAATCCACATGCAATGTCTACAACAATCATGACTATCCTCCACCGATAGCCCAAAACAGTTATTTCTAGACTTGGAAATAAATAATTCGACAATTAAATAGACGGTTGATTTCAATTAACCAACTACCCCATTTAATCAATAAATTCTTCAATCTCAAGGATTTAACTAATTTACCCAGTGTTCCTCAAATTAAATATACAATTCAATTTATTTAAACAACTAGGGTTTTTCCCAAAATTACCAAAATACCCCCAACATATTAAAATGCCAGAACTTAGAACAAAACGTATACATTGGAGTAGGAAATCCCCACCTCGAAGAAATAACCCAAAAAGAGAAGACGAAGATGATGACCCAAACTCAAAGTGCTCCAACTCCAAGATTATTCAGATTAAACTGAAGCCCTCAACCCACACTACCTTTTTAATAAAGCAACTAGGGTAGAAACGCACTCTAAATAGATCAAACCTAAGAGAAAAGGTGAATAGGGAGAGAGAAAAGTCAGACCTTAGGGTTTAGAACAAAAGAAGATAACAAAAAACTGATCAAATCCCGCTGCTGCCTATTTAAACTGAACAGGCTCGCTCGAGCGAAGACATGGTCGCTCGAGCGACCAGAAACAAGAAAGACTCGCTCGAGCGAAGAAAAGGTCGCTCGAGCCAAGAATGCAATGCTTCAGGTCTGCAACCCAGAAGCATGCTCGAGAGACAGAATGCTCGCTCGAGCGAAGAACTCGAAAACATGCACCTCGCTCGCTCGAGCGAAGAAAAGCTCGCTCGAGCGAAGAAACACTGCTCACAGGTCTATACTAGACGCAATCGCTCGCTCGAGCGAAGAAACCCTGGCTCGAGCCACCAGAGACAAAACTCACCCCTCGCTCGAGCGACCAAACCCTCGCTCGAGCGACCAACTCAAAAACTGAACAGCAACACTTGGTTTTCGAACCCAACCAACCTGTAACAAACCTGCCCAACATAACCCATAATTGAAGCATAGAGATTTAAAGGACAACAACAATTCGATAATGACAGAATCTACGAAACTCAAGTCCGGATACAATAATCAAATGGGAAAAGACCGGGGTCGCTATAACCTCCCCCCCTTAAAGAATTTCGTCCCCGAAATTAAGCATAAGTTTTTCAAAAATAAGTTTTTCTCAATTCCCAATGATATGCTATAACAATAATAAACAACTTGACCCAATATTGGTCACTTCATCTCTTATCAAGAGGCATCTCACAATATGTATATAACACAACATATATTACAACCTGTAACAATATTATGCATTTTTCCTTTCAATCTCAACAGTTTCAATAGTATATTTAATTTCATGATAGAACTCGAATTCAAAGAATTCAATATATTCAACATAATGAATGTTAGACTAGACTTCCATTATAAGGCAAGTTTCAAATTACCATCATTAAACCAAAACATCCAATGTTTTCCAACTTAAGACATATATAAAGCTCTTAAGTCCAACAATATTACAAAAGGTACATACAAGATTACAAATCAATAAGCATGTCCGGATATTTCTCACGAACTTCTAACTCACGTTCCCAAGTGGCTTCCTCCACCCCGTGATGTTTCCACAAAACCTTTACCAAAGGAATGGTCTTGCCTCGCAAAACTTGATCCCGTCTATCCAAGACTCGAATTGGTCTCTCCTCATACGAGACATCCTCGTCAACCACTAAATCAGTCCAATCCAACACATGTGATGGATCCGGCTCGTACTTCTGAAGCATACTCACATGAAACACATCATGAACTCCGGACAACTGCGGTGGCAAAGCTAAACGATAAGCAGCCTCACCAATCCTCTCGAGGATTTCAAAAGGACCTATGAACCGAGGGGACAACTTCCCGCTCTTCCCAAACCTCATCAGTCCCCGTCTAGGTGATATCTTCAAAAAGACATGATCACCCACTTCAAACACTAACGGTCTCCTCCTACGGTCGGCATAAGATTTCTGACGACTCTGGGCTGTAACAAGTCTCTTACGGATAAGCTCAACTTTCTCCGTCGTTTCCCTCACCAACTCCGGACCCAATAGAGGTGTATCACCCACCTCGGCCCAACAAACTGGAGATCTACACGGTCGGCCATATAAGGCCTCAAACGGTGCCATACCAATACTAGACTGGAAACTGTTGTTGTAGGCAAACTCCACCAAAGGCAAGTGCCTCTCCCACGACCCACTGAAATCAAGAACACAACCCCGAAGCATATCCTCAAGGATCTGGATAGTAAGCTCGGACTGCCCGTCAGTCTGAGGATGATAAGCCGTGCTAAAGGTCAACTTAGTGCCTAAGGCACTCTGCAAACTCTGCCACAATCTAGCAATAAAACGAGGATCTCTATCTGAGACGATCGTCACTGGAACCCCGGGCAACCTCACTATGTCCCGAACGTACAAGTCGGCAAGATGATCTACTGAATCTCTCATGCGCATAGGAATGAAGTGCGCCGACTTAGTCAACCGGTCTACAACCACCCATATAGCATCACTACCCCGCTGAGTTCTCGGAAGACCTACAACGAAGTCCATAGTGACATGCTCCCACTTCCACTCGGCAATAGGCAAGGGTTGCAACAAACCCACTGGCCTCTGATGTTCGGCCTTCACTTGCTGACAAGTAAGGCACTTAGACACGAAAGCTGCCACATCTCTCTTCATACCCCGCCACCAGAATTGGCGACCCAAATCCCGATACATCTTAGTACCTCCTGGATGCACCGCAAGGCGCGAATGATGAAACTCTCGGAGTACCTCCTCTCGGCAAGACTCCGGCACAAACAGACGGTCTCGGTATCTCACACTCAGGTCGGGATACACCGTCAAACCCTTCTCAACCTTCCCACCGAAAATCTTCTCACGGAGGGATTCTATCTCATGGTCACCTTTCTGAGCCTCAAACACTCGAGTCACAAGTGTAGGCTGTGCAACAACAGAAAACAATGCCGCAGTCTCAACTGATTCGCCCAGAAGCAAATCGAACTCTCCAAGTGCACCCAACATCTCCCACTCCCGGATGGCTATACTAGCAACGTCACTAACAGATTTCCTGCTAAGGGCATCGGCCACAACATTGGCCTTCCCCGGATGATAATGTAACTCGAAGTCGTAATCCTCCATAAACTCCATCCACCTCGTCTGCCTCAAATTCAAGTCTTTCTGTGTAAACAGATATTTCAGACTCTTATGATCCGAGAATACCTCGAACCTCTCACCATAAAGATAATGCCTCCAAATCTTCAAGGCAAATATCACTGCTGCTAACTCTAGATCGTGCGTAGGGAAATTTTTCTCGTGAATTTTCAATTGACGTGAGCCATAGGCAACCACTTTCCCCTCTTGCATCAACACACAACCCAGACCCTCTCGTGAGGCATCACAATAGACTGCATAACCCAACCCTCTCTCCAGAATAATCAATACAGGATCGGTGGTCAGTCTAACTTTCAACTCCTGAAACGACTTTTCACAAGTCTCACTCCATACAAATTTAACTCCTTTCCGAGTCAATCTAGTCAAAGCGGTTAACTCGAGAAATCTTTCACAAACCGGCGATAATACCCAGCTAATCCCAGAAAACTAAGGATCTCAAACACACTCTTAGGCTGTGCCCAGTCTTGCACTGCCTCCGTCTTAGATGTATCAACCGACACCCCTTTCCCAGAAACGACATGACCTAAGAATTTCACCTCTTCTAGCCAGAACTCACACTTCCCAAACTTAGCATAAAGCTTATGGGCTCTAAGTAACTCAAGCACCACTCTCAAGTGTTCCTCGTGCTCCTCCTCTGAAGGTGAATAAATAAGGATGTCGTCCACGAAGACGACTATAAAACGATCTAAAAATTCTCTGAAAATCCGGTTCATCAAATCCATAAACACTGCCAGTGCATTGGTGAGCCCAAATGGCATCACCAGAAACTCATAGTGGCCATACCGTGTACGGAATGCCGTCTTCGGAATATCCTCCTCCCTAACTCTCAACTGATGATAACCCGATCTCAAGTCTATCTTAGAAAAACATCGGGAACCCTTCAGCTGATCAAACAAATCATCTATACGCGGCATGGGGTACTTATTCTTAACTGTCACCCGATTCAACTTCCGGTAATCTATACAAAGTCACAAAGCACCACCTTTCTTTTTAACAAAAAGGGCTGGCGCTCCTCACGGTGAAACACTAGGACGGATATAGCCCTTATCTAATAACTCCTGGAGTTGAATCTTCAACTCGACTAACTCGGCTGGGGCAAAGCGATAAGGTGCCATGGAAATTGGCGCTGTGCCTGGCACTAGGTCAATAGAGAACTCAACCTCTCGATGTGGTGGCAAACCAACAAGATCCTCGGGAAAGACGTCCGAGTACTCACAAACCACCCTAGGCAACACAATCTGGGTCTCATCAACCTCACTAATCGAAAGATTAGCAAGTAGACCGCTAAGCTCACACCGCCCTCGTGAAACATACCCCGGTGGCAAAACAGTACCAACCCGGTCCCCCAGAAAATGGAAACACTCACCGCTAATGGTACAACAAGTGACCCTCTGACGGTAGCAATCAATAACTGCCCGGTATGACGATAACCAGTCCATACCCAAGATAACATGAAAGCCCTTCATAGGCATAACTACAAAAGAAAATGGGATTCTATGATCATCGACCTCTATATCACAACCCCTAACACCTTGTTTCAAGACCAATTCACCCCCAAGAGGTGACACTACGCAAATAGGAGATGCCAACTGTGCTAACTCCAACTCCAAAACAGATGCAAATGCAGCAGACACAAAGGAATGAGATGCACCCGCATCAATCAAAACACTAGCAACAGAATTGCAAAACAAGAAGGTACCTCTCACAACAGATGGAGCGGTACAGATCCTCGCTGTGATAAAGATACACGCCCAGATGACCTCTGATCAACTTGCTCACCCCTAGGAGCATACGACTGCTGCACAGATTGTGACGATGATGCCCCCTGAATGGCCCTTGAGGCCTGTCCCGATAGAGCCGGGCCGACCGAAGTCTGCCTCAAACTCGATGCACTAGGTGTGCCACCCAACCGGGCAATACTCTTCATGTGCCCCGCCGATCAAGACTGAAAACAAGTGAGCGGCTGGCCTCTACCCTGACTTTGGCTCTGAGATCGAGCCGAAGAAGATGCTGTTCTCTGCCCTCCTCCCCTTTGAGGAAAAACGGGAGACTTGTGGCCCAGCTGGCCACACTTGAAACATGTAATGTCTCCTTGGCTGCCTTTCCCAGAACTTACACTCGGCACTGGAAAAGTGGATCTAGAAAAGCTACCTTGAGATTGCTGAGGAGTAAAACCTCTCTGCCTCTTGCCATCACCCTGGCCATCCTGACTCCTCTTGGAGCCTTTCTGCCCTTCCTCCTCTTCCTGCATCGTAATCTCTGTATGGGCTGCAGCATCAACTAGACGCCCATAGTCCCGAATCATAGACCTAACAATCCTCAACTTGAGGCCGCGCCTCAACTTCTTCTCAAACTCAATGCAACGGCGTTCCTCAGACGCCACTAACTCAGGTGCAAACCTGGACAAACTAGTGAATGCAATTTCAAACTCGGCCATCAAGAACTAGATCGGTTTAAGCGTAACTGGTCTCTTAGCTTCTCCTCGATCCGGAGATAAAACCTCTCTCGAAAGCATTCACAAAGCCTCCCATGTAGCTCCAATGCGACCCTTAGTGAACTTCCACCATCGACCCACATCTTCACCGAACGATGCCAAGGTCACTTTCAACCTCATCTTCGATGCCAAGCATCTCAAATGTCTTAGTTCTGCTCGAGCCATTCATCCGCTTTAAGCGGCTCTTAGGATCACCTAAAATTCGTGGGATTGGACCTAAGAACTCCTCTTCGTAAAAGAAGGTCCAAAGATTCGCAACAACAACTTGGGCCGGGTTCGCACTCGAATGCCAATCGATTCTGAATGCCCTCGCTATCTCTGCTAAAGCGCCCATAGCTCATCGCCTCATGGCTCGGCCACATTGGCTCGACCAACACCTCTGCACTCAGGAATCTCAGACTCTGGAATCTCCTCGCACAGTGCACTTCGCCACGCCTACCACGCCTACCGTCCTCGCCCTCGCCCGACATCCTAATACAAGAAACAAAGACGTTAGCACATTAATAAATGTGCGGCTAAACACTCGCCCTAATGCATTGGACAACAATAATTCATTCCACGTAAGCACATAAACACATAAGCACCTACGAATTTCATTCCCGGATAATGATAGCCCCAAAGTGTTACTATAGTTCCGGTTGGAAGCAGCAGTGATCAAGTGCCTTTCCAACAAGACTACAAGAAACTCAAGGGTTCAATCAACATCCCAGAAACTACGTTCCATACCCACATAATCACATAAACATGTTATCAAATAAGCATACAACAGTACACTAAGTCTCTATCAAACGAGATGAACCCAATGTGATACTAATCACGTCCCATGTACCCAAAGTATTCAAACCCGGTAGGCTCTGATACCAAGTTGTAACGCCCTCAAAATAATACCCAACATACACGATAATAAAATGCACTACTGAAGTAAATAAACCACAATTCATTCATTAGAGTATTTCTAAATAAAGACATTACATGTAACATCAAAATAAATGCCCTAGGGGCTTACATCTTGCCAAGCCAATACTTGGACACAAATTTATGAGTTCTAACTCAAATACAAATAAAGCCCTAGGCTTCAATGTTTACATGTAATTCAGATAAAAAAAAAACAAATAACTAAACTCAAGGCTTCAAAGTCCAATTCCTTCCAAGCTAATTCCTTGGAGGTAGCGAATCACCGACTGAAAATGATGTTCCCATATAGGTGAGCCACCAAGAGAAATATACTAAACCAAATATAAGCATTGAATAAAGCAATAACACTTAATAGATGGTGAACCATGATAAACAGTTATATCAATATACAATCTTAAGACACTAATGTCTATAACACTTATCAATATCCATTATTATCAATGTGGCTCAGAACCTGGCCAAACTTACAACAGTGAACTATATAGCATATTCACATTACTTCCAATATCAACAACACAAATGAGACTCAGGCTCATATCACAACACTTCATACTTCCAGATTTATACACATTTTAGTGATGTATCAATAAAACACTTAAATATAAATAAGCACACATAAAAGTGATGCTAATGGAGTCCATCCCTTATCTCCTGCCAAACAAAATCCGGTTTAGAGGTCCATCCCCTATCTTCCCCTGAACCGTGGAGTACATCCCCTATCTCCTCCCACACAATATGCATATGCAATGCTCAACCAATACATGTATGTAAACACATAACATATACAACAAACAATCAATACACATAATGTCTGTATTAATTCAACAGTCAAAATTAATGACTTAACCAATGTGATTAGTTTCAGTTATCCCTAATCCACATGCAATGTCTACAACAATCATGACTATCCTCCACCGATAGCCCAAAACAGTTATTTCTAGACTTGGAAATAAATAATTCGACAATTAAATAGACGATTGATTTCAATTAACCAACTACCCCATTTAATCAATAAATTCTTCAATCTCAAGGATTTAACTAATTTACCCAGTGTTCCTCAAATTAAATATACAATTCAATTTATTTAAACAACTAGGGTTTTTCCCAAAATTACCAAAATACCCCCAACATATTAAAATGCCAGAACTTAGAACAAAACGTATACATTGGAGTAGGAAATCCCCACCTCGAAGAAATAACCCAAAAAGAGAAGAGGAAGATGATGACCCAAACTCAAAGTGCTCCAACTCCAAGATTATTCTGATTAAACTGAGCCCTAATTCACACTACCTTTTTAATAAAGCAACTAGGGTAGAAACGCACTCCAAATAGATCAAACCTAAGAGAAAAGGTGAATAGGGAGAGAGAAAAGTCGGACCTTAGGGTTTAGAACAAAAGAAGATAACAAAAAACTGATCAAATCCCGCTGCTGCCTATTTAAACTGAACAGGCTTGCTCGAGCGAAGACATGGTCGCTCGAGCAACCAGAAACAAGAAAGACTCGCTCGAGCGAAGAAAAGGTCGCTCAAGCCAAGAATGCAATGCTTCAGGTCTGCAACCCAGAAGCATGCTCGAGCGACAGAATGCTCGCTCGAGCGAAGAACTCGAAAACATGCACCTCGCTCGCTCGAGCGAAGAAAAGCTCGCTCGAGTGAAGAAACACTGCTCTCAGGTCTATACTAGACGCAATCGCTCGCTCGAGCGAAGAAACCCTGGCTCGAGCCACCAGAGACAAAACTCAACCCTCGCTTGAGCGACCAAACCCTCGCTCGAGCGACCAACTCAAAAACTGAACAGCAACACTTGGTTTCCGAACCCAACCAACCTGTAACAAACCTGCCCAACACAACCCATAATTGATGCATAGGGATTTAAAGGACAACAACAATTTGATAATGACAGAATCTACGAAACTCAAGTCCGGATACAATAATCAAATGGGAAAAGACCGGGGTCGCTATAAAAAGCAAGTTGAAAGTTGCAGGCACTTCCAAGACATGGAAATCTATCTCATGCTGTCCCGGCCCAACTTTAGTCTGAACTTTAACTATTCCCATCACTTCCCTACTTGTATTGTCGTACGCCCGGATGACTTGGGCTGTTGGTACAAAATCCGCGACTTTCAAGCCAATTGCAAACGCCGTCCTTGCCGGGCAGACGTTGATGGCGGATCCGGTATTGACGAGAACCACCGGTATCCATTTATTCTTACATTCCACAGAAATGTAGAGGGGTTTGTTATGCTCTGCCCCCTCGGGTGGCAATTCCTTGTCGAAAAAAGTCAGCGTCGGGGTAGCTCCTCCTGGAAAGACCAATCCCACCAGCTGCTCTGGCGTGGTTTCTATTGAAAGCTTTGCTTTGTCCATGGCTGATAAGACAGCCTCTCTATGCACCCGTGATGCCATGAGCAGTCCCCATATGGAGATGTCTGCTTGTATCTTTTTAAGCTGTTTGAGTACAGCCTCCTCTTCAAGTTGCTTCTCCTTTTGCTTCTCAACCTCTCTATCCTTCCCCGAGGCCTCTGGTTGATCTAGGTGTGGGGGTTTGAAATACTGCCCACTCCGCGTCATATGGTCGACCTCTCCAAGGTACCAGGTGTTATCGGGTTGGTTGTTCCCCCAATCTTCACCTGTGTGGGCAAGACACAGGTCCTCATCTTCCCACCATATTCCATCAGCAGTTGACAAGCATCTGTCCGGCTCTGGTATGGCTGTTCTTGTACTCGCAGCACCTTCCATCCAGATGCTCGCGGCATTCTCGGCCAGGCACACTAGCTTCCCCATATGGGCCTTTGCCTTCGATTCTCTGAGTCTTGAATTTTTCCCTGTTCTAGGTGTGTCAATGCGACCGATCGCTCACCATTCCGATTTGAAATGCTCCAATCTGGCGAAATTCTTGACACCGCGCTCTCCGTGATGCACTCGTTTCTTCGACCTTTCCGTTATTACTAACATTCTCGCCCTACGGGCCCTGTTCTAGCCGAATTCTTCTACCACATCGGTTGATCGCCTAACCACCTGTAGCCTCGTCGACTCCTCATAATCATACCGGTTGCTGCCACATCCCCGGATCTTGATCGCAGTAAAATCGAGATTGGCAAGGTCCTCTTCCATAGTGTTAAATCATCTCCTCGCCCCTATCCCTTGGATTACACGCAGTTCTCCTCCTACTGGAAATTCCACATCTGGCGCATCCTGGCCTATCGATGAAATGTAGTCACCCGGACTATATGTTTTCTCAACACAACTTCCAGATTCCGCAGACTCTGACTCAACAATCCTCTTCTCCTTTGGGACCTCCTCTCTCCTGTCTTTGGTAGTCACCATCCCTGGTTTAGGTTTGGTTATGGAGATGTCCATCATGCACAAATCGGTGCAATCGGGAAGGAATACCTCCGGCTTAGGCAGGTGGGAAGGTGTGATATAGATACTAGGATCGTAGGACACGACCCCAGTATGGATGAAATTGAGTCTTTTAGGTTGTGGAGCTTGGTTATATGCGGGGAGGGGATTTGTAGTAACGTTGGGTTTTTCGGGAGGCAAGATCACCCCGTTATCGATGAGATCTTGAATCTCATGACGTAATCGGAAGCACAGATCAGTGTCATGACCGTGCTGTTGGTGAAACGCGCAATAGTTGGCTGGGTTGTGGGTGGCGGGGAGCCTTTCTAGTAAGGTAGAAATGCACTTTTAAGCGTAGAAACACACACAAAAGTGAAGAGAGAGAGGAATCTAGAGAGAGAGGATGTATCTAACAGATGTATAGATATAAGCTCTAGTTTTTGTTCAAAAGTGGCTAACCCCTAAGCAAGGGAGAGGAATGGTGCTTATATAGGCCAAGCAAAGCCAAGAAACTTAATGGCTAAGCTAAAGAGAGAGGGTTAAGGGGGCCAAGAGGTTCAAGGCTTCTAGAGGAAGCCAATATAGCTGGCCAAGCTTCTCCAAGAAGCTTGGCCAAAGGGGTCATTCTTCTAGAAGGAATTAGGGGGGCAAGGGTTCAAAATAGTCACCAACCGCATGGGGAGGAGTGATGGTGCATCCCAGCTGGCACAGTTGGCATGCACCATGCCTCAAGGGTTCAAAGGGGTCACACCGACCAGCAAAATAGGTCGCCGGCAAAATAAAGTGCCGATCGGCCAAATATAGTGCCGACCGGTCATTGGTGTTAAGAAACCGTGGCCGGTGGCACCCATAAACGGCCGGTGATGCAAGGGAAGGGCCGGTGGGATGTGGGGATGGCCAACAAGCCATTCCCTTCCCTTCAAGGCAAAAACACAAGTGTTTGGTACCAAAACCGAACACGGAGCAGACGAGTTAAGAGATCCTGAGGCAAGGCGTGTAACCGAGACCTCCGTGAGCTCAAAACGAACACAGACAAAGACGATCACCGAGTGTCCAAGCAGTGACGTCCAAGTCTTGAGGACGGTCAAAAATGGGGTGTCTCTGAGGACGGTCAAAGCGTGATTTATATTGTATGTACGGTTCATTTGAGGCTCATGCATCGGGCGTACCTGAATACTTCTAACCAAAGCAAGGTGTTCAAAGGACATGAATGATCTTACATGGAGTTCCTCCAAATGAACCGTACATACAATATCATTTGGCTGCACCAGCCTCAAATGAATCATACATATAATATTGTCTAGTCACGCCAGCTTCAAATGAACTGTACATACAATATCATACCTGCATGAGCCTCAAATGAACCGTACATACAATATCGTCTGGTCATGCCAGCTTCAAATGAACTGTACATACAATATCATGCCTACATGAGAAAGAAACTTAACAGATACAACAAGATAGGAATGCATGTTCCATGCAAGATTGATAACCATGACACAATGCTTAGAGAGGCATGCTTCATGCAGATCATGCAAGAAATGGAGCATGTTCAATGCAACAGGTATAGGCATCTTCAATGTGAGCGTGGGAAGTGCATATGCTATGCAAACATGACGAATGCATGCTTCATGCAAGATTAACAAATGCATGCCCTATGCCAGTGAGAAGTACATTACGACCCGAGTGTTGCATATATGACAAAAACGCTCTAATGCAACATGTTAAAAAGCGACTCTTCGATCTTGCGAGATACGAAAGGATACTTTTCGCACGTGCTGAGCATCACATACTAAAAACACAGTCTAGAGCTTCCGCAGAGGCCACTTGAGCTTAAACACGTATTTCCCTTGCACTTTCTTGAAGGATCAAGGCACAAAACAACAAAACAATATCTAAAGAGAGCATCAGAGGCCTGCCGGCCACCCATCGGCCACAAATTAAACTCATCGGCCACCAATGGCAGATTCGAGGCAAATTGGAGATTTCACCTTGGGCCTTTGAATAAACACATCTACACTTCATTTCCATACAACCCTAAGGCCAAAAATCATCCTCCAAGATCTCTAGACCTTCTTCCTCTTTAGATCCGAACTATACACGTGTTTTTCAACGCCCCACAAACATCCGATTCGATAAACCCTCGTAGTTCAAAACACTTTGAATCGATTGAAAGTCGCGGTAGGTGTTTCCCTCTTGATTTCCATCACCCGGGGTTTGTTTCCCTCTAGCTTCCCTTGATTTCCGTGCCCTCTTCTGAGCCTTGACCATTTTCTTCCATTTTTCCCTCCCTCAGAGTTGACTTTTTATTGACTTTTGGCATTCCCCCCCAATTTGCACATTTTCGACCATTCCCATATCCTTCTTCGAGATGGCGAATGACATCCCACACGACGGAGCTCCTTCGGGGATGGAGATGGATCTCGAGTTTGAGCCATTGCCGCTCCGCATTCAATTGTTCGACCCAACGACGTACCATCCCAAGGTACACGTGCTGCCTCTCGATGGCATCCGCCAGTTCAGGCGATTTGCGCGAGGTACAGAAGAGGACCTCCTGCTACGCGAGCCAGAGTCACACTTATCCCACGGCGCCTCTGAGGTACACACTTCCTCTTTATTTCCCGTAATGTAGATCATATGCCTTGCATAGCTCACACTGCCTTTTATCTGTTCATCCCAAGCACACTTGTGCACTGTATCTTTTATACTGACTTGTATCTGCTTGTCTTGAACATACACTCACACTGTATTTATTTATTTTTTGCACTCCTTTGCATCTGTTTGTCCTGCTTATAGAGGGATTCGCATGCCTTTCGTGGATACAGGACTATATCTGCGAGGGAGTGGTATATGGAGCTGCCTGACGTCGTCCGTCATATTGTCGACGAGGCTGGCTTCGACGCATTTTGCATAGGGCTCACATGTCTCATCGTGAGTTGGCCTCTACTACTGGGCGCTTTAGTAGAGAGGTGGTGGGATACCATCGATTCCCTCCATTTCTCTGGCTGAGGGAGATGATGATGACTCCCTTTAACTTCTCTATGCTCATCGGCATAGCAGTAGGGGGTCGTCCGATTCCTTACAACACCGACATGGGCGAGTGGGAGGCCGCCCAGATCTACCTGCTAGGGATTCGCCCACCCATCTCTCGATCTGGGATGGTACGATACACCTAGTTCACCGATCATTTCAGAGGGACGACACTGATGACCCGCAAGGATACCGAATACTACGCCCGGGGCTTCCTCATGTTCTTGTTTCGCACCACTCTATTTGCTAACCGGGTGAACATTGTCAGGCTCTACCTCTTGAGTGCATTGGTGGACCTGTCTCGCGTCCGACTCTACGACTGGGGCAGCGTAGGCTTAGCCGCACTGTATGGATACATGAGCTCCTCTTCTCGCCGGAGCGGGCACCTGCTAGGAGGCTACTAGAGGGCCTCGGAGGTACACCCTACACTTCTACTTTACATTTATGCTTTTCATTTTCTGTATACCACACTGTAACACGCCCGCGAAGGACCTCGCGCTACAGTTCGGACTCGATTTTGTGTCTCGGTTCTAAATCTGAACCAAAGAGTCCAAATCCGGCAAATCGTTTTGAGAAAACAGATTTTTGAAAAAGAAGTGCCAAACATGGACTGCTTTGCCAGATACAGAGTCGCCACCTAAATATTTTTTAATGGAAAAATTTAGGAAACCCTGACTCGGTGCCAAAGGCCACGTGTCCGTCATCACCAAAGTTGCCTCGGCTCGGGAGCTTGGGTACGATTGGGGAAGGTCAACTATGAGCACCCCCTCTCACCCAGTCCGAAGACCAGCCTCTACTAACCGTGATATCCGATTTTGAAAACGTTATGTGTTCTTATTCCGGTTATTAGCCTAGAATCACTATGTTATGCACACAACAAACAAGTATAGACCAGATTGCCTAATTTGAAAATAAGCATTGCATATCCGTTTGTTTTGAAAAAAACACTTTGGAATTTGCTACTCGCAAGTAGGCTAAAAATACGGATTTCAACGAGTTTTTCCAACTTAGACAATCTAACCTTCACCCACAGGCATTCCAAGCAGTTATATCACATAAGCATCTAGCCTCATGGTAAGCATGCTGTCATGATAGCATTCACACATATGCGATATGCTAAAGCACAAAACACTTACATCGTACTCCGTGCCAAAACAATAAACTAGTTAGCAAACATGCATGGTCCTAGTTCATTCAAATTGACTAATGCAACACATACATGATGCAATTAGGGTAGGCTCGGCTAACCTAAACATGACATGTGAAATGCGATCCGTTGATGCACGTATGCAATTTTGGAATTGAAGTACAAATGCAGTTAGCATGATGTACTGAGCCCGGTGCATGCAAGACAAATGTATGGATGCACGCATGCATAGCATGAGGTATGCTAATTTAAACATGCCCTAATCTACCATCATAAGCGGGTAAATAAAAGGGAAGAAAGAAGTGGGGGTTGGAAGACATGCACACACACGCACCCACACTTATTACAGATTTGCCCTCGCCCGGAGGGACCAAATAAATATTACAGATAATTAACCTACAGGCTAATTAATTATTTACAAATTACCTAATTAGTTAATCAAACTAACTAAGCTAGGAAAGACAGTAAACCGCCTCGGGAAGAGTGCCCAATGCAAAGGCATGCTCGGTCTGCTTCGAAGCGCCGCCATACATAGATCACTGTTTTTGCTCGCCTCTAAAGACTGTCAAAGTCTCTGAATTGCTTCCGTGGACATTGGGAGACACCACCGGCTGAGTAGAATTGCCACCGCGATGGGGTGTGGTCATCTACCGTTGATTAATCCATCGCCACCAATTGATTCTTGGCGGCACTCTGCATCGATTGGCAAGAAATTCCTCGAGAACTGCTTGGACAAAGCAGAGAGGATGAGCCTTGCATGGCAATGCAATTCAAGCCATATACGCACCAACCATGTCCCTTATCATGTTAGTGACTCAAGGGGACATGCTCCTTGGTTCTCGGACCACCAATCGCGCATTTCAATGCGTGATGGCCCAAGAGACCAAGTGTGCACATTTTGATGTCAAATGCAATGCAAACCACATAATCACATAAGAGGGCCAACCTCTATCATACTCATTTCAAGAGGCCAAGCATGTACAATGCAATGCAATTTCTAAGCATGTGAGTATGCGAGCTAGCATGCAACATAGACAATGTAATGTAAGAATGCAGGTATGCAAACACACATACAAGACAAGCATGCAAACTAAGCAAAGGGGTGAACTCAAACATGACTTGGGCAGCCCTAAGTAGGCCCAAAACAGTGGCCAAAATGCAAAGGAAATGAGGCCAAACACACATACATACATGCACATGTCAAGGCACAAACCTAAGCATTAAGCAAGCAACTTTCAAGCACACTTAAAAGAGGCTACGTATGGATAACTAGCATGCATAGAAAGCTCTGAAAATCATGTAAGAATATGATGCCAAACCAAGCAAACAAGATAAGCAAGGAATGCATAGAAGATCCAAAATTCGAAGCAAGCCAATGAAGTATTGAACTACACTTAATATAACCACACATGGCAAGACTTAAATGACCAAAAACAGAGTTTTGGCACATAAAACAAAGCCCAAAAGACCACCTAGATGGCATCTAAGTAGCTTGAATTCAAAAGCATGCACAAATGCAGTTTCAATGAGCATACAACACAAGCTCATACGGCATCAAAGAAGCATCCAAGGCAAGCATACAAGCATGCTAAGGGGACTGAAATGATGCTATAGATGGTGCCAAACCATTGAAATAAAGCAAGTAATGCATGCTACACATTCACACACTTAAGGCCAGCTAGCCAAAATGCAAAGGAGCTATGCAAAGCATGCTAAAGCCGACCCAAACAACTAAGGACAGACCTTAAACATGGAAAAATACACACAAAAGCTTCACAAGACCAAGCCTAAAGCATGCTAGAACAATGGTTTACAACCTAAAACATGTTAAGGCCTAAACATGGCATTACAAGGTAGGTATGCTAAGCATGCATGGTGTACCAAAACCAACTTAAAACCATGTTATATTATGGCAATATGAGCATGAAAAACAGCCAAGGCATGATCAACAAACCCTCAAACATGGTGCTCCCTCAAGAGGCCAAAAATGGTCCTTTTCAAGGACAACAAGGAGAGAGGGTAGCCCTCTCCTTCTTGGGACTTCAAGGCACCATCCTTACCACTGAAATCCCTCAAGATTTCAGTGGTGAGGAGGCCCAAACACCACAGTCCCGAAGCTCACTCAAAAATAGCACAAAATGGAGCCCTTCAAGGCTTAAGAGGGGTCAAACACCTCCAAACCAGAAAACACTTTAAACAAACTATTTAGAGGGCCCAAAAATAGAACTTTTTTATGGTATACACTGAGCACAAAAACAATTCTAAGATAGGCAAAAATAGAATACAAAAAAGGGGTAAAAAGGGGTAAAATTGTTACCCTTGAAGAGCCTTTTCAACAATGGTGGACCAGCCCCTTCCTTAAGCTCAAAACAGCTCCCAAGCTTCAAAAACAGGCCTCAAGAACCTCAGTTCCAAGAGGATAGTGTGATGGTAGGTGTTTGTGTGCAATCCTAAGGCTAAAACACACACTAGAACACACAAGAGAGATATAGAGATAGGAAATATGGATAAACCCTAACCCTAATCCAAAGCTCTCTCTCTGAACCTTTTCTAACCAGAGTCTCTAACCCTAAGGCCAAGAGAGAAGGGCTCCTCTTATAGAGAAGCCAATCTTGTAAAGCTTACCAAGGAAGCTAACAAGAAGGCTATCCCTCCATACATGTGTATGGAGGGGAACAAAAAGCAAGAAAGCTGTTTTAAAATATCTGCAAAAGCAGATGAACAGTAGTCGGCTGCTCAAAATTGTCATTTTGACAAAATGGACTACCGACCGGCAACAAAGAATGCCGACCGGCAATATACATTGCCGGTGGCAACAAAATACCAGCTGGTGGCCTCTAGCCATGGCCGGTGATGTGTGGGGATGCCTCACAAGGCATTCCATGCCCCTCCAAGGCAAAACACATGTGTTTGGTGCAAAACCGGACACTAAACAGTCAAGTTCGGAGATCCTGAGGCAAGGCGCGTAGCCAAGACCTCCGGGAACTCCAAACAAACACAAACATGGATGATCATCGGGTGTTCAAACGGTGGTGTCCAAGTCTTGAGGACGGTCAAAAATGGGGTGTCTACAGTTGCCCCTCTTTGACAGAACTCGAAAGTCATAACAATGACGGGAGTGATTGTCAAAGCCCAGAGACGACCCATTTTTGACAAGGCCGAAGACTTAGACAAACATGCAAGACAAACAAGGTATGCGCCCGAAGGCAGGGGCAAAATGCATGACAATACACGAAGCCGAGCATAACTTATGATCATGCAAAGAAAACTGTAACGAAGCACACATGCAACAGTTTTAAGCTAGGATACACCAAACTACACTACAATGCAGAAAGGATGTAAGAGAATTATACAATTCTCGAGACGTCTCACGCGGAGGATACAATACCTGTCCGGTTCGTCTGGTTCCACCAGTCGCAAATGAACCGTACATACAATATCGTGCCTGTAAAGAAAACAACTTAACAGGTATGATATTGTTAGCAACATGCATGACAATGCAAGAATGAATGCAAAATGATATGCAATATATACAAAACAATGTATAAATAATGCAAATGAAAATGCAATGCAATTGAAACAATGCGAACTACATGCAAAGCAATTGAATCATGATCCAATCATGAGCGGTTCGAAACCACACAAATGTCAAATAGATTGATGGAGGTAACAAGTCCGTCTACCATAGAACGAGCAACTGAGCTATGAGTAATGTAGACGGACACAAGAACGAGTATTGGGGAGATGACATAAGTGGGGTAACGACCCGCTGGAGAAAGAATGATGATCCTAATGCCGGATGCAAAAATACTACAATGTAATATATACAATGGATATGGCATACAGCCAAACCAAACCTTGCCTAGGAAAGGCATGTACGCAAACAAGCCGCAGCTAACATAGAACGGTCTATTGAACTATGGTTTGACACGAGAAGTATGGGCACATACCGGATCAAGCTCAACATGGAAAGGCGCAAGCCATAGATGGAAGATGATGCAATGAATGCATGCAATCTACAATGCAATATCTACAAATATGCAATGGAATGGATACAATGGATCTGGCACGCGGGCCAAACCAAATCTTGCCTAGGAAAGGCATGTACACAAACAAGCCGCGGCTAACATAGAACGGTCCACTGAACTATGCTTTGACACGAGAAGTATGGGCACATACCAGACCAAGCTGAACACGGAAAGGCGCAAGCCATAGATGGAAGATGATGCAATGAATGCATGCAATCTACAATGCAAATGCATGACAAGGCATGTTTATTTTCTATAATGCAATGGAATGGATACAATGGATATGGCACGCGGGCCAAACCAAATCTTGCCTAGGAAAGGCATGTACACAAACAAGCTGCGGCTAACATAGAACGGTCCACTGAACTATGCTTTGACACGAGAAGTATGGGCACATACCAGACCAAGCTCAACATGGAAAGGCGCAAGCCATAGATGGAAGATGATGCAATGAATGCATGCAATCTACAATGGAAATGCACGACAATGCATGTTTATTTTCTACAATGCATGACAATGCAGTATGATGCGATCTACTGGGAAAAATGCAATGGATGCATGCAAGCTACGATGGAAATGCATGACAATGCACTACTTACAATGGATGCATGACAATGCATTATGATGCAACGGCTATGATTGCAGCTTTCCCTATATTACCAACAGGGCAATATACTAGGTTGGTTCAGTATCCAGAACTGAGGCGCAGACATGTTGCCTAAACCTATGGGGCTTCCATATAGATTTCAAGCCGAGGATACACCCCTGGGTATTGAAACCAGACTTTAGTCTCGGAACTCCTGAACCTTTGCATTCTAGGCATAAGCCGTTCGAACTCTAGTTTCCACCGTCCCAGTTGGTCTTCTAGGAACTCACCGCACACGCAGGCAGGTGGCTTTACCAGACCACTGAAAGTCGTTCGGGCACGACAAACACCAAAGGAATTGCACCTTCAGAGGATTTAAGGTCTCCTAGACCGTGATGCAAAATGCATACATGACAATGCATGTTTTTTTTTTTTTGTTTTTGGAATGCAAATGATGCATGATGTTGGTGTGCGTGACAACGCAAGTTTACTTGAAATGCATGACAATGCATGAAAATTTGATGCGCGGCGACGCACGGCTTTAGAAGCATGACAATGCAAATGAACTGAGAATGCATGAAGATGTATGATCTGAAGATGCGCGACAACGCGCGGCTTTTGAGATGCATGACAATACGATCGAGCGGGTTTACGGTCTTGCCGGCATCAAGCCGCGTGTTTTGGTCCCGGGATCGTGGCGTGTTCGTCGCCGCACCCACTTTGGGGCAATGCATGAATTGAGATACGGTGCACAAGACAGTGCGATACGCAAGATCGTGCGATGGAATGCATGCCAAATGCAATGAGATGCGCAAAACAGGGCGAAGGAATGCATGCCAAATGTAATAAGATGCACGAAACAGCGCAGTGTGTTTAGACAACGCGAGTGAAGATCTTGCACCTCCCAAGGATTTTAGGTCTCCTGGACCGTGCGTGTTTAAGGTCTCGCCAGACCGGCGTGCGTGTTTAGGGTGTCGCCAGACCGGCGTGCGTGTTTAAGGTCTCGCCAGACTGCACGAACAATGCAATTGAAATGCAATACACAAGACAGTGCGATCGAAATGCGATGCACAAAACAGTGCGATTGAAATGCAATGCACAAGACAGTGCGATTGAAATGCGATGCACATGGGGCAACTTTTGAGTCTTGTAAAAGCCAAAAGGATACGAGAAGGATACACCTTGCACGAATGCGAGTGCCACGCACAGAAGACACGATCCGAGGCAAAAACGGAAGCCGGTTGAGCGTCGGAAATGCACTGTTTTGCACTGTTTAAGCAAAGAAGACTTTGAAGCACTCATGTAACCCAAGAAAAGGTGTAGGAGGCTCAAAACCCACCATAGGAGACCACTGGATGTCCACCGGCCATCAGAATGCATCACCAGCCATCCATCAGTCGTGATATAATTCCATCGGCACAAAAAAACTGCCGACCGGCAAAGAGTGTGGCTGACCGGCAAAGAATTCCTGTTCGGGGCAGTTTTGACATTTCGGCCGTGGGTCTTTTAAAATAGGGTTTCTAACCCTATTTTCTTCACTTGTGCTTGGTCGAAAATCCCCCCTCTCCCTCTCTAGGCTATTTTCCTCCCTCGATTTCCTCATTTTCTTGCGTTCTTGCCTCGATTTCGTTGTTCGATTCGCGAATATCTTCGCGTTTCGAGTGTTTTGAACCGATCGAAACTTTGTTTCGGTGTCCCGTCTTTGATTTCCACCACTCGGGGCTTGTTTCCCTCGAGTTTTTCTCGATACCCGTGACTTTTCCTCACCTCGGCTTTTCTGGCCATTTCCGACCCTCTCGGGGTTGACTTTTTGTTGACTCTTCACATTTTTTCCTATTTTTCTCTCTTCCGGCCATTTTCACATTCTCTTCAAGATGGCGGATGATCTTCTAGAGGGTGGGGCTCCTCCAGAGCTTGAGATGGGCCCCGAGGCCGAGCCTTTGCCACTCCGCATCCGGCTCTTCGATCCAGAGACCTACAGACCTGCGGTTCACGTGATGCTCCTTGACGGACTACGCCAGTTCCGGAGCTTCGAGAGGGGCGTGGCACCTGAGCTACTACTTCGTGAGCCTGAGTCACACTTGTCACACGGCGCCTCCGAGGTACATTCTTCCCCCAGTTTCAATTTTTCGCAATGTAGAATACTTAAACTGCTATTGTTGATTCTCTTCTTTAACTGCTTAGTTCAAATGCATTGATGCACTGTACACTGTAGTTGATTGGGAATACACTTGCAACTGATAACTGCTTGAATCTGACACGCACACACACACTGCACTGGCCTTGAATTGCTCAAACACACTGACACAACACATACTGCACTTCACTGTGGGCACACCGGCACCCAGTATCTGCTTGATTTCTGAAAAACGTGCACACATGCCGTATCTGCACTGAACCACTCAACACACTGACATATCATATGCTGTAGTTCCCTGCTAGCACACCGACACCCGATGCCGGCTTGAATCTGAAAGACGTGCACACACGCTACATCTGTACTGAACCGTTCAACACACTGACATATCATATGCTGTAGTTCCCTGTTAGCACACTGACACCCAATGCCGGTTTTACATTTGAAACGCGCACACACACACTATATCTGTATGCTTCTCAAAACTGCATCTTGAATATTGCTTCGCAATTGCTGTTTTTGATTACAGGGGGACTCCCATACCATCCGCGGGTATGGGAATGTCGTTGCCCGAGACTGGTATGCAGAGTTGCCAGACGCGGTTCTCCAGATCGTCGACGAGGCGGGTTTCGGCATATTCTGCAGGGGGCTCTCCCAGCTTACTACCTGTAGGCTCTTGCTCGCTGCTTTAGTGTGGGATACCACCAACTCCTTCCACTTCTCCATCGCAGGGGACATGATAATGACCACTTATGACTTCTCGATGCTTACTGGCATCGGGGTAGGGGGGATCTGATTCCCTTCGACACTGATATGGGTGAGTGGGACGCCGCCCAGCTATACCTACTCGGAACTCAGCCTCCCCTTGCTCGAGTAGGGTTTGTCAGATACTTGTGGTTTGAGAGTCAGTTCCAGACTCAGCGAGCTTTGGAGGAGGAGGCGCAGATGACCCCAGAGGAGGTAGATCAAGATCTTGTGAGGCTTCATCATGTTTTTGGGGCGACCCTATTACCGACAGCGAACACCGTGCCTCTATGCCTGTTGAGTGCATTGGTAGATGTCAGGCGGATCCGCCGCTATGACTGGGGTGGTGCAGGCTTGGCCACTTTGTATGGTTACATGAGTTCTTCTTCCTGCCTCAGCGGACAGCTCCTTGGCGGATACTGGCGAGCTTGGGAGGTACATCTTCTTCCCCTTTTACATTTTTGCTTTCTGCTTTACATTTTTTGTATTCTGTACACTGCACGGTCTATCTCTCACTGACTATATCGCATTAACGTGGCACACACATATATACTACCTTTAATCGACTGCACTGTACACTCTTCACAATACACTGCACAACACACGGCTCTGCCATTTTTTCTTTATTCTGTATTCTGCTTTACCTGATAATCATACTGATATCTGTTCTGCAGTTGTGGATCTACGCCTACTTTCCTAGGCTTGCCCCAATACCCGATGTGGAGATCCCGCTCGACGTCCCCTTTTCTCATCGTTTTGATGTGCGGTGTATGCGGAGACCCCGGGAGTCTTTTATCTTCTTCCGCCGCTACTTCGACACCATCACCGTCGCGGAGGTATGTTCAACTTTAGATTTTGTTTAAGCTTCGCTTTAGCACTGTATTTTCGATGGCAGATAGGTAACAAACTGCATTTGTACCCGCAGATCACTGGCGCCTTTGGGCCGTTGCCGTGTGGTGAAGACCACTACGAGAGTCTTGAGAGATTGCCCGCCTCGCATTCTGTTGGAGGGCATCGGGCTTGGTACTGGGAGCGCTTCTTGCGTCGACCACTGGTTTACCGGCGAGATAGTTAAGGTCCGCCTCCTTCACATATGAGGCATACCGAGAGGCTTTCTCTCGAGCACTTGAGAGAGTATACCGCTGGCTGGGGCGTGGAGTGTCACAAAGACGAGGGCGACTATGCTGAGTATGTCAGGACCCACATCATGCGGCCCTTGGGCGGTGATCGCCGAGCTGGAAGGGAGAGGCCAGCAGCACCGGCAGGTGGAGCGGGAGCGTCGAGGAGGGCTCGAGTCCGTGGCAGGGGCGGAGTTCATCGGGGGCGGGGGACCGGCTAGCCTGCTCTGCCCACTTCACTGTCATGCAGAGGGCAGAGTGGGGCGACCTACTAGATCCCCTTTGCTCCTGCCCCGGCTGATCACGAGTTGGTTGATATCCCTGACTTGCCTCCGGTATGTATCACTTCATTTTGCATCTTGTACTACTATTTCATTTCAGTTTATTTGATATTCTGCAGAATACTGATGCATCTGATACTTTTGTAGGCGTCCTCCGAGTACACCCGACAGTCATTGGAGCTGAATGCCTCCATGATGGGGATGCTTCAGCGGACCTTCGACCTCCTGGCCCTCTACAATATTCCGGTATGTTCTTTCCGACCACAGCCTCAAACCATACACAAACTGCTTCACATAATCTGATGCACGACACAACACGATAAAGCGTTCAGAGCATTCATACCTGCAGATTCACACTGCTGATTTATATCTTGCATTCTGCGATTCACATTTGCTCTGCTGTACTCATACACTGATCATTCGTGATTCGCATTGATATCGCTCACGGCATTCACATCTTGTACTCATACCAGTATTACGCATTGATGTATCGCTCACGGCATTCACACCTGCTTGTATTACTGCATTGATATCTCGCTCACGAATCGATGCATTTGCCTTTTATACTTTTCAGCCTCCTTTCCAGATTCCGCTGGCGGGTAGTGTTCCAGATGGGTCCTCTATTCCTGCTCGAGGGGGTGTGGAGACACTGCACGTCCCCGTACCAGGGGAGGGCGTACTAATGTTGGGAGTAGCTCTCGGGCACCCATTCCTGATGACGAGGATGATGAGTCTGAGTCCGACTCCGAGGCAGAGGCAGAGGCAGAGGCGGGGTCATCTGAGGAGGGGACCGGAGGCGGTACTGACTTGGGCTCTGATGACGATGTTGATGATGCTCCTGGACCTTCGTCGTGAAGAGGACTAGACGGTGATAGCCGAGCCATTTTTGACATTTGATCTGATTTTTCTTTGTTTTCTTCTTTTCTACACTTTCCCCTTTTGTTAGTAGTTAGGGTACTTTGTACTGCCGCAGGCAGATTTTGTTTCCAAAACTTATGTACTTGAAAAGATTATGAAATGAAACAAACTTTTTATCTAAAAGTTGTTACATTTGTGTATCTCATGCATTGCATCGCATTACGTCATATCATATTACATCTCAATGTAAATGAAATTGATCTGTTGTCTGAAAATTGGACACTTGTAAATTGAGCACTTGTACTGTAATAATCAGATGACCATCCAGCAACTAGGAAAACAACCCAAGCAAATCACTACTTAATTTTGAACACACAGCCCTTACTCTACTGGGGATTAATCTGCATACAGCCCGTAACATAGTATTTGGTTCATTCTGCACATAGCAAATCCTAGACAAACAGCCCCAATCTGACAAGACGGACTATGAAAGCTGAAACGGTTGCAGTTGAAACACACTCGGATGCCCCAAATTTTCCCTTTTCTTCTTTTGCCTCGCACAAAATATAGAGAATGGCACAGCACTCTGAGCATAAGCGAATTTAAATTTTGAAGAAGGGTTCTGCAACTGGGGTATCGAGCCTGCAACTGAACACAGCGGGAAAGACTCAAACAAAAGGTACACGACCCAAACACAACGAGGCACGCCCGAAAAAGACTTAAGACAAGAAGTTGAGGTAAACAAGACAAAAGACGCGACACACGGATGTGTTTAGAAAAACAAAAGACCTCAGATCTCGAGGAGCCAGTTTCTCCAGGTATATTCCCACCCTTTTCTGATTTGTGATTCTCACATCGCTCGGCCCTCAGGCTTGGTTTTTCTCTCAAAACCCTCTTGCTCACTTCTCTTTCCGCTTACGCCTCTCTATTCTTTATTCTCTCATTTTTCATCCCTCCCCAGGGTGATTGATGAATGAATAGGAGGTTGCGGGTTTGTGCCCAACACTGTTAGCTCACGGCTATTTCTCCCGGTGGATAGAGTGCCCTTCTGGCAAGTATGTTAACGGCGGGGAAAAGACAGAAGACCTGACTCAATTGCGCCCCTAGTTCATCTCTTTGACCATTTTTTGTTTTCTAAAATAGTTTTGACCAAAAATGAGAGTCGGATTAACATACTTGTTCGATTTTGTTGATTTGAAAATCATGCAAGTCAGGCTGTGAGCACTGAAAATTTTCCCTTTTTGGGTCCAAGAAGATGGTCCGATTTTTGGAAAATGAAATAGTTTTCGAGAAAATAGTCAACCTCAGTAAAAATTTTCAAAAACTATTTTTGCAAACAATCAATGCTCAACGAGCACGGAACTTACCCTCAAGACGCGCAACCTCGGATCGGAGGCAGTGGAAAATTGCCCCTTGCTTAAAGGGGGTACATGGCAACGGAAAGTTGCCCCTGGTTTGGATGGTAACTCACGGCAACGGAAAGTTGCCCCTTGTCTGGATGGTGCCGTAGAATGCTGTAAACTGCTTTTATTAATGACGAATGAACTCCGAAGACGACGGTTTGAACCAATATATGGACACAGTCACTATAAGAGCAATGGTGGCTGGACTTCAAGATGAAGTTGCCTACGTATCCCAAACATGGGAATCAAGCCTCACGTAGTTCCGGTTGTTACAACCGGGTTGTCGGATGCAGAGGAAGCAAGGATGATCAAAACCATAACATGGATTGGGGTGCTGTGAAAGCGTCGGGGACTGGACTTCAAGATGAAGTTGCCTACGTATCCCAAACATGGGAATCAAGCCTCACGTAGTTCCGGTTAAGGTACACTCGGGTACTAACCTTCACTTTTAGGCTCTAACTTTTGCCAAGGCGCCCAATACGGGTTTTTGACCGTGCGAGCTTCTTTTTCTTCTTTTCATTCTTTTTCATTTCTTTTCTTCTTTTTTTTTTTTTGCATTTTTTTTTATTCTTTTTTTTTTTTTTTTACATTTTCTTGCTCTAACTTTTGCCTGGGTCACCCTTCCGGGTTTTCAGCCCAGCAAGCCTCTCAAAGGGTAAAAGTGTAACAAGTCCATGCCAAATGGTTTTGAGATCCTGAAGTCATCTAAGTCCAGGAGAATTGCTGTTGTGTTGAATTGTAGAAGAATCCATCACGGTCGCTTCACAAGCTTCTGCCAGTGAGGTCTAATCTTCTTGATCTGAATTTGATACCTCTTGCTTGAGGGTTGCTTCAAATCGGGCCTCGCAGGCCTTTCATGGCAATTGGCTGTTAAACGTTTTGAACGGATTCCAGGTTCGCGACAGATAGGTTGAATCTCGAGGCTGAGAGTGATCCTTGGCTACACAATCTCAAGAGCAATTCCTTACAAGTCTTCACAGGACCGCGCAAAACATTTTTTTTGAAAGTTTTTAAGAAAGCGACAAATCGCTCTTGTTGAAGATAGTGTGAAACCAGTCTGGATGAAGCTAGGGTCCTTATCAGTACTCACACTGACAGGCATGATTTCATTCATAAAAAGGCTTAGCATGCCTCTTCTTTTCTCAAAATGATCAAAATTTTGCAAAACCTGAGGAGTTCCTTCCTCTTTGTTTTTAACACCGCAGTGCTCAAAAAGGGGTTTTGAAAAAAACTTAGGTCATTACAATGATGTTCAAGGCACAAGAGAGTAGGTAGAATGTACTGTCGTTCCATTCGCCTTCTCTGGCACAACTAACTCACACTGAAAGCAAGCATGAAAATGAGATAGCCACAGCTGTTTCATTCAGATTTGTTGGTATAACTGGCCCCTCGGCAGAGACAGACTCAAAAACCAAAAATGGGTAATTACAAGACAAAACGGTGTTCGGGGCAACAACCCCGGAATCACCTGGCATTCTATACAAAAAGGGAGGGGTTGACTCGCTACAACAAGACAGACCCGTAAGCAAAAGGACTGACTCAATACAATGAGACAGACTCAAAACAAAACAAAACAAAAGATTGACTTGACACCCAAGCCAGAATTTACAAAATTCGTGTTCGTAGATGCTCAAAAATGCGTGCTAGACGCCACATCCAAAATGCACCAGGCACTGCCCGCAGGCGGTTCACCCTTCGATTACATACTCGCAGTATCAGTGTCCTCAAAATCCAATAACTGGGTAGTAACGGACTTGGCTGAGGTGGGTGGGAGGATAACCTCGTTGTCAATCAAATCTTGTACCTCATGACGGAGGCGGAGGCAATTATCGGTAGCATGACCGGTTTGTTGGTGGTACGCACAGTACAAAGCAGCATCATGTGTAGTAGGGAGATTCTTCGGGAGGGGTCGAGGCTCCAAGGGTTTAAGGTGTCCCCTCTCAGCAAGGATCTGGAGTGCCTTGGACAACGACATGTAGAGAGCATGGAAGACCCTGCGCCCTCGGGGCAGGTACTTTGAAGGTTGAGCACTCTTGCTAGACGCACTAGCGAAAAGGTCGACAGACACTGCCTTAACTTTCTGGTCTTTCCTGGGTGCAGGGTTGGGAGCAGAAGGAACTGTTCTGGCATGACGGGGCCTATCCCGATTCTCTGACTGACTTGAACTACCTTCAGGTGGGGTGGGGAAAGCATCCTCTATAGCTTTTGTCGCAACTACAGATATCTGTTGCTTGTTCATCCCCCCGGCTTTCAAAGCCCCGACTGCCCACAGCAGTTGTTCGATAGGATCGGCATCTACCTTCATTTTGTCTTTACCTCTGACCTTGGCCTGATCAAGGGTTTGGGTTGACGTTGACATGTCATTGTTATAGTTGGAGGCCATCTCCGGTTGGCTAAGTTCAATCACGATCCATCCCAACAGCGGGGGCTCCTAGGGTACAAAGCTTCCGGCATATGGTGCGGCTGGTGGCGAGGCAGACATTCCATAGGCGAGATCCGCCATGGACCTCTGGAGATCACCTATCATCCCCATCAGTTCAAATGTAGTAGGCTCGCGAGCTTGATATAGTTGAGGGGTCCAAACCGGGTGTGCGGCGGGCGACCTAGGTGGATGCGGCATATCAATATTGGTCTCACTTTGTGGAGTGATTCCTTGACCCAACGCGGCTGTCATAACCACGATCTCTTCTGAATTCTGCGTCATCATAGGTCTTGCCTTGGCAAGAGGGAACACTGAGTATTCTGGAACTCTCCGAACTGAAAGGAAAAACAAGCAGCACTTCAGGCCAAACGGATCAAACACAGGTGAAGCCGAACAACTGTACTCTACTACTGATCACTGTTCCCCAGAAATCACTGTCTCACAAAACACCGAATCGAATATCCACAGACGTAACTGATTCTCGCAAACTGATACTGGTGCCCTCAGGCCTGGTACTCAAACTCGCAAACTGATATGTGTGTTCCTTGTAAAGATACACTCTAAAAGCACATAGCAAATAAATGAGAGCCAATACACTCCTATGTTGGGGTAGGGTTTCCCTGTCCTATTTTCTCAGGAGCTAGGGTTGTACTACGCACGCAGTGGCTTCAAACAACCTAACATCGGGTAAGCAACCTGTCCTAGTTTGGAATGGTCACTATGGATTCCGAATATGCACTAGGTCGAATGGTCGAAAAGGGTGCCTTGGTAAAACTGGGGTTTGTGTTCCCATACTGGCAGAGCCCGCAACCGGTCAGCCTTATGGCATGCTTTGACAAAGTCAAGCCTACGGCAAGCCGCTCAGGAATAGCAGATGGCCAACACGGTGTCCTAGGCGCATCAATGCACATGCAATGCAAAGAAACACATAAGTGTAGTCAAAATAGGATATCACGAGTTCGAGTCAAACTCTCTAAAATCCCCAGCAGAGTCGCCAGAAAATGTAACACGCCCGCGGGGGACCCCGCGCTACACGCTACAGTTCGGACTCGATTTTGTTGTCACGGTTCTAAATCTAAACCAAAGAGTCCAAATCCGGCAAATCGTTTTGAGAAAAACAGATTTTTGAAAAGAAGCGCCAAACATGGACCGCTTTGCCAGATACAGAGTCGCCACCTAAATATTTTTTAATGGGGAAATTTAGGAAACCCTGACTCGGTGCCAAAGGCCATGTGTCCGTCATCACCAAAGTTGCCTCGGCTCGGGAGCTTGGGTACGATTGGGGAAGGTCAGCTATGAGCACCCCCTCTCGCCCGGTCCGAACACCGGCCTCTACTAACCATGATATCTAATTTTGAAAACGTTATGTGTTCTTATTCCAGTTATTAGCCTAGAATTACTATGTTATGCGCGCAGCAAACAAGTATAGACTAGATTGCCTAATTTGGAAATAAGCATTGCATATCCGTTTGTTTTGAAAAACACTTTGGAATTTGCTACTCGCAAGTAGGCTAAAAATATGGATTTCAACGAGTTTTTCCAACTCAGACAATCCAACCTTCACTCACAGGCAATCAAACAGTTTATCTCACATAAGCATCTAGCCACATGGTAAGCATGCTGTCATGATAGCATTCACACTCATCTGATATGCTAAAGCAGGAAAATACTTACGTCGTACTCTGCGCCAAAAACAATAAACTAGTTAGCAAACATGCATGGTCCTAGTTCATGTCAAATTGACTAATGCAACGCATACAGGATGCAATTAGGGTAGGCTCGGCTAACCTAAACATGGCATGTGAAATGCAATCAATTGATGCACGTATTCAATTTGGAATTGAAGTACAAATGCAGTTGGCATGATGTACCGAGCCCGGTGCATGCAAGACAAATGTATGGATGCACGCATGCATAGCATGAGGTATGCTAATTTAAACATGCCCTAATCTACCATCATAAGCGGGTAAATAAAAGGGAAGAAACAAGTGGGGGTTGGAAGACATGCACACATACACACCCACACTTATTACAGATTTGCCCTCGCTCGGAGGGACCAAATAAATATTACAGATAATTAACCTACAGGCTAATTAATTATTACAAATTACCTAATTAGTTAACAAACTAACTAAGCTAGGAAAAACAGTAAACCGACTCGGGAAGAGTGCCCAATGCAATGCATGCTCGGGTCTTGCTCTAAGCGCCGCCATACATAGATCTCTGTTTTCCTACTCGCCCTCTGAATACTGTCAAAGTCTCTGAATTGCTTCCCTGGACATTGGGAGACACCACCGGCTGAGTAGAATTGCCACCGGCAGTGGGGTGTGGTCATCGGCTGTTGATGAGTCCATCGGCCACCAATTGATTGCCGGCCGGCACTCTGTGCAATCGATCGGCAAGAAATTCCTGCAGAACCTGTTTGACAGTAGCAGAGGACAGAGCCTTGCATGGCAATCCAATTCAAGCCATATATGCACCAACCATGTCCCTTATCATGTTAGTGACTCAAGGGGACATGCTTCTTGGTTCTCGGACCACCAATCGCGCATTTCAATGCGTGATGGCCCAAGAGACCAAGTGTGCACATTTTGATGTCAAATGCAATGCAAACCACATAATCACATAAGAGGGCCAACCTCTATCATACTCATTTCAAGAGGCCAAGCATGTACAATGCAATGCAATTTCTAAATATGTGAGTATGCGAGCTAGCATGCAACATAGACAATGCAATGTAAGAATGCAAGTATGTAAACACACATACAAGACAAGCATGCAAACTAAGCAAAGGGGTGGACTTAAACATGACTTGGGAAGCCCTAAGTAGGCCCAAAACAGTGGCCAAAATGCAAAGGAAATGAGGCCAAACACATATACATACATGCACATGTCAAGGCACAAACCTAAGCATTAAGCAAGCAACTTTCAAGCACACTTAAAAGAGGCTAAGTATGGATAACTAGTATGCATAGAAAGCTCTGAAAATCATGCAAGAATATGATGCCAAACCAAGCAAACAAGATAAGCAAGGCATGCATAGAAGATTCAAAATTTGAAGCAAGCTAAAGGGGTATTGGACCACTCTTAGCAAGACAAACATGGCATGCATTAAACAACTTAAAAAAAACAAATTTTTTAGCATGTTAAAGCAAGGCCAAATGACTACTTAGATGGCATCTAAGTGGCTCAAATATGAAGGCATACGCAAATGCTTAACACGGAGCATAAGGCACAAACTCTTGAAACATCGAAGAGCCACGAAATGCAAGTATACAAGCATGCTAAGTGGACTGAAATGACATGGAAAATGGTCCCAACGCACTAAATCAAAGCGAGGATGCATGCTATACATTCACACAGTTAAGGCCAACTAGCCAAAATGCAAAGGAGCTATGCAAAGCATGCTAAAGCTGGCCCAAACAACTGAGGACAGGCCTTAAACATGGCAAAATAAACACAAAAGCTTCACAAGACCAAGCCTAAAGCATGCTAGAACAATGGTTTACAACCTAAAACATGTTAAGGCCTAAACATGGCATTACAAGGTAGGTATGCTAAGCATGCATGGTGTACCAAAACCAACTTAAAAACATGTTCTATTATGGCAATATGAGCATGAAAAACAGCCAAGGCATGATCAACAAACCCTCAAACATGGTGCTCCCTCAAGAGGCCAAAAATGGTCCTTTTCAAGGACAACAAGGAGAGGGGGTAGCCCTCTTCTTCTTGGGACTTCAAGGCACCATCCTTACCACTGAAATCCCTCAAGATTTCAGTGGTGAGGAGGCCCAAACACCACAGTCCCGAAGCTCACTCAAAATAGCACAAAATGGAGCCCTTCAAGGCTTAAGAGGGGTCAAACACCTCCAAACCACAAAACACTTTAAACAAACTATTTAGAGGGACTAAAAAAAAAACTTTTTTATGTTATACACTAAGCACAAAAACAGTTCGAAGATAGGCAAAAATGGAATGCAAGAATGGGGTAAAAAGGGGTAAGATTGTTACCCTTGAAGAGCCTCTTCAACAATGGTGGACCAGCCCCTTCCTTAAGCTCAAAATAGCTCCAAAGCTTCAAGAACAGACCTCTGGCCTTTCACAAACTAAGAGAAGGTGTAACACTATGTGTTTGTGTGCAATAGTAGGCCTAAACACACACAAACACAAGAAAATGAGAGATATAGATATAGGAAGTATGTATAAACCCTAACCCTAATCCAAAGCTCTCTCTAAACTTTTTCTAACCAAAGTCTCTAACCCTAAGGCCAAGAGAGAAGGGCTCCTCTTATAGAGGAGCCAATCTTGTAAAGCTTACCAAGGAAGCTAACAAGAAGGCTATCCCTCCATGCACGTGTATGGAGGGGAACAAAATGCAAGCCAGTTGTTTTAAAATATCTGCAAAAGCAGATGAACAGTAGTCGGCTACTCAAAATTGCCATTTTGACAAATTGGACTGCTGACCGGCAACAAAGAATGCCGACCGGCAATATACATTGCCGATGGCAACACAATATCAGCCGGTGGCCTCTAGCCATGGCCGGTGATGTGTGGGGATGCCTCACAAGGTATTCCCTGCCCCTCCAAGGCAAAATATAAGTGTTTGGTGCAAAACCAGACACTAAATAGTCGAGTTCGGAGATCCTGAGGCAAGGCGCGTAGCCGAGACCTCCGGGAACTCCAAACGAACACAAACATGGATGATCACCGGGTGTTCAAACGGTAACATCCAAATCTTGAGGACGGTCAAAAATGGGGTGTCTACACACACACACAACATACACTTTCTGCATACAATCTACTTTCTGCTTTACCCGAACACTGCACACACTGTACACTGCACTGCTTTACAATCTCTATATACATCTGATATATACTCACTGTCTACCTTCTACGCTATCTGTACACTACACACATCAGATATCTTTGACCTTGCTTAGCATCTGCTTTACATTCTATGTATATATACTCAAGGTTGTCTTTGCGCCTTCTGGAGTTATGGGTGTATGCCTGTTTCCCGAGGCTTGCCCCAGAGCCTGAGGTAGAGATACCCCCCATGGTGCCATACTCACGCAGATTTGACGGGAGATGCCAGCGGAAGCCCCAAGAGTCATTCTCATTCTTGCGCCGTTTCTTTGACATTATGACCGCCGCAGAGGTAACTCAAACCTTACAGTGATTTCAGCTTTACTTCATACTGCATATACAATGGTAGCTAACAATCTGTATATTTGCTATTTGCAGATTACCTGGCAGCCATGGGCAATGATGCTTACTGGTAAGGGATTAGTTTGCCGGTGCTCGGGAGGCTTCCTGATTTTGGATCCTGCTCAAGGGCCCAGTTTGCCGAGCGTGGTTCCTTGGGGAGCGATTCCTGTGACAGAGCCTCGGCTTCCCTGAGCCGGTGGTTCCGATGCCACCTCCCACATACATGAGGGTCACAGAGAGGTATACCACGTAGAAGATGATCGACTTCACCAGAGGTTGGGATGCTGACTTCTTTAGGTGTGATGGCGATTACACTACCTTTATCCAAACATACGTCATGCCACCGCTCACCGGCGCTCGTGGAGGCGAGAGAGCCAGAGCTCGAGTTGCAGGAGAGAGAGCGAGTGGATCCAGGGCACTCCGGGCTCATGAGAGGAGGAGTTCCCAGATGAGATAGAGAGTGGGGTGGCCAAAGCTGGCTACCACATTGACTTGCTGGGGATCCAGAGGGGAGACTTATCAGGTTCTTATTGAGCCTCCACCAACTGGTCACGAGCTCGTCGGAGTTCGAGGCCCGACTTCGGTATGTACCACACCGTACATTTTGCACATTCAATTCATTTCAATTATGCTTTGTAGACCATTGATCATTTCAACACATTTGCAAGCTTCCATAGAGTACACCAGACAGGCTCTCGAGCTGGCAGCTTCTCTTATGGGGATGGTTCAGATTAGTCTGAACCTACTCAGTCTGTACAGGATCTCGATAAGCTTCCTTCAATTTGTACTTCACAAAGTTTTTTTTGCTAATACATTAGCATTTCAATTGCAATTTATTACATGTGAGAACACCACATTGATATACTGCTCTCATACACTGCATTTCATCATCATACTCATCTTCGCATACCATAACTGATGCATTTGACAAACTGCACTTTTCAGGTCCCTTTTCAGATGCCACTTCCTCCGGGCGCCCCAGCAGGAGCTACAGCAGGACCTTCAGTGCCTCCCCCAGCAGCAGAGACAGAGAGACGAGTGCTGAGGCGGAGCCAGACGTTCTCGTGCCGAGAGAAGTTCATCAGAGCCTATCCTAGAGGATGAGGAGGCAAACAAGAATGCGGAGCTAGCAAGCCCACAGTCAGAGTCATTTGAGGGTAGAGACGATGGCACCGGCTCAGGTTCTGAGGTTGGTGGCACTGCTAAGGAGGGGAGCGGAGATGGCTCTGGATTGGGTTCCAGCTCAAATTTAGATAGCGGGGCCGATGGCGACAACTCTGAGTCCGCCCAACCGCGGAAGAGGACGAAGACGGCCTCTCCATCTTGAGACAGCTGGCACAGATTCAGATGCTTTTTGCTTTAGTTTTCTTTTTACTAGTTGTTAGCACATTGTATAGCCTTAGGTAGCTTTATTTTCTTTAAAACTTGTACTCTTTTTGTAAAAAGAAACCATGATTGGAATGGAAAACATCTTTTGGTTTAAAAAAGTGTTACATTTTTCATTCTAAGCATCGCATAACATCGCACAACACGAAAATGAGATTAATTTTTGTTGAAAACTGTACATCCAAATTGCATTGTCTTAATCAGGTAGCAAACCAACTAACAACTGAACAAAACAAAACAACTCGAAAAATAACACGAATACAACTCGATAAGCAATACAACAACTCGATAAGCAACTTTGACAAAATTCTTAAAGAAAGATAGAAAAAAAAAGCACCAAGAGTGGAATAAAACATAGGTTCTTGGCATTTTCAACACATAGAAGGACTAGAAGGCAAAATAGAAGGTCACCGGCCATCAACATATGCTGTTGGCCATCTAAAATGGTTGTCGGCCACAAGTGTTGGCTGGTCGGCTACAAAATTGGCTGGTCGGCCACTAATACTGGCTGGTCGGCCATCAATGTAAGGAACCTCCAGATTGTTGCCACCTATCTCCCACTAACTTCCTTACCTTCTACAAAAGCTCTAGCTTCGTGGTTTCTTCATTTTAGCTCTATTTTTGCCCCAAATGGAACCATTCTTTGCCAAAAAACTCTCACCTTCGATTGCAACTTTGGATGGCTCGGAAGAGTTGAATTTTCGAGGTTTCGGGATAAATGCACTATTCCCACTGAGCCGTACTCCATTGTGTTTTTCATTCCTCCATGCCACGACTAGATGTTGGAATTCGATTACACACGTTTTTAGCATCAGGGGACAAGAGGTATGTCCCACAATCAAAGAATTCCAAGCTTTGATGGAGTCCCGGCGTGACGAGGAAATCTTGCCCCAGTCTCATTTTGGCCACATCCAAGCTTTGGGAAGGATGTGCGGGCTTACTTTACAGGATGCCTGATCTTTGGTCCACAATAGGGAATTGGATATTCCAAGCATGATTCATCGATTTTCTGATGCTGGCGACCTCAGCGACCGTTTTTGGAAAAGTTTTCGGCAACATGCCCTTTGCTTATGTATGTTAGCCCATTTCCTGCTTGCCCCTGGCTTCAGAGGGTCTACCATTCGCTTGATCGAAGTAGCTCAAGGCTTGAAAGAGGGTAAGAGCTGCATTGGCTTAGCACTAGCCGAAACTTTAATGGGCTTGGATGTTTTTCATAGCCGGGAAACAACCAAGTTTGTAGGGAGTCCACTACTGTTGCAGTTAATGTTTCCCACCCTTCTCACTTGTGTTTCTCACATCACTTGGCCCTCAGGCTCTATTTTTCTCTCAAAACCCTTTCTCACTTTTCTCTCCACGTACACCTCTCTATTCTTTAATCTCTCTTATTTTTCATCCATCTCTAGATATGGTTGATGGATAGGTTGAAAGTAGTGGACTCTTGCCCAGTGTATTCAGCGCGTGACTATTTCTTCTATCCAGGGTGAACCAATTTCTCGAACGAGGGATGGTGGTGCCATTGGATGTGCAACAGATCTGCTGTTGACAATGCTTGGCGTTGCCCTTGGTTTGATCTGCCTAAGATGAGCTACAGCATGTCTCAGCAGCCTGGCATTCAGTTCGTTGGCTTGACACATTGTGTCTTTTACTTTCCATTTCAGTCTAGGTGTCAGTTCAGACATGACCAGATCTGCCCAGAAGAGGGGATAGAGTACCCAGCTTCATTTCTGATCCGAGGCTCACAGCTAGCTCGGTATTCCACTGCATGGAGAACAAGAGAACTTCTGGTCCCCACTCCCACTTTCATTTGCACCCTTTCTGGCGAATGCATAGCTTGGCTTGAAGATGAGGCACAAACCGGGCCTACTTTGGCATCTGAAGCTTCTACAAGCTCTAGGAGGGGACGCAGGAACACCTAACCATGCCCCAAGTTTATTGTTTTAATCTGTACTTTCAAGTTTTCTTTGTGAATGTAATAAAAAGCAATTTTAATTTGTATCAAGAGTCGGAGAACTCTGCATTGAAATCAGTGAAACTAAAGGTTGTGGGTATTGAAAATTTTCCGTTTGGTCCAAAAATGGTCTAAGTTGTGAAAAGATTAATTTGAACAAAATCAACTTTTATTAAAACTTTTCAAAACCATTTTCGATATGGATCACAACTAGACACGCCCGAGATCTATCCTTGAGATGTACAATCCCGAATCCAACAACTGGAACCCTTGTCTGAATAGCACTGCACTGGAGATCACAACCACACTCTTGGATGCAGAAAAGACAAAGATGACCAACATGATCACATGGACATAGTTGATTCGGAAGTGTTTATGGCTGGACTTCATAATGAAGTTGCCTACTTATCCCAAAGATGGGAATTAAGTCTTACGTAGTTCGGTTTGGGTTCACTTGGGTTTTAACACTCTCCTTTTGCGCTCTAACTTTTGTCAAGGCCGCCCTTTCTGGGTTTTCAACCTTGCGAGCTTAGTTTTTCTTGTTTCAAATTTTTTGTGCTCTAACTTTTGCCTAGGTCGCCCTTATGGGTTTTCGGCCTAGCGAGCCTCTCAAGGATAGTATTTCTTCAAGTTGTCCATGTTGATTGGCTGGTAGAATTAAAGGCCATCTAGGTCTATAAGAACGACAGCTCCACCCGACCAAATAGACTTGATGACGTAAGGACCAGTCCAATTAGGTCTGAAGTTGCCCCTGGGGTCGTGAATGGGAGCTCGGTTGTCTTTGAGCACCAAATCCCTTCTTTTAGATTCCTGGACTTAACTTTCTTATTGAAAGCCTTGGCAACTCTATGTTGATAACCTTGGACATGATACAGTGCTTTCATCCTTCTCTCGTCAAACAGCATAAGTTCTTCGAACCTGTTCTGCTACCAATCTGCCTCTGCTATTTGGCACTCATCCATAACCCGTAGCGATGGAACCTCAACTTCAATTGGAAGAACAACCTCCATCCCGTAAACCAGAGAATACGGAGTTGCCCTTGTAGAAGTTCAAATTGACGTCCGGTAGCCCCAAAGAGCAAATGACAACTTATCTGAAATGATCTCATTTGGGACTCCATAGTGACAGATAATGTTGTTCCTAATGAACTTAGCTACGTGCGACACCTTCAGCACTGCATAGGATTGGGTCTCGACCCACTTTGTAAAGTAGTTTATGGCCACCAAGATGTACTCATGCCCATTCGACCCCTTCGGAGTAACTGCCCCAATCACATCAATCCCCCAAACTGAAAATGGCCACGGTGAAGTCATTTTATACCGCTTTGATGGCCGGATGTTCATGTGATTCGCATGGATCTGGCATTTGTGGCATCGCCGAACAAAGCCAATACAATCCTCCTCCATGGTTGACCAATAATAACCTTGTCTGAGAACTTTCCGAGCTAGCATCACCCCGCTCATGTGCGCTCCGCACTCTCCTCCGTGGATGGCCTCCATCAGGCGCTTTGATTCTTCGGTGTCAACACACAGTTTATGCATTCCCAAATGACCCCTTTTGTATAACTTACCCCCGCAGATGATGAACTGAGCGGCCATTCGCCGTATTGCTCTCTTATCTTTGGCATTTGCCCCTGGTGGATAAGCCTCATTTTCTAAGAAGTTCTAGATATCGTGATACCAAGGATTCTGATCTTGTACTTCATCAATTATGGCAATCAGCTCATAGGCCGGCACATACCTCTGTTCAGTGATGATTGGATGTATCCAGACTCCCAAAAGGATGTCCACCATGGAAGATAGAGTGGATAAAGCGTCAAAGAACTTGTTGCTCTCTCTTAACAGATGCGTGAAGGTTAGCTTCTTAAATCTTGAAATTAGAACATCCAGGGTTTGGTGATAGATTTTCATCATTTCTTCTTTAACCTTCCAGTCTCCTTTCGCTTGAGACACAACCAGGTTTGAGTCCCCAATGACGTCTAACCGTTTTTCCCATAATTCCAGGGCAGCTTCCAAGCCAGCGATACATGCCTCGTATTCTGCTTCGTTGTTTGAATCCTTGAATCGGAGTTTGAAGGCTAAGGGCATGTGGGAATTGTCGGGCACTATTAGCAACACCCCAATCCCATACCCATATTGATTAGATGCTCCGTCAAAGTACATAGTCCAGATCTCTTCTTCGACTTGTAGAATGTCCTCATTTGGGAACATATACTCTACTGCTTCATCTCCCTCCACTGGGTGATCGGCTAGGAACTCCGCTACGGCTCTCCCTTTCACAGACTTGCGAGTCATGTACTTCAAATCGAATTCGAAGAGAAGAAGCAACCAATGGGCTAGCCTACCCATAAGCGTTGGTTTCTCAAAGAGATATTTGATGGGATCTAATCTTGAAGCCAGAATTACAAAGTGAGCTAATAGGTAGTGCCTTAACTTCCTGGTAGCCCATACCAAGGCCAAACAAGCCTTCTCAAGCGGAGTGTAACGGGTCTCATATTCTAGCATTTTCTTGCTCAGGTAGTAGATAGCCTTCTCCACTTTATCCTCAGATTCCTGTGCAAGCATACAGCCCATTGTCGTGTCGGTCACTGACAGATACAAAATCAACGTCTTCCTCGACTCTGGCGGTGACAACATAGGTGGGTTCTGTAGATACTACTTGATCTGCTCGAAAGCAACTTGGCATCAGTCATGCCATTGGAACTTCTTTCCTTTCTTCAGGAGACCAAATAGTGGTTCACAAGTCAAGGTTAATTTTGCAATAAACCATCTTATGAATTGCACTTTACCCAGAAAGCCGCGTACCTCTTTTTCAGTCCTTGGTGGTGGTATTTCTATTATGGCCTTGATTTTGAAGGATCGACTTCGATGCCCCTTTGTGTAATCAAGAACCCCAGCATTTTCTCTGCTGTAACACCAAAAGTACATTTATGAGGATTCAGTCGTAACCAATACTCTCTGATCTGTTGGAAAAATTTCTTCAAGGCTGTGTAGTGGCCCTCCCTTTCCTTGGACTTGACAATCATGTCGTCTACGTACACCTCAACCTCTTTGTGGATCATATCATGCAAGATTGTAGTTGCAGCCCGTTGATAAGTAGCTCCAACATTCTTCAAACCGAACGACATCACCCTATAGCAGTAGGTTTCCCACGGGGTGGTGAAGGTAGTTTTCTCCCTATCTTCGGATGCGATCAAAATTTGGTTATAGCCGGAAAACCCATCCATAAAGGAGAGCAGCGCATGCCCCGCAGTGAAGTCCACCAATTCGTCGATATGTGGCAGAGGAAAGTGGTCCTTTGGACTAGCTTTGTTCAAATCTTTGAAGTCCACACATACCCGAATTCTGCCATCCTTCTTCGGCACTGGAACTATGTTGGACAACCAAGTAGGATACTCAGATACTAACAAAAACCTTGCACCAATCTGCTTGGTGACCTCTTTCTTGATTTTCAAAGCCCAATCCGGGCGGATTCTCCGAAGCTTCTGCTTAATGGTCAGACCTCCGGGTCAAGAGGGATCCGTGTCAGTGTTTATAATCTCAGGATCGATTCCAGGCATGTTTTCGTAGGACCACGTGAAAACATCTTTGAAATCTTTTAATAAAGCGACTAAGTACTCGCGTTCCTTTGAACACAACGTGGACCCGATCTGGACCAGATGCGGATCTTTCTCAGTACCAATGTTAATTAAGGTGATTTCATCAACCAAAGGTTTTACAAATCTCTCCTGCTCTCGATCAATCAAATGTTTCAAAATCAGAGGAATTTCTTCCTCGTTGTTTTCATCAAAGTTTTGAAAGTCCTGATAAATGTAGTAAACTAAAGGCACAGAAAAGTACTCAAAAGCAGCAGCGATACCATTCTCATTAACAACTTCTAGTTCGTCTGATTCTTTGGTTACAACCGACTCAAAAGAAAATGAAAAAGACGATCTAGACAAAACAATGGCATTCGGGATATCAACCTTAGGAATACCGGACTCTGACTCAGAAGAACTAGAATTTGATTCCGACTCCACAGACTCTATGGAATCAGATTCTGGTTCACCACCTGACCTAGAACTGCTAGACAAAAACCCTCCTCGTACTGCCAAACGAGGGAGGGTGCGATAGATGTGTCGAGAATGCCAGAAGAAGGGCCCACAACCATTTGATCTCTAATCATGGAAATAGAGAAGTCATCTCCCAAGCACTCCGGTGTGATCTGATGATCTGAGAGGAGACAAGCCAGCGCTGCTCCTATCTCGAGTTCTGTGCTATCGGACTCATCCTCTTTGCACTGCTCAGCCTCAGCTGGTGGGTTAGTCTACGCATCTGCAACTTCATCCCCTTGCAACTGTAGGTCAAAAAAGATCTCGAAGCCGGGCAAACACCGCTTCTCAGAATTCAGCCATGGCTCCGGAAAGTCGCAAAACGGGAAATCCTCCCCCTCCCAGACAAAGCGTCCGTTCAGGGTTCCTTGAATAGGTCTATGCACCAGCTCGTAGTGCTTCCCAGCTTGCTTAGCCTTGGCTCTTCCTGCGATCTCTTTTCCTTTACTTACCCAATCCTCTCTGGTAGGCGTGTAACCTAAATCAAATGTATAAGGGTTATGCGGCACTTCAGCCAATGCAACGACGCCCTTCCGGTCACTCCTTCCCAGTCCCATTCCGAGCATGTGTTGAAGCTTATTCATGAGGTAAACAAATTGCGCACTGACATACAGTCCCTCATCAACAGCCAAAATATCCTGCACCACTCAGGCCTCGGCCAAGGTGAACCCAGACAGAAAGACATCCTCCTCGACGTGCACAATTTCCAAAACTAGTGTAGTAACCTCTGGCCGCGGATGTATGGAAGAGTTCCCAAAAATAATTGCTACCCCCTTCCCATAGGGATACTTCAACATCTGATGTAAAGTGGAAGAGACAACTCTCACCTGGTGCAGCCACGGCAGCCCAATGAGCAAATTAAAGGTGGCCAGAACATCCAGAACATGGAACTTGATGTCCTGTTGCGCCAGGCCAACCTGAGTTTTGATTCGTACTGTCCCCATCACCTCTTGACTTGTGTTGTCATAGGCCCGAATCACCTGGGCTGTTGGTGCAAAATCTGCCGGCTCCAAGCCGATGGCGTAGGCAATACGCGATGGGCACACATTGATTGCAGATCCCGTATCAACCAGGACAATTGGTATCCATTTTTCCTTACACTTCACAGAGATATATAGCAGCTTGTTATGTTCAGAGCCTCAGGCGGTAGTATTTTATCTGTGAAGGTTAAAGTTAATGAAGCGCCACCTAGGAACACCAATCCCACCAACTGCTCGGGAGTTGTATCAATAGAAAGCTTAGCCTTGTCCATGGCTGAATGGACGACTTGTCTATGAACCCGCGAGGCCATAAACAATATCCAGATGAAGATATCTGCTTGAATTTTCTTCAGCTGCTTCAGTACAGTATAGCTTCCTCATTTAACAGTTTATCTTTCTATTTTTTTGCTTCCTTGTCTTTCCCAGACGCCTCTGGCTTATCCAAATGTGGGGGCTTGAAGTACCGCCCACTCCGGGTCATATGGTCGACCTCCTCGGTGTACGAAGTATGGTCTGGTTGATTTTGCCCCCAGTCCTCATCAGTATGGGCAAGACGCAAATCATCATCTTCTCACCATATCCCTTCGGCAACCGACAAACAATTGTTCGGTTTTACTGTTACTGTTCTTGTGTTCGCAACACATTCTATCCCCGCAGGACCTTTGGCTTTTCTAGCCCTTTGATCATTCTCGATTCTCTCTTGTTCAAACCGCTTCAGCACGGCTTCCTGTTCCGTGTCAGTTGTACACAAACTGTCTAATTCCTGAGCAAAATTCTCAGTACCGGTGCTCTCCGGCAACTCGCCCTTGTTCTCGACCATTCTGGCCGTCGCAGACGTTCCTGTTTCTGACTGTCCCTATTTTGGCTGAGACCCCTCATTAACATCCGGCTCATCATTGAGCCACCCGACATTATCTGTTCATCCATTTAGGTCAAACCAGTTGATGCTCACATCTCCCGGATCCTGTTCAACAAAGAACTACAGATTGGGGATGTCCTCCTCAAGCTCCGCTAAATTATCTAGCCCCTGACTCGGCCCGTCCTCCCAGACGACATTTACCTCCATCCCCATTGGCAATTCCACCCTCGACTTAGCTTGGCTGGTTGGCACGATATAGTAGCAAGGTTTGTATGCTCCCTCCGTTAAGCTCTCAGATCCCTTAGGCTCTGAACCAACGTTCCCATTCTCCTCCAAGGTCACCCCGGCTTTTTCTTCGAGAGTCACCACCACTGGCTTGGGTTGGGTTAATGACGTGCTCATCATGCACAAGTCTGTGCTTTCTGGAATGAACAACGTCGGCTTGGGTAGGTGGGAGGGAGTGATGTATATGTTGGGGTCATATGGAACGGTCATTGTTTGGATTAGGTTTACATGCTTGGGTGGATGAGGGGGGGTTGTTATGTGGGGGGAGAGGGTTTGTGGTGACATTTGGCTTGTCTAGAGGCGCTATCACCTTGTTGTTAATGAGATCTTGGATCTCATGACGGAGTCCGAAGCAGAGGTCGGTATCATGACTGTGCTGCTGGTTAAAGGTGCAATACTTGGCCGGGTTATGTGTAGGAGGGAGGAGATTTGGCAGTGGGTGTGGTTCTAGGGGCTTCAGATGCCCTTTTCTAATTAGAATCCCCAAGGCTTTGGTTAGAGACATGTAAAGGGGGGTGAAGGTCCTTTGGCCCCTGGGTGGGTACTTTGCAGGTTATATGGTGGCTCCAGATGTGCCGGTGAAGGCTGTGGTTGTTTTTGGCATGGTGGTGACCATGCCGACGTCAAAAGTTCTTGCGGCTACATTGATACTCGTAGCTGCATTCGAACCGCATGTAAACGCCCTCTTGAGCTGCTCCTTTTCCTGGTCAATCAGACCTTGTTTCATAGCATCTTCTATCTGTACCTCTATCTCATGCAAGTCAGCAAAGGTGGGGAGGGGTAAGACAATCATCTTCTACAGCAGCTTCGGTTGCAGATTTCGTACGACCATTCTTATTTGGTCTTTCTCAGCTGGCCTGGTGGTCATCATGGAGGCCTTGGCCCTCCTTCGACTCTTGCCTAGTTGCTTCGAGATCACGAGTGATGACCTCGATTTGAGTATTGTAAGAATATTGGGCAATGAAGGCCTCGGCCATCTCTTCCCAGCTCCTTTTCACTGAATCCTCCAGTTTGGCATACTAGATGGCCGCAATACTCGACAGGGTCCGACCAAAGAGAGATAGTTTATGGAGTCTATTCAAGCCCATCAGGCACAGAATATTGGAGAACAGCCTTAGGTGGACCATAGGATCGCCCAAACCGTCGAAGCGATCTATATGAGGCATTTTGAACCTATCCGGCAATGTCACCACTGAATCTGTGTAGCCATCCTCTCTGTCCACGATCGAGTTAACTCCCTGAGCTCGCTTGAACAACTTTTCATGCTTGCTTACTTTCAAAGCAGTTGGATAAACCTCAAATTCGAACGGCGTGTCTGTTGGGTAAGCCGGTGTTTTGGAAGCCTGAGGCAGGACTGACCCCGTTGGAATGTCCGTATTCTCCTGGACATTTGTTGTATCCTAGGGTGTTGGAACCCTAGGCGGGGATGAGTCTTGAAGCTCGGCTCTTGTGGTTCTTCTTCTTTGTTGAAGCTTAGTGATTAGTTTTGCCTACTGGGCTACAACCTCTATCTGACGAGCGGTAGCTTCCGCTTGGTGAGGAGCATCCCGCTACATGGCCTCTATAGTCAGCTGGAGTTGACGCATCATTTCCTCCATACTGTCTGTGAAGTGCTGATCTGTCTGACCAGGTGTATATTCTCTCTCTGAGGTGGAAGCAGAAATCTCAGCCCAACTACGCACAAGTGAGGTAGATAATGACCGCTAAATTGGCGACAGCTATACCGGTGATCTATACCTGATTTCCCTCCGTCTCGTAACCAGGGATAATGAAGCAAACACTGGTTGTCCGTCAATAAGATCCTCAGATTGGTGAATCCTCCAAACTCTGGTCCAGAGTGCTCGGGGGGTATCTGCCTCGTCGGAAATAATGATGAAATACTGTCTTTCAAAAAGGAAAATAAAAGCAAAAAGGGAAACAACAATCAGAAATCAGACAGCATCTCAGCTTAGATAAAGACAACACATAGTTGAAATCATAAGCTGGACAATCTGTACTTAAACATTGATTCGTGCCCCCAAATTTTTACCTCAAAACTGATACCCTCAAATACTGATGTCCTCAGATTGATACTCAGACTTGCAACTGATACATACATTCCTGTAGAGACACACCCTAACAGCACATATCAAGCAAGTGAGAGCCAAAACACCCCTATGGTGGGGGTAGGGTTTCCCTATCCCATTATGTCAGGAGCTAGGGTTTTACTACGCATGCATGCGGTTTCAAACAATCCTACATTCGGGTGAGCAACTTGTCCTAGTTTGGAACAGTCTCTAAGGCTTCCGATATGTAACTAGGTCGATTGGTCCAAAAAGGGTACCTCAGCAAGACCTGCTAATATACCTCTCGCACCAAACACCGAGAAGTGAAAGGTGGATCAAACGGTATGGCAGTGATCCAAATCCAAGGTTTGTGCTCCCATCATGGCAGAGCCCGCAACTGGTCAACCTTATGGCACGCTTTTCCAAGGAAGCCTCCGGCAAACCGCTCAGGAATAACAGATGGCAAACACTGTGACTTAGGCGCACCTATGCAACTAAAATGCAAAGAAACACATAAATGTAAATAGAATAACATATCATGAGTTCGAGTCAAGTTCTCAAAATCCCCAGCAGAGTCGCCAGAAACTGTGGACTCGACTTTCTTCACGTGCCCTCATTTCGGAGAGGCGCAAATTGGTCCCACACAGTTCGGACTCCTATCACGGTTCTGAATCTAATCTCACAAAGTGCAATGTGAGACTGATGAACACCAAAGAGTCCAATCCAACAAATCATTTTGAAAAATTGAATTTGGATCAAATAATGCCAAAATTGGACTGCTTTGCCAGATTACCGAGTCGCCACCTAAATATTTTGTTTTTGGAAAATTTAGGAAACCCTAACTCATGCCAAAGGCCACGTGTCCGTTATCACCAAAGTTGCCTCGGCTCAGGAACTTGGGTACGAGAGGGGAAGGTCCTAAAATGAGCACCCCTGCTCACCTGATCAAAGGGTCAGCCTCTACTAAGCATGATATGTCATTTTATAAACACATGTGTTCTTTATTCTGATTATTAGCTAACTTACTATGTGATGCATACAACATACAAGTATAAATAAAATCACAAGAATTGGGACAAATCAACTCATGTTTGCTTTCGAAAATGGTTTGGAAATGCCACCCTTAAGTGGGCTTAAAAACATGATTTTGCCACTTCGCAAAGTGGGCTTAAAACTCACATTTGATGAATTGTTCCAATTCAAGTAATGAAGCCTTCACCCACAGGCATTCATGTATTTAATCATTTAAGCAAATAGCCTCATGGTAAGCATCCTATCATGGCAACACTCACACTCATGCAAGTATGCTAAAGCGTAAAACTTACAGTGTACTCCGAGCCAAAACAAAAGCTAGTAAGAAATATGCATGATCCTAACTATACAAGATGCCTAATGCAACACATGAAATAATGCAACTAAATAGGCTCGGCTATCTAAGATGGCATATGAATGCAACAATTTGATAACATGCTTTGAAACACGTATTCAAATAAGTGTATTGAAATACAATGCAATTTGAATGATACGCCGAGCCTAGTGCATGCAATACAAATGAATGATGCAAACATGCAAGCATAAGGTATGCTAATCAAAAAGTGCCCTAATCTAACCATCGAAAGCTGTCAAATAAAAGGGAGAAAGACGTGGGATTGGAAGACATGGACACACACACGTACGCTTATTACAACATTGGGCCCTCGCCGAGGAGGGTCTGAATGAATAAGCTAACTAGCTACACTAAGCTAAGCTGCTTATTACAAATCAACCAATTAACTATTCTAGCTAATTAATTATTACAACACAATTGAATAACTAGCTATGCTAAGCTAATTAAAATATTACAAAACAAATTAAACTAATTAATTACAACACTTGTATTAATTAGCTACAACTAGCTAATAAAGCAATGAAGGGGCCTCGCGGGCGAAGGAGATATGCATGCTCGGTTGGCTTCCTCCCGAAAATCCACCACCATGCCTTTGGACGCCTCTGTTTGCACTTTGCTTTGATCTACAAACCTTACACCAATTAACAGACTGCCTTCGCTCCAAAACAAGAACACTTTGAACAACTCTTCAACTGGTGGCTGGTCAGCTACCATAGGTGGCTGTCGGCCACTGCCACTGGCCGGTCGGCCACTATTTGTGGTTGTCGGCCACCACTGGTGGCCGGTCAGCCACCCTTTCCCTAGAATTCTCTTTTTTGCTGCAATGGAGAGTAAACAGAGGCAAAACAGTGTATTCTTCAATGAATGTGTGTACTGTCGCCTCCTTGTCATGTCCCAAGCTCAAAGGAGTATGGTACTCGGCTCTCAAGCCACCAATCAAGCATTTTCATGCATGATGGCCAAGAACCAAGCTTGTACAAGCTTAGTGAATGCGCACATAAGACTCAAAGTGCCACCATCCTATCATGCATAATCAAGGGTGACAACGACCAAGAAACGTGACACGTTTCATCACTTTGAGTATGAAATGTCCCACACTTCTTGTGTTTGGATTGACGTCCGATCCAAACACATGCAATGCAACACAAATGCTTATCTTGCACAAGTTTTACTTGATTCCTTTTGTTTACACATTTCAAGTTACCGATTAATCCTTTAACTGATTAAGTCCAATGTGAAAGTCCTCTAGTGAGAGAGGGGGGGCAACCAAAGGATGGTTTAAGACATGAGAGAGCTCATGCCTTTGGCTAGGAGGAACCCTAAAAAAGGGTTAAAGTCATTGAGCACAAGCTCTATCTCAAGCTTACACAATCGTAAGGTTAACCAACCTCAAAACAAATTAAAAAAAAAATGAAGAAAGGAGGGAGGTTGCAGATGTTTTTAGTGTTGAAATGGTATGAGAAATAGCATCGTAAAATGCAAGCAACACATGCACAGCATGTTAATGACCAAAAGCATTGAAACTAGTAAAGGACACAACACTAGAGGCATGCAATACAATGCTCACATGATCAAGCCCGCTCAAAACAGAGCTATATCATGCCAAAATAGTGGCCTAAACATGCTGAAACTTAGGCATAAAAGGCAAGAAAATCATGCGCACATGTTGGCTCGTAAGCAAGGCATAAAGCACAACTCTCAAAGGCAATGAGAGAGTGATATATGCGAGAGTGTGACAATAATATATGCTCTAAAATCACATGCGAAATGATACTATGGCATGCAAACAACACAAGCAAAGCATGTTGGAGGCCTTGAAACACAAAGCTAGTGAGGCCAACTACACTATAGCTATACAAAGCAAAGCATAGATGACCAAGACCACCCAAAATAGAGCAAAATCATGACAAAACAGAGCCTAAAACATGTTGAGATTAAGCTAAGTTAAGTCATAGAATCATGTTACTTTGTAATGCTAACTAGGCATGGAATAGAGAGACAAGGAGGGAAGGCCACCCCCTCCTATTTTGGACTTAAAAACAAACTTTTGGCAACTGAAATTCCCCTGGAATTCAGTGGTTTAAAGGCCAAAAAAGGTTGACTTTAAAAGCCTTCAAAAGCAGCACAAAAAGCTTCACAAGCCACAGAGCAAAATAGGAGATAACCCCCCTAACACAACAAGGTTGAAACCACCATTTTAAAACCTTAAAATTAGAGTTTTTTATGGTTGAAAATCTAGGTCAGAATAGCTTAAAGAGATGACCAAGCACTTAATTAAAAACAAGCTTGAAAGAGGTAAATCCTTACCCTTGAAGCACAGCAGCAAAATAGGTGAAATTCTTAGCCAAAACCAGCTTTGAGAGCTCAAATAAGACCTCCAAGAACCTCAGCAACAAGGTAGAGGTGTTTGATCTAGGGTCTCTTTGCAAGAGTGTTGGAAATTCTCACTTTCAAGCACAATATATATATAGAGAGAGAGGATTCTAGAGAGGGGCACAAAATTTACTCACCAAAATTTTGTAACCCTCAAAACGGGGGAGGGACCTCCCCTTATATAGAAATACAAGCCTAAGGCTTGTTTCCATCCCTCTATACACGTGTAGGGATGATGGCTTCAGTGAACAACAGCTGGCATAGCTAGCACATAAAATATCTGAAAAATGAGAAAAATGGCCAACGACCATTAGTAGTGGCCGACCGGCCACACATGTGGCCGATCGGCCATCAATGTGGTTGATTGGCCACCACTGATGGCCGGCAGGCACAAGCCATGGCCTCCATATTCAAAGCAACAAGCTCTTGGTCCACAACCTAGCACAAAACAGACAAGTTGAGAGGCTCCAAGGCAGGGCGCTCAATTGAGACATTCAGAGACTCAAAATGAACACGAACATGCGCAAAAAATGATGACGTCCAAGTCTTGAGGATGGTCAAAAATGGGGTGTCTACACCATGTAGAGAGGCAATCCTAACTACACTTCCGCATAGAGAGGAACAAAACCAACCAAGCCACACTACCGTGAGGCAAGATAATCCTAACTACACTTCCGTGTAGAGCGGACAAAACAAACCAAGCCACACTACCGCATGGCAAAATAATCCTAACTACACTTCCGCATAGAGAAGACAAAACAAACCAAGCCGCACTACCGTGTGGCAAGATTAAAGAACAAACCAAGCCAAGCCACACTTTCGCATGGCGAGGTTGAAGGGAGGGAACAAAAATCATACTCACATGACGAGGGTGGGCACCATGATGCACATGAATACAACACAATGCGACATATTATCAGTATGATGACAACATATGCTTTATGCAACATAATAGACAATCGACATAAGATGTAATGCATGTTCCATGAAAGAATAAAAAAAACATGTTCTATGCGAGCCAATTGAAAGCATGTTCTACGCAAGAAAATTGAAAGCATGTTATACACAAGAAAATTAAAAGCATGCTCTATGCTCTACGCAAACCAGATAAACATATGAGTTACGAATGATGAAATGCGCATATGCAACATAACAGGTATGTGAGAGTGCATGTTCTATGCAAAAGAAGATATTAGATATATAAATCGACAAAACGAACAAAAGCAAAGTTTGACAACAACCTCCGACTTACCCCCAGGAGGCTACTCAAAATACTCAAAAGGATACAAATTGGGGCACATTCACGCGCTGAAGTATAGCAGGCCTTGGAACGGCGCAATCGGAATACAATTTTAAGCTCCTTAGAAATCAAATCCAATGTAAATACCAAATTCTTTCTTTTGAGATCCAACATAGGACCTCCCACACACTATTAGTGCAAACGGGGAAGAAAACTAACACTGGGCCACAAAAGGGGCCTACTAGCCACTAATGTAATTTTGGGGGCAAAAATGGGATTTCGGCTTGGGTTTATTAAAACACATCACCAATCTTCATTTCCTCATACCCACAAGTTCAAAATCACTCTCTCTCTCTCTCTCTCTCTCTCTCTCTCTCTCTAGGTGCTTCCTCTCTCGAGATTTGTGCTTTGTACACGTTTTCCAGTGCCCCACGCAAACTTTATTCATAAAACCTATTTGGTCCTCTTCACTTTGAACCGATCAGATTTTGTTCTCGTCAAATGTTTTCAGGTTTTCAACACTTTGGGCTTGTTTTACCCGAGGTTTTCTTGGGTTTTGTGAAGTTTCCAGGGTCTTGACTTTTTCTTCCATTTTCTCTCACCTAGGGTTGACTTATTCCAAGTTTTCCCTTTTTTTTTTTTTTTCTCATTTTTCTTTAGCTTTCACCCACTTTTTAGATGACGGATGACGTTCCTCCTAATGGTGCCCCTCCTGAGGTCCCTATGTTTCCATCTGCTGTCAAGATTGAGGAGCCTATAACTGCTGAGGCTGGCGAGGCAGCGGAGGACATTGCCGTTGATTTCGAGGCCGAGGCAGAGGCAGAGGTCTTCCCTTTAGAGCTTGAGCCTGATTTACTACCATTGAGGGTGAGGCCTTTTGATCCGATCACATACCACCCTCGAACGCACACGATGGTGCCTGGAGGCATGATGTGCTTTGATGACTTCATTGATAGCATGCCAGAGGATATCTTGCTGAGGGAGCCAGACTCCCACCTTTCCCATGGTGCTACTGAGGTACAACCTTTATGTTTATGCTTTACTGCCTTTCATCTGATTGTCTTGCACTGTCCTTCCTCTAATTCTCATCTAAGTCACTCTTTCTTTGCCATAGAAAGACTCCCGCTCCTGTAGGGGTTATGGGACACTGATAGCCAGGGATTGGTATCACGAGCTCCCCCTTCAGTTTGCGACCTTGTCGATGAGGTAGGCTTTGGCTTACTTTGCACCAGGCTAACGCGCCACATGGCTAGCCGGGCCCTACTCGGAGCCTTAGTGGAAAGGTGGTGGGATACCACCAACTCCTTGCACTTCTCTTCTATTGGGGAGACGACGATGACCCCTTATGACTTTTTGATGATCACAAGCTTAGGAGTAGGTGGTGATCCAATCCCTTTCGACATGGACATGGGTGAGTGGGAAGCGGTCTGGATCTACCTGCTCGGAACGAGCCCGCCTCTATACAAGCTAGCTATGGTGCAATACAGTTGGTTCCTTGAGCGCTTCTGCGGGAGTCAACCTGAGACTCAGGAGGAGGTAGAGCAATGCACCCGGGGCTTCGTGATTTACCTATTCGGTACAACCTTGTTCGTGAACAGGTGGAATACCATGGGTTTGTACTTGTTTAGCACCCTTGTGACTCTACCCTGGGTCCAGTTTTACGACTGGAGTGGAGCTGGCCATGCGACACTCTACGGCTACATGAGCTCCAATTCCCACATAAAGGGAGATAGAGTCGAAGGCTACTAGAGAGCCAGGGAGGTATGCACTGCTCTTTCAATTCTGTTTCTTCTTATGCTTTCTGCTTTGCATTTTCTTCCTTTATATTGTTCATGCATTGTGCTTTATGTCTGATATCTATTGATTCACACTACTAATCATTTCCTGCAGCTGTGGGTCTATGCTTATTTCTCGGCCCTTGCCCCAAAGTTGATGAACAAGATTGCCCTGGTCGTGCCCTATTCATGGCAGTATGATGGTAGGTGCCGCCGCCGGAGCCGCGAGGACATGATCTTTGCCTTCTATCGTCGCTACTTCAACACAGTGGTTGCCCGCGAGGTAATCTGAAACTCACAGTCATTTCTGCTTTATTTCCATTACTATTTTGATCCATATTCTACATTTGACAACAACTAATAACTTGTACATTCTCTACTTGCAGATCACCTGGCAACCATGGGTGATGATGCTAGCTGGAGTTAGGGACCGGTACGCCGGAGCTTGGGCTACTTTCCGATATCAGATCCTGCTGAAGGGCCCATTCTGCCGAGCTTGGTTCTTGGGAGAGCGGTTTGTACGCCAGACACTAGGCTTGCCCTCCCCGGTTGTTCCTATGCTGCCTCCAACATCCATGAGGATAGCTGATAGCCTCTCAATTGCGGCCATTATTCAGTATATGGTGGGGCTGGATGCCGACTACTTCTGAGGGAAGGGTGACTACATGACCTTCATTTAGACTCATCTTATGCCACCCCTGACTGGAGTTTGCATCGGCAATGCAGCAGGTGCTCTCTTGATCAGAGAGGTTGCTTAAGGGGCTGCTGCTGGTATTGGAGAGGCTCTTTCTGCTTCCGATTGGCCAGTGATTCCTACCATGATTCTTTCTTGGGAGCCGAGTGGGGACGACCCTATCGGCTCGACCCTTTGGAGGTGGGGCAAAGCCTGGCGGGTATGTCACCTCGGTCTGGACCATACTTGATGCATTGCATTATGTGCTTTCCCTTTTTCAGATACTGAGTAGTCAACTTCACTTGTAGGCACCCACAGAGTATACGGAGGGCCTTCTTCACCTGGTTGCCTCCCTAGTTCAGTGGTGCAGAGGAGGGAGATACTGCTCACTATTCGCGGTATCCAGGTATACTTCCCTTCCCCTTATGCATTGCATTGCTTCCCACACTATACTGATATGCCATATTCCCATTGATACACGATACTCATATTGTACGATACTCTCAATGATACATTACATACTGACATAGATCCTAATATTGCTTCACACTACACTGACAGACTGCACTGACACATTACACTCACACATTACACCCGTTTTCTATATCATACTCATACTGCATACTCCAATTTGTAATAATACATACACTATATCTAATATTATGATATTTACTTTTCAGGTTCCACCTATGCTGAGGGCATCAGCGGCAGTGGCAATAGCAGTGGCAGCACTAGTGGCAATAGCAGTGGCAGCACTAGTGGCATCTCTTCCAGTGGTAGGGAGAAGATGTAGACAGGCCCTAGCATGCAACTAAGATGAGCGTCGAGGCCAAGGTAGAGGTAGAGGTACTTAGAGTCGAAGCAGCTTGGAGCCAATTTTGAGTGAGGATGATACTAAGACCAACGAATCTGAGGAGGTAGTGAGCCGACACTCTGAGTCTAAGAACAGGGACGGTAATGCGGGCTCGAGATCAGAGAGCAAGGAGGATGCTGAGTTTGGTTTTGAGTTAGGAAGCGGAGATGATGATTCTGGCTCCAGGTCGAAGTCCGATTTTGATAGTGGCGCTGATGGATACAGTGCCCATGAGTCCCCTTTGAGAAAGATGATGAAGCAGGCCTCTTGAGCTTGATGTGACTGGCGTAGATTTTTGTACTCTTTTGCTTAGTTTATTTTTGTTTTGGTAGCTCAGCACATGTATAGCTTTAGATAGGTACTTACTCTTGCTTTTGAACAGACTTGTACTCTCTTTTGTAAAAAACTATGATCGGGGGAAAACCCTGCAGTTTATAAAAAGAGTTATTGTTTTATTTATTTATTTATTTATTTTTATTTTTTATTTTTTTATTTTTGCATCATGAGCACCACATTTGCATAGAATGAAAATGGAGATGAATTTGAAACCAAGAATGCTTGTATTGGAATAATGTTCTCAACCGGGTAATGAGCCAACCAACAACCAAAATACAAAATATAACTCGATAAATGGAAAATGAAGTAAAACCAACCTAAATACAACTATGTACACTTGCTAAAAACAAAGGACTCAAAACAAGACCCTAAAACACAGAGACCAGGACAAAACCAAAATGCCAAACTGCCTGGCCAAAAAAGTGGATGGCAGGCCACACAAAAATGGGTGGCCGGCCACTTGTGGTGGTCCACCAGTTAACTGACAGTTGTCCTCCACTCACAGCTCTATCTTCTACAAAAGGTCTTCCTTCGCAATTTCTTCACTAGAACCTCATTTTAGCTGATGTTTTCTTTGAAAATGGAGATATTTCTTGCCGAGAAGCTCGCGGATTGGATAGCCACTTTAGACGGCATGGAAAAGGTGAATTTATGAGGTTTTAGTATAAATGAACTTTTTCCATTGAGCTGTACTCCACTTTGTTTTCCATTCCTCCATGCCACGGGCCGATGTTGGGGCTTAATTGCGCATGTATTTCACTTCGGAGCACAGGAAATGTGTCCGACTCTTGAAGAATTTCAAGCACTGAAGGTGTCCTAGCGCGATAAGGAGATCATGCCTCAGCCCCGTTTTTGCCATGCCCTAGCTTTGGGACAGATGGATGGGCCTAGTTTGCATGACACTCGATCTTTGGCTCATAACAGGGAGCTAGATATACCTGGCTTGATTCATCGATTTTCTAACATCAGTGACAGAGGCAACCTTCTCTGCGAGGTTTCCGCCAACATGCCCTCCATTTATGTACGCTCTCGTATTTCCTTCTTGCCCCTAGTTACGCCGGAGCCAGCATTAAGCTAATCGAAGTTGCCCAAGGCTTGAAAGAAGGTAAGAGCCATATTGGTTTAGCACTAGCCGAGACCCTGATGGGTTTAGATGCTTTTCATCGGTGAGAGACCACTAGGTTTACGAGGAGTCCACTACTGCTCCAGGTATTGTTTCCCATCCTTTTTTATATATGATTCTCACATCACTCAGAACTTACACTCTAGTTTTCTCTCAAAGCCCTTTCTTTCCTTTTCTCTTAACGTACATCTCTCTATTCCTTAATCTCTCTTCTTTTTAATCCCTTCCTAGCTATGGCTCATGGATAAGCTGAGAGTGGTGGATCCTTGTCCCAAATTTTTAGCCAGAGCTTACTTTTTCCCCCAGAGGCTAGTGGACTTTCCCAATGAGGGGTGGTGGCACAATTGGATGTGCAGTAGATTTGTAGTTGACATAGCTTGGCATTGCCCCTGACTTAATGTGGCCGAGATGAGCTGCAACATGTCCTAACAACCAGGTAATTAGTTGATCGGCCTCACACACTGCATGTTCTACTTCCCTTTCTGGTTCAGACGCCAGTTTGGACATGATCAGACCTGTCCATATGAGGGGATAGAATACCTGACTTCATTCTCATTTCGTGGTTCACACCTAACTCAGTACATTAATGCTTAGAGGATGAGAGAGCTTCTGTGTGATACCCCTGTTCCGTAGTACGTTAATTGATCCTTAATATGAGAATGATTATGTGATTAATATGATTTTGTGTGCCATTATGTGAATATATGTGGTTTCGAATTTCTATTTGTTCACCGTAGGAATATCTGTTTGACTATTTGCTTTGGAAATTAAATTGAAGGCCTTATCGGCCGTAGAACCTGAAACTGATTGCGCCATTGTGATTGGCATAATTTTTAGAGCCTATGGTGAAATTTAATTGAAAATTTGATTTCGGCCAGATTAAGTTGATTAAATTGGCGAATTAGTGCCCAATTATTTCTTATTATTAAATGGTGGCTAGTGGGAATTTATGTAAAAGGATATACACTCAACTTCCTTCTTTTCTCTTCATTTTGGGCTGATCAACTCTGTAAGAAAGAGGGAAGGCCGGCTGTTAGAGGGAAAGAGGGAGAGACTTGTGCAATTTTTGGCTCAAGCTTGGGGGATTTGAAGATTGAACTCTAGAATTGACTAGAGCTTGGGTGTTTGAAGCTCCTAGATGAGTGAATTTGTGAATATTAGTTGTAACTTTGGGAATTCAAAGTTAATTAATGGTCAAGAGCTTGTTTTGAATTTGTTTTGATGAATTGGAAGACCATATATGCATGCATGTATGTGATTGTTTGGAATTTGTATAATTGAGCTTGAATTACATAATTCATGTTGAAATTTGGTTGGAATCCATGTAAATTTGTAGTTGAAGCTCATGTATAATCACCATTGGTATCATCTAAGTTGAGAATGGGAGCTTGACATCACATGCATGTACAATCCATGAAGATAAGAGCTTTGAATGCATGAATGTGCATGGTAGAATTGATTTTGGTGCCAATTTGAGTCATGGATGTGTTTAATCTTTAAAATTGAGCTCCATGATGTTGTATTTTGGTGTTTATACCATGTTAGAACTAGTATATATGAGGCTTGAGCCATAAAATGCAAGAATGTTGGTTTGAATGCCGAAATTGAACTCAAGAACACAATCTGGAAAACCCAGAATTTTGATGTCCGCTCGAGCGAGGTAATGGCCGCTCGAGCGGGAAATACGTGCTCCCAGTACTTTTTGCAGACTTGGTGTCCGCTCGAGCGGGGTATTTCACACTCGAGCGGGGGAGCTTTGTATACAGGCCTTCCCCTCGAGCTCCCTATTTCACGCTCGAGCGTGTTTTTCATGCAACCAGTACTTTTGTAGGCCTTAAGGGTCCGTTCAAGTGGGGAAGTTCACGCTCGAGCGGGGACCCTGTTTTCTAGAATTTTGTTTTCTCATTCTATGTTTCGTGTTCCGTTCTCTTTCACTCGCAAGCACTCTTAGGCATACATTGAGCATTGTAAATGAGCTAAAGAGATAAGAATAAAGCCTAAAGAGGAAAATGTGAATTTTGAACAGATTGAATTATTAGTGACCCTTTTATATTCATGGCATGTGTAGGGTCGAGTTCCAGGGCGAACCAATCAACCGATCACTGTGAGTAATATCTGACATATGTTATTGTCCAATTGCTACTTCTATGTAAGCTTTGTAAAGTTCATTAATTTGAATGGTGGACACAGTTTGATATGAAATTTGAAAGGCCTATGTGCCAGTTTGATATGAAAGTTTGAAAGGCCTATGTGCCGGTTTGATGTGAAAGTTTGAAAGGCCTATGAGCCAGTTTGATATGAAAGTTTGAAAGGCCTATCTGAAAGTTTGAAAGGCCTATGAGCCAGTTTGATCTGAAAGTCTGAAAGGCCTAAGAGCCAGTCTGATATACAGGCCTAAGAGCCAATCCGATATGAAAGTTGGAAAAGGCCAAATGCCAATTGACATGAATGAATTGGGCCCGAGGACGTCTGTTGTATAATGTTTCAATGCATTTCCTTTACTTGATATTGTTCACTGGGCTTTTGCTCATGCTCATTCATGTGTTTGTAGGTGAGCCAAGAGAGGTCCAGACTCAGCCCCAGTAAAGCCTAAGTGGATCAACATGGGTTTTGGAAAGTCAACCCTCATGTCTCACGCACGAGACCCATCTTTGCCCTTTTGTTATGTATTTATATTTTGTCATGTTGGCGAAGTTTTGTACATGTCTGTATATAGTTCCATGGGTTGACTTAGTTTTGGATGATCCTGTCTGAACAGAATTTTACAGCACTGCATTTCAGTTGTGAGTTATTACTATAGATATGTATGGTTTGTTTTGATGTGCCATGTAAGCACAGCTTTATGGACAAAGTTTTGAATTGCTTCCGTTTGGCCCCCATTAACTCTGTTAAAATATGTTTGGTTTGGTTTGAGGCCATAGGTAATCTTATGATTACTGGTCGGTTATGTCCTTAACCCACGGGGGCGGGTTCGGGTCATGACAGAGTGGTATCAGAGCACGAGTTAATAACTAACACACTTGTCCAAAAGAGCAACAAGCGTCTAGAAAAGATCTAGGATACTTTCATAAGTATGAAGTTGAAAGCATCGAGAATGTGGTTAACTGTTTTAATACGAACAACTACGTGTTATAAATTGTGATTTACTTGCATTACAATTGATTGAATATGTATGCTTTTGTTATATGCATATTTGTGAACTTTTTGCATAAACTATAATGCAAGTTTAATCAGGTGGTGAGGACAAGGGGTGATGAGATAGAAGAGTCTACTACCACCAGACTGGATAGAATGGAGAGACTTATTCAGGAAATGGCAGAGTTATTAAGGCAACAACAAGAATGGCAACAACAGTGGCAGCAGCCACATCCTCCACCTCCGCCTCCGGCACCTCCTGTGCCAGATAATCAGAATGATGACCGAGTCATAGCCCTCACCAAAGAGTTCAAGAAAATGAAACCACCATAGTTCCATGGCGGACTAGATCCTTTGAAAGCTGAAGCTTGGGTTCTTCGGATCGAAAAACTATTTGAAGTGTTCCAGTGTTCGGAGACACAGAAAGTGCTTCTAGCCACCTTTATGCTAGAGGACGAAGCAAGAAGATGGTGGATGTTAATGCTTGAGAGTTACAAAGATGCTGACTGGGCAAAATTTCTGGAAATCTTCTATCACAAGTACTTTCCGCAGTGTGTTCGGGATAGGAAAGTAGCAGAGTTTATGGAACTAAAGCAAGACAGTATGACAGTGGTTGAGTATGAGGCCAAATTCACTAAATTGGCTAGGTTTGCGCCACATGTGATTGATACAGACTATAAGAAGGCGAGGCATTTTGAAGGTGGGCTTCGAAGTGACATGCTTGAAAGAGTGAATGTCTTAAAGCTAGAAACCTACATTGGAGTGCTAGACAGGGCCATCATATCAGAGGCCAACATAGCTAGACAAGCCAAGCCAACAACAGAATGGAAAGGTAACAAAAGGCAAGGCTTCTTTTCAAAGAAGAAGTTTTTGAAAAAGCAAAACATGGGCTCCTCAAATACCTCGAATTCTTCCCAAGACACATCTCCCATGTGCAATATTTGCAGCAAAAGGCACCGTCGGGTTTGTTATCGTGTGTCAGGGGCTTGTTTCAAGTGTGGTAAACAAGGGCACATGGCCCGAGATTGTAATCAAAATGGAGGAAAGAAAGCTGCTATTTCCACTACATCGATCCGAAAGCCAGGAAACACTTTGAAATCCGCTACCACCGGGGATACCGTGAGACAGGGCAGAGTTTTTGCGCTTGTTCCGGGCGATACACGGAATGCCAATGCAGTTGTCTCAGGTACTATTTTTATATGTAATCAGGACGCTTTTGTGTTAATTGACTCCGGGTCCACACACTCTTTTGTGACATATGTATTTGCATTTAAACTAAATAGACCCTTAGAATTATTGCCATACCTGCTATGTGTATCTGCTCCGTCTGGGGAATTTGTGTTGTGTGAATCTATATACCGATTTTGTGATATGCGTGTTGAGGATGCTATGCTATATGTAGATTTGTTGCCCTTGAACTTTAGGCATTTTGATATAATTTTGGGCATGGATTGGTTCACCAAGTATTGTGCCACCATTGACTGTGTAACAAAACGAGTTGTATTTAAACCACTAGAACATAAAGAGATTGTGTTTGTGGATAATGGGGTAGTGGCTCCACTGTATTTGATATCTGCTATGAAAGCATGTAAACTAATCATGAAAGGGTGCCAGGGTTATTTGTGTTATGTGTTGACTGAACAAACTGTGAATGTTGAATTGAATGATATCCCTATTGTTAGAGAATTTTCGAATGTCTTTCCAAATGAGTTGCCAGGGGAATTGGTAGACAGGGAGATAGAGTTTACAATTTAGACTATGCCAAGCACCCAACCTATTTGTAAAGCTCCCTACAGAATGGCTACTGCCGAAATGAAGAATTGAAAGAACAGTTGCAGGACCTGCTTGACAAGGGGTTTATCCGACCTAGGACTTCGCCTTCGGGTGCACCAGTATTATTTGTGAAAAAGAAGGATGGAACTTTGCGTTTGTGCATCGATTACCAGGAATTGAATAAGGTAACAATAAAGAACAAGTACCCCCTACCCTGTATAATGATTTATTTGACCAATTGCAGGGATCACAAGTGTTTTCCAAGATTGATTTGAGATCCAGGTATCATCAATTGAAAGTAAAGGCAGAAGATGTTGAGAAAATAGCGTTTAGAACAAGGTATGTTCATTTTGAGTTTCTTGTTATGCTGTTTGGAGTGACTAATGCTCCGGCAGCATTTATGGACTAAATGAACCATATTTTTAAGACCTACCTTGATGAATTTGTCGTAGTCTTTATCGATGACTTTTTGATATACTCTAAAGATAGATTTCAACATGAACAACATTTGAGGACTGTCCTGCAAATACTTAGGGAAAGGAAATTGTTTGCTAAACTAAAGAAATGTGAGTTTTGGTTGAATGAAGTTGTTTTCTTAGGGCATGTGATCAACAGGGAATGGATTTCAGTGGACCCACAGTAGATAGAGGCAATTGTGAATTGGCCTACACCGACAAACGTAACAGAAGTTCCCAGTTTTATGGGTTTAGCTGGATACTACAGGAGGTTTGTGAAGGATTTTTCAAAAATAGTTGTGCCTCTTACCCAACTGACACGCAAGGGGCAACCTTTTGAGTGGAACAATGAAAGCGAATTAGCCTTTCATGAATTGAAAGCAAGACTGACCACTGCACCGATTTTGATACTACCTTCAGGTACGAAAAATTTTGTGATTTTCAGTGATGCATCTTATAAAGGTTTGGGTTGTGTGTTAATGCAGAACGGAAAGGTTATTGCTTAAGCATCCCAACAGTTGAGACTACATGAGAAAAACTACCCAACACATGACTTAGAATTGGCCGCAGTTGTTTTTGCTTTGAAAATTTGGCGACATTATTTGTATGGGGCAAAGTGTGAAGTCTACACAGATCACAAGAGCATGAAATACTTCTTTACACAGAAAGAGCTGAATATGCGACAGAGGAGATGGCTTGAGCTGATAAAAGACTATGATCTTGAGATTGATAGCCCCAGAAAGCCAATCTGATTCTTGATGCCTTGAGCAGAAAATCAACAGGGAGTATGGCTTGTTTGCTTACCGAGCAGAAAGAAATCTTGCGAGAATTTGAGAAGTCTGAAATTGAAGTGGTATTGTGTGAACAGGGCGGATTGATAGCCGCTATCTCAGGTGAACCGGCAATCATTGAAGAAATTAAACAGAAACAGAACGAGGATGAATTCCTCAAGAGAGTGATTGGTGAATTTGAGACAAGTCTGAAAGTAGAGTTCAACATCGAGAACGAAGTGTTTAGATTTTGGAACATAATATGTGTCCCAGATATTCCGGAACTAAAGAAGAGGGTTTTAGATGAAGCCCACAAATCAGTATTTGCTATGCATCCGGGCAATAATAAAATGTATCGGGATTTGAAACAAACCTATTGGTGGCCTAAAATGAAGAAGGACATTGCAGAATATGTGTCTAAGTGTCTTCAGTGTCAGCAAGTTAAGGCTGAACATCAGAAACCTGGCGGTCTACTTCAACCTCTCCCTATTCCTGAACGGAAGTGGGAACATGTGACTATGGATTTCGTAGTTGGCTTACCTCGGACTTCTCGAGGTATGGATTCTATTTGGGTTGTAGTTGATAGACTGACTAAATCTGCACATTTTCTGCCAGTTAGAACTATGTTTAATGCTTATAGATTGGCTACTATTTATGTTGAGGAGATTGTCTATTTGCATGGGGTTCCGGTATCTATTGTGTCGGATAGAGATCCGAAATTTGTATCTAGGTTGTGGAAGAGTTTGCAGGAAGCTATGGGAACAGAACTAAGGTTTAGTACTGCATTCCGCCCACAGACAGATGGGCAATCAGAATGAACAATACAGACTTTGGAAGAAATGCTTCGGATGTGTGCCTTGGATTTTCAGGGGAGTTTGGAAGATTATTTGCCACTTGCAGAATTTGCTTATAATAACAGCTTCCTCTCCAGCATCGGTATGACACCATACGAGGCTTTGTATGGTAGGTGGTGTAGATCACCTATTTGTTGGACAGAGGTCGAGGATAGGGCCTTGCTTGGACCTGAAATTGTGCAAGACACTTTTGAGAAAATCAAGACTATTCGTCAAAGGCTCAAAACAGCTCAAGACCGACAAAAGAACTATGTAGATGTTCGAAGGAGACCCCTTGAGTATGAGGTAGGTGACCATGTGTTTATTCGTGTGTCTCCAATGAAGGGTCAAGTCAGGTTTGGAAAGAAGGGCAAGTTGTCGCCCCGTTACATTGGGCCGTTTCAAATTTTGGAAAGGCTTGGTCTAGCTGCCTATAGAGTTGCTTTGCCACCGGGATTCGAACAAATCCATAACGTGTTTCATGTATTGATGTTGAGGGGCTACCTCCGAGACCCGTTTCATGTGATTGATTATCACCGGGTAGCTATTGATGAGAACTTGGAATACGCCGAGTGGCCGGAATGAATTGTTGATCGGCAAGTGAAACAGCTGAGAAGGAAGTCCATCCCAATGATGAAAGTGGAATGGAAGGAACACTATGGAGCAGATGCCACGTGGGAAAAAGAGGATGAAATGCAACTACGCAATCCACATTTGTTTCCCGACGAAGATAAATTAAGTTTGGAGGACCAAACCTCCTAAAGGGGGGAAGACTGTGATACCCCTGTTCCGTAGTATGTTAATTGGTCCTTAATATGAGTATTGATTATGTGATTAATATGATTTTGTGTGCCATTATGTGAATATATGTGGTTTTGAATTTCTATTTGTTCACCGTAGGAATATCTGTTTGACTATTTGCTTTGGAAATTAAATTGAAGGCCTTATCAGCCATAGAACCCGAAATTGATTGCGCCATTGTGAGTGGCATAATTTTTAGAGCCTACGGTGAAATTTAATTGAAAAATTGATTCCGGCCAGATTAAGTTGTTTAAATTGGCGAATTAGTGCCCAATTATTTCTTATTATTAAAGGGTGGCTAGTGGGAATTTATGTAAAAGGCTATACACTCAACTTCCTTCTTTTATCTTCATTTTGGGCTGATCAACTCTCTAAGAAAGAGGGAAAGCCGGCTATTAGAGGGAGAGACTTGTGCAATTTTTGGCTCAAGCTTGGTGGATTTGAAGATTGAACTCTAGAATTGACTAGAGCTAGGGTGTTTGAAGCTCCTAGGTGAGTGAATTTGTGATTATTAGTTGTAACTTTGGGAATTCAAAGTTAATTATGGTCAAGAGCATGTTTTTAATTTGTTTTGATGAATTGGAAGACCATATATGCATGCATGTATGTGATTGTTTGGAATTTGTATAATTGAGCTTGAATTACATAATTCATGTTGCAATTTGGTTGGAATCCATGTAAATTTGTAGTTGAAGCTCATGTATAATCACCATTGGTATCATCTAAGTTGAGAATGGGTGCAAGACAGCACATGCATGTACAATCCATGAAGATAAGAGCTTTGAATGCATGAATGTGCATGTTAGAATTGAGTTTGGTGTCAATTTGAGTTATGGATGTGTTTAATCTTTAAAATTGAGCTCCAGGATGTTGTATTTTGGTGTTTATACCATGTTAGAACTAGTATATATGAGGCTTGAGCCATAAAATGCAAGAATGTTGGTTTGAATGCCGAAATTGAACTCAAGAACACAATCTGGGAAACCCAGAATTTTGATGTCCGCTCGAGCGGGGTGATGGCCGCTCGAGCGGGAAATACGTGCTCCCAGTACCTTTTGCAGACTTGGTGTTCGCTTGAACGGGGTATTTCACGCTCGAGTGGGGGAGCTTTGTAGACAGGCCTTCCGCTCGAGCTCCCTATTTCACGCTCGAGTGTATTTTTCATGCAACCAGTACTTTTGCAGGCCTTAAGGGTCCACTCGAGCGGGGAAGTCTACGCTCGACCGGGGACCCTGTTTTCTGGAATTTTGTTTTCGCATTCTGTGTTTCGTATTCCGTTCTCTTTCACTCGCAAGCACTCTTAGGCATACATTGAGCATTGTAAATGAGCTAAAGAGATAAGAATAAAGCCTAAAGAGGAAAATGTGAATTTTGAACAGATTGAATTATTAGTGACCCTTTTATGTTTATGGCATGTATAGGGTCGAGTTCCAGGGCGAACCAACCAACCGATCACTGTGAGTAATATCTGAAATATGTTATTGTCCAATTGCTACTTCTATGTAAGCTTTGTAAAGTTCATTAATTTGAATGGTGGACACAGTTTGATATGAAAGTTTGATAGGCCCATGTGCCGATTTGATATGAAAGTTTGAAAGGCCTATGTGCCGGTTTGATGTGAAAGTTTGAAAGGCCTATGAGCCAGTTTGATATGAAAGTTTGAAAGGCCTATGAGCCAGTTTGGTCTGAAAGTTTGAAAGGCCTATGAGCCAGTTTGATTTGAAAGTCTGAAAAGCCTAAGAGCCAGTTTGATATAAAGGCCTAAGAGCCAGTCTGATATACAGGCCTAAGAGCCAATCTGATATGAAAGTTTGAAAAGGCCAAAGGCCAATTGACATGGATAAATTGGGCCTGAGGCCGTCTGTTGTATAATGTTTCAATGCATTTTCTTTACTTGATATTGTTCACTGGGCTTTCGGTCACGCTCATTCATGTGTTTGTAGGTGAGCCAAGAGATGTCCAGACTCAGCCCCAGTAAAGCCTAAGTGGATCAACCTAGGTTTTGGAATGTCAGCCCTCGTGTCTCACGTACGAGACCCATCTTCGTCCTTTTGTTATGTAATTATATTTTGTCATGTTGGGGAAGTTTTGTACATGTCTGTATATAGTTCCATGGGTTGACTTAGTTTTGGATGATCCTGTCTGAACATAATTTTACAGCACTGCATTTCAGTTGTGAGTTATTACTATAGATATGTATGGTTTGTTTTGATGTGCCATGTATGCACAGCTCTATGGACAAAGTTTTGAATTGCTTCCGTTTGGCCCCCATTAACTCTGTTAAAATACCTTCGGTTTGGTTTGAGGCCGTAGGTAATCTCATGATTACTGGCCGGATATGTCCTTGACCCACGAGGGTGGGTTCGGGTCATGACATTCTGGCCCTTGCCCCTGGTTTCAGTTATGCCCTTTTTGGTGAGTACTTGGCTTTGCTTGAAGATGTGGCATAGGTTGGGCCAACTTTGGCTACAAAGGCTTCTACAAGTATGAGAAGAGGACGCAGGAGCACCTGTCTCATCTACGCCCCTAGTTTATGGTTTTGACTTTTCCTTTCTAGTTTTACGATGTAAAAATAACTTTAATTGAACTAAGAGAGTTGGAGAATGTATTCGTGTTGAAATTGATGGAATTAAAGTTGTGAGGACAAAATTTTTTCCTTTTGGTCCCAAAATGGTCTAAGTTTTAAAAGGTTAAATTTTGAAAAAAATCAAAATTTTTAAAAACTTTTCAAAATAATTTTCAAAAATGATCACTGCCTGACACACACAAAATCTGCCCTCAAGATGCACAACCCCGAATCAGAAGATCACAACTACACATAACTGTATTTATCATACCATGCTGCTATACTGGAGATCACATTACCAAGCACAGACGATGGACAAAGATGGCCCGATCGGACAAATAGACAAATAGGAAAATTGAAATGGAGATGGTTATGGCTGAACTTCAGGATGAAGTTGCCTACGTATCCCAGAGATGGGAATCAAGCCTTATGTAGTTCGGTTCTGGTTCACTTGAGTATTAACTCTCTCCTTTTGCGTTCTAACTTTTGCCAAAGTCGCCCTTCTAATTTTTCGACCTTGCGAGCTCAATTTTTCTTTATTTCTAATTTTTTATGCTCTAACTTTTTCCTAGGTCGCCCTTCTGGGTTTTCAGCCTAGCGAGCCTTTCAAGGGTAATATTTCTTTAATTTGTCCATATTGATCGGCTGTGAAAACTCCAAGCTATCTAGATCCATGAGAAAAAATCGCCCCTCCTGACCAAATAGATTTGATAATGTAAGGGCCAATCCAATTGGGTCTGAACTTACCCCTAAGGTCGTAGATGGGAGCCCGGTTGTCTTTCAATACCATGTCTCCATCCTTGAGAATCCTGGACTTAACTTTCTTGTTAAAAGTCCTAGCAATTCTATGTTGGTAGCCCTGGACTTGATACAATGCCTTTAGTCTTCTCTCATCAAATAGCATAAACTCCTCCAACCTGCTATATTGCCAATCCACCTCTGCTATCTGACACTCAGCCATAACTCGCAACGACGACATTTCAATTTCAATTGGCAGAACAGCCTCCATCCTATAGATGAGAGAATTAGGGGTTGCCCCTGTAGATGTTCAGATTGAGGTTCTATAGCCCCAGAGCTCGAATGCAGTTTTATCCGGCCAATCCCTGTAGGTTTCCACCATCTTCCACAAGATTTTCTTGATATTCTTGTTGGCGGCCTCAACAGCTCCATTAGTCTGTGGTATATATGTCGATGACTTATGAGAAGCGACGTTGTATTTCTCATGCAGATCCACCACCTCTTTCTTGAAATGTGAGCCGTTGTCTGATATAATTTCATTCAGAACCCGATACCGACAGATGACGTTATTTCTAATGAATTTGGCTACATGCAACGTTTTCAACACCACATAGGACTAAGCTTCCACCCACTTCGTGAAGTAGTTAATCGCCACCAAGATGAACTCGTGTCCATTTGACCCCTTTCGCGAGACTACACTAATAATGTCTATTCCCCAGACTTAGAAAGGTTATGGTGATATCATGTTGCAAAGCTTAGAAGGCGGTATGTTCATGCGTTTGACATGGATTTGGCATTTGTGGCATCACTGTAAAAAGCCAATACAATCTTCCTTCATGGTTGACCAGTAATAACCTTATTTGAGGATCTTCCGGATTAGCATCACACCATTCTTGTGTGCTCCACACTTCCTTCCATGGATAGCCTCCATAAGATGCTTCGATTCCACTTCCTCCACAACAATTTGTGCATTCCCAGATGACCCCTTTTATGCAGCTTGCCCTCGCAAATAATAAATTTGATAGCCTGACACTGTATTCCCCATTTATCTTTGGCATTTGCCCCCAGTGGATATGTCTCTTTTTCTAGAAAATTCCAAATATCGTAATACTAGGGTTTTTTTCTTGCATTTCATCTATTGTGGAAATAGTCTCATAGGTTGGTGTGTATTTGTAGCACTTGTACCCTCTTTAAAAGTTTTAGGAAGTGTATTTGAATCATTATTATGTTTTGGAAAACTTTGGTGTTGTTATGGGTTGGTTTTGGAGGAGTATAATCCGAATTAAACTTGTTGGGTTTGGTTGTTCGCACTTATTCTTGTCAAAAGTTCATTGGAGACTTAGAAATTACATTCTAGGGTCGACACCAGCCTTCCTAGGGTCGACCCTTACATGTTGGTGAAGTTCTGGAGGAGTTGCTGGAAAATAGGGTAGACGCCAGACTGGGAGAGGGTCGACCCTCTTATGTCTGTGTGTTGGTTGCTAGAACATAGGGTAGACACCAGTCTGGGGTAGGGTCGACACCAGCAGCGCAATCAAGCTTAGTTTTCCCAGATTTTCCTCTTTGGTGTCGACACCACTGTTGCAGGGGCCGACCCCTGCAAAATTTTTTTCAGATTTTAGTCCGACTTTTGGCCCTACTTTTTGGGTTTTTGACTTGATATTTTGGGTTGACTTTGGGGCTTATTTCTAATTTTACCTAGTGCTATAAATAGGCCCTCACTTGACCCTTTTCTTTATTTTTTTTCTCTCTTTTCTCGCTCTAAACCGTAGGTCTCTCTCTCTCTCTCTCTCTCTCTCTCTCTCTCTCTCTCTCTCTCTCTCCAAAACCACTTTTTGCTCAAAAGTCTTTAGATCTACTCTCTTGGAAGCATCTTCTTGCCTTACTCCTTTGACAAAGATTGTAGATCTCGTCAAGAGCTTCGTTTTCATCCAAGTAGAAGTTGGTTTCGACAACTTTGGGGTTTCAACCTTTTTGCTCATCTTCTCTTCCAAGCTTGAGGTAAGGACATTCTTGAGTTATATATACAAGTTTTGCTACCTTTATGTTGGTTTTAAGAGTTTTCATATAGTTCCTTGTTGATTTCAATCTTGTGTTTTGAAAATGTAGAGATGTTTTAAATGTGGGTTGTATCCCAACTCTTTTATAAATCCTAGAAGGTTTTCCTTTGAGTTATATATATATATATATATTTATGAAGTTTTTAGTTGATCTTGTAACTCTCCTTAAGAAATTTCAAAAATGGGTTTGGTGGCTTAAAGGATTGATTGTTTTTGTAAAACAAGCTCTACCTTGTGTACATTTAGAGATTTTCTTGAAATTTTAGACAACTTGAGCCGAGATTGAAGTGTGTGGTGAGATTTTATAAAAGAGATGAACAATGTTAGGTTTTTGTAAAAATCTAGAAATTGGGGTTTTTTTTTGAAAACATGAGGAAAGCTATGAAATTCTCTTTTCTTGCGTTAAACAAGTAAATGAGTGTGGATTTCACATTGTGATATAAAGAAATGATAATTTTCATGATATAAGAGAATGGAGGACTTATTTTTAAACTATTGTTGAATGTATGGAAATATTTAAGTGGAAGAAGATAATTGTTGTGCATTATGGATTGTAAAATTAATGTTTGAAAAACATTACATGTTGTATTGATGGGACCATATTGCTAAGAATTGTGAAAGGTGAAATAGTGGCTAAGTGTAGATAACATGTAGTTATCTTGGGAAAGAGTAATGAAAAGAGGTAATGGAAAAATGTGATTGTTGATGTTATTGCGGAGACTTGGAAAACAAGAAATTGTTTATGAAGTTATTATATAAGACATTAGTATGTATGATTGAGGAATGGGAAATTGGTATGTACCATGGATTGCGGGAATTGCTATGAGTTGAAGGTATATATATTAATTTGTGAAATAACATTGAAGAAAGAAAATGAGAAAATGTATTTATTCAATATTGCTGTCATATATTTGAATGGAGAAATGTTTTGAGTTGTGGAAAATCATTGCATTGCATATGCATTCAATTATTATCTTTGCATTGTAAATTTTGATTGAAGATATCTATTTCATTAAACAAAATAAAGTTGTGATACGAATTATAGAAATGTGAAAAGGGGTAAATACGATGGTAAGTCCGGTTAGGGGGGGTAGATGAATTTTGTTAAGTTGGCCTAAGAGTCCTTGGTGAAAGACTAGAAAGCTGAGCGGATAGGTGTCGAGCCTTCCTGTTAATCCTGGTAAAAATGACAGTTTGGTAGTACTTGCAGAGTCTACTTGTAGACACCAGCCTAGGGTTTACTAGTGTCGTATTTACGGCCCCATTGTTGATTAAAATTTGAAGTTTGACATGTGTTGAGATTGCAAAATTTTATTTGAAAAATTGAAATCTTCAAAGAACATAAATGAAATTTCCTTAAAAGAGTATGGCATGGCATTGACATTTGCATTTTTATTGAGAATTGCATAACCGTATATACTTTGTTAGAATTCTCAACTGGGCTTTATGCTCACCCCTATGGGATTTTGGTGCAGGCAAAGAAGTGGTGATCCCGCCAAGTTGAGGGCACGGATAATTGTAAAGAGTACATAGCTCTTATTTTGTTGTGATCTTTTTGTAAAGCCAAGGGCTAATGTGTATGGGTTCGAGAGACCATTTTGTGTAACCGGGCTATCGCCTTAGAAGGCGTAATCCCTTAAGGGCATTTTAATTGTTTTTGAGATTAGATGCTTCACATGTTATAGATTTATGTATTCGTTATGTTGTGAATGTGAATTGCAAGCGAACCTTTTGTATTTATGTAACAACGCCCGCGGGGGACCTCGCTACAGTTCGGACTCGATTTTTGTGTTGCGGTTCTCAATCTCGAACCAAAGAGTCCAAATCCGGCAAATCGTTTTGAAGGAAAACAGATTTTTTGAAAAGAAGTGCCAAACATGGACTGCTTTGCCAGATAACAGAGTCGCCACCTAAATATTTTAAAATGGGAAATTTAGGAAACCCTGACTCGGTGCCAAAAGGCCACGTGTCCGTCATCACCAAAGTTGGCTCGGGAACTTGGGTACGATTAGGGAAGGTCACATCGTGAGCACCCCCTCTCGCCCGGTCAAAGACCGGCCTCTACTAATCATGATATCTGATTTTGAAAAACATTGTATGCTCTTATTCCGATTATTAGCCTAGGATTACTATGTGATGCTCGCAGCAAACAAGTATAGACTGGGTCGTCTGAATTGGAACAAAACATTTCATGTTTGTTTGTGAAAGATGGTTTGCTACCCGCAGGTAGGCTTAAAATACAGATTTTGCCACAATCTAGTGGGCTTAACAAACAATCGATGAATTGCTCCAATTCAAATAACCCAACCTCCACCCACAGGCATTCAAGGCAGTTATATCACATAAGCATTTAGCCTCATGGCAAGCATGCTATCATGGCAACACTCACACGCATGCAAGGATGCTAAAGCATAACCACTTACCGAGTACTCCAAGCCAAAACAGAAAGCTTATTAGAAATCATGCATGATCCTAAAATATCTGAGAATGCCAAATGCAACACAAGCAAAAGTGCAACTATAGCTTCGCTATTCTAGAGATGGCATATGAAATGCAACGCTAACATGTATTCAACTTAGAATTGAAATACAAATGCGGTTTGTATGATGCTACCGAGGCGATGCATGCAATACAGATGAATGATGCAAACATCTTTGTCATCTTTGTATGCTAATTGAAATATGCCCTATATCTAACCATTCAAAGCGGTAAATAAAAGGGAGAAAGAAATGGGGTTGGAAGACATACATCACACTCACACACCCTTATTACATTTATGCCCTCGCCAGAGGGTCCGAATAAATAATAATCTGAGACCAATAAAAGAATATACAAAGAAATAATCTGATTCTAATTAATTAACAAATTAATTACAAAAGAATTGAGGGCGTGCAAGCCGTGGACCGCCGCTCGTGGATAGTATATCTTGTCGCTCGCAAAAATCCTTTACCGATGCCCCGATTAGCCTCGCTTGCGCTTTTCCTCGAATTGCGTGCGATTCTAAAGTCGATAATTCTTCATTTTTGCCGCAACGGAGAGCGGGAAAAGGGCATAGCAAATGTATTTCACAAATATATGCATGTCTCGATCCTCGCGCCACCAATCACGCATATCGATGCATGATGGCCGAGGAGCAGATTTGCACAACTCAATATTGGGATGAATACACATGAATGCTACGAAAAATGGGATGCCTCGAAATGCGTGCCCACGGGCACGCAAACCGAGGCGATGCTGAAAGATGAAAATCGGATAAAACCGAAGTGCCTCGAAGTGCGTACCCACAGGCGCGCAAACCGAGACGAAACCAAAATGGAGATCAGATAAAACTGGAGTGCCTCGAAATGCGTGCACACGGGCACGCAAACCGAGGCGATGATGTACGATGCAAAATCGGATAAAACCGAAGTGCCTTGAAATGCGTGCACACGGACACGCAAACCGAGGCGATGATGTAATGAGAAAAACGGATAAAACCAACGTGCCTCGAAACGCGTGCCCACAGGCGCGCAAATCGAGGCGATGATGAAAGAATGAAAATCGGATAAGACCGAAGTGCCAAACGCAGCGTGCCCACAGCGCCGCAAATCGAGGCGATGATGAAAGAATGAAAATCGGATAAAATCGAAGTGCCTCGAAGTGCGTGCCCACAGGCGCGCAAATCGAGGCGATGATGAAAGGATGAAAATCGGATAAGACCGGCAGCCAAACGCTGCTCTACAGCGCGCAAATCGAGGCGGCGATGAAAGGAGAAAATCGGATAAGATCGGCAGTGCCAAACGCTGCGCCCACCGCGCCGCAAATCGAGGCGATGATGAAACGAAATGAAAATCGGATAAGACCGAAGTGCCTCGAAACGCGTGCCCATAGGCGCGCAAATCGAGGCGATGATGAAACGAAATGAAATGGCATACGGAATGCCGGGATGGACTTACACCAACATGGGAGAGCCTCAGCTCACTCACATAGGAGGCCATCGGGTAAAAATAAAACGCCTCGCGCCATGACACGCAAATCGAGGCAATGGCATACAAGCATGAAAATGCAAATTGGGCTTACGCCAACATGAGAGGGCCTCAACCACACTCACATAGGCTGCCGGAATGATAAGAATGAGGTGCCTCGAAGTTCGTGCCCATTGGCACGCAAACCGAGGCAATGCAAAAAAGATACGAATGGCACGGGAAAAGATATGCAAGCATGGTAATGGAATTTCAGCACCTAAATAAAGGGGAAAACAGCCCCGAAACAATTCGAAATGACACTCGAAGCATGCATTCATCCCGAAATGTGATAATATGCACCCAAAATGGCCTATAGCCCTACTAATCATGCAAAAATAGCACATGGAAGCAAAACCAGTAGCAAGGCAGTCCCAAAAATAGCTTATTTCAGTAACAAAGATGACCAAAATGCAAGCATAGATAGATCAACAATAGCATGCAAAGTTAGTGGCCAAAAGAGGAGTATTGAGACAAGTGACATATGCAAACCCCAAATGGACAAACTTTCTTCTACAACATTGAATATGAGCTAAAAATAGGCACAATTTCAGAAGATGACATCCTCAAAATCAGAATAAAATCATGCTAACAATTCCATGCAAAAATGGAGCTCAAAAGAGGCTATAACAAGAGTCATGCAAAGCAAGCACCAAATGACAAAATTTTCTTCATGAAACATGTAAAGGGGATTAAAATAAGACCCCTTTCAGTTCTGACCAAAGGCCAAAACCAAAAGCACAAGAGGCTACAAAACATGCAAGAATACGGTAAATTTAATGGATTTCAAAGGAAGTACCAAAAATATACCAAATGGCTTAAGGCCCTCAACATAACATGAAAAGGAGACAAAAACAAGACTATTTCTAAGCCTGATGAAGGCTGAAATCCGGAGCCAAGTAAGCCTAACAAAGCATGCAAGAATTAGGGCCTAAAGTGAATTTCCAAGAGAGGTGGTATATGGAATGGCCAAATGAGGTTGAGCCCTTCTACAATGTTGTATAGGGGCTCAAAATAAGCACAAAACCAGTAGGGGTCGGAGCCCCAAAAACCAACACAAATAGGTCAATTTTAGCATGCAAAAATGTTACCAACTTGAAGAATATTGAAGGAACTAGTGTATACAAACACCAAATGAGGTTGAGCCCTTCTACAAAGTTGTAGAGGGGCTCATTTTAAGCACAAAAGAAGTAGGGGTCGGAGCCCCAATTCTCAACCAATTAAAGTATAGAAAAGGATCAAGAAAATGCCCTAAAAGTTGGTTTTGAATACTTACCCTTGAAGACTTGTCTTTCTTTGCTTCTTGGCTTGGATTTGTGGCTTCTCAACCTCTGAAATTCACTTCCTTGCTGCTGGGATCGAAGTTGGAATGGTGAGGCTTAGGGTTGATGAAGGAATCAAGCAAGAACTTGAAGCTTTTTGGAGCTTTTTGGCTATGGAGATTAGGGTTTTTGCCTTAGTGTTCTTGAAGAGATTTTTTCCAACCTTGAAGAAGGAGGGGGAGGGGCCTTCAAATAGGCAAGAAATGGGGTGTAAAAGGGGAGGGAAAGCACCCAATCTTTCCCTCCCGAAATATCCCCCGGATGCCCCGGGATATGTTGGAAGATATCCGGACGGTACCGACAGTCAGAAGCAAGAATCTGGCCGGCCAGGTAAATTTGCTCAAGGTGGCCGGCCAGCCACCCACCATGGCCGGCCAGCCACCTCCCATGGCCGGCCAGCCACCCCAAAAAACCAACTTCAAAATTTCTGGCCGACCACCATGCCAAAGGGTCCTCCCAGATGTGTAGAGCAAGGATCCAAGGTTGGAATTTGGCAACACTGAACCAGAAGTCACAACATAGAACTTGAAGGAGAGGCCCAAAAATGAAATGCACCATTTCTGGCCGACCACCATGCCAAAGGGTCCTCCCAGATGTGTAGAGCAAGGATCCAAGGTTGGAATTTGGCAACATTGAACCAAGAGCCACAACATAGAGCTTGAAGGAGAGGCCCAAAAATGAAACTCACAGTTTCTGGCCGACCAGTAGTTGGTAGGGTCCTCCCAGGTGTCCTGATCACAAATATGTAACTTTGGTTGGAAGAAAATACCCCCAAGGTGTTCAACATTGGCCCGGAAGTGAGCAAAACGGGCTCCGGAGGAGCGAAACTGGTTATCTGGGATAATTGCTGGCCTCCCACCCCCCAGTGATCTTCCTGGTGTTGAAACAGAGGTACCTGCCAAGTTTGAACAAAAACTAATGAGAAATGAACGTTCGGGGCCAAAACCGAGCAAATCGGGATCCCGAAAATGGGGTCATGGTGAAGTGGTGTTGGGCAGTGAAGTGGGTATCCGCGACCCAAGTGTCCTCTGGAAAGACAAAACAGTGGTACCAGCCAAAAACCGGAGAAGAGGGATGCGAAATGAATGCTCGGGACCAAAACCGCTTTGGGGTCCCGAAACCGCTTATGAGCACCGAAGTGGCATACGGCCACGAAGTGGCATCGGGGCCCCAGGTTCCTCGAAATATTAAACAGAGGTCTCCACCAAAACCGGAGAAGGCCGATGCAAAATGAATGCTCGACCAAAACCGCTTTGGGGTCCCGAAATGGGTCGCCGCACCTAAGTGGTGTTCGCGAAAGGGCATCGGGGCCGCAGTGTCCCTCGAACACTAAAATAGAGGCACATGCCAAAAACCGCGAACTCGGAGATGGTTGGGCGGTCGAAAACCGAACCGGGCTCCGAATGGGCGAATGGCCTACGGCCACGAAATGACTCACGGCCACCGGAGATAGTCTCAGGACCACTCCTTCCCTCGAAAGAGAAAACAGAGAAAACCGAGCCTGGTTCGCAAACCGAGACAAGGTAGAGAAAGGGTTCGGAGTCCGGAGGCGACGCGCCGCGACTCACGAAACTCTTGAACAAGCACATGACGCAACATCACCGAGCACTCAACCGGTGACGCTCGAGTCTTAAGGTCGGTCAAAAATGGGGTGTCTCTGATTTGCCCCTCTTTGTGTAACTTCGAAGTCAAGAAGTGGCGGAGTGAATGTCAAAGCCCGAGACGACCCATTTTTGACAAGGCCAAGACTTAGACAAACAATACGAGATAAACAGAGATATGTGCCCGCAGCGGGGGCAAAGTGCAAAGTGATAGGCGAGCCGATGATCATGCAAATGTAGCAAGTCAGAATGAAGGTATTGACAAATAGATGCAACTTTAAGCAAGAATGCAAAGCAAACAACTACATTTCATGCGGTTAGGAATGCGGAGAATCATTCAATTCGTCGCGTCTCACACGGAGAAGATACGATATCGCTGATTCGTTCGTCGCACAAAATTTCAAATGAACCGTACATACAATATCGCGGCTCGCAAAATAGGAAACGCAACAAGAACAATATGCCGACAACATATATTCAATATGATTCCTATGATTCCAAAAGTTCGACACACACGATTAGCCGGAACGAATGAAACATAACGCGAGAAAAGATAATGCGCGACAACGCATGGTCAAGCATAGAAAGTTCGGTTTATCAAGAAACCATGCATGATAATGCAAAACAATCACGAGAATGCGAATTAGGAGCCAAATAATGACAAATGAGCACAAATCAGGATGCCCGGTTGTTGCACAATAACGAGCTGGAAAATCGCGATTCCCGACGCAAGAACCCGATCGACCTCGATTTACATTCCGGAGAGGTCACGACGTGATTAAAATGGATACACTCCGATTTCGATGAATAACGATGAGACACATGTCAATAATTGCAATTAAAGTTTCATTGAGCACCAATTGGCCGAAGTGTACTTTTCTTCAACTTTTTCGGTCCCGGAGCTCTGATTTTCCTCAAAATTTGCAGAGAGGTAGGGGAGGAGGGAAGGTGGTTGGCCAGCCCTTGCCCTAGGAGAGGCCATCGGCCAGGCCAAAAAGTAGAGGGGCCAGCCCGGGTTAGGTGGCGGCCGCCACCGCCAAAAGGGCAAAATGGTCATTTTGGCATTTTCTATATATATGCACCTCCATTGCCTCCGAAATCACACCCAAAGTTGCAATACTTCTTCCTCTTGCTCTCTAGGCCAATTTCTCTCTCATCTGATTTTATACGCCCCCTACTCCCACGAAGTTGTTTTTGAAATCTTCAGATTTAAGCACTTTGAAGCGACTAAATTTCGACTTTGGGGCTTCTCTTCTCATTTTCACCACTTGAGGTAATTTTGTTTCAATATTTGGAAAATTTTCCTGGGTTGACTTTTGTTGACTTTTTTCATTTCCAGAGAGTTGACTTTTGTTGACTTTTTTCCAATTTTGGCCCATTTTGCTCATTTTGCTCCTCTTGCGATTTCTCGCAATGGCGGGTCATTTTCCTCACGACGGAGGTTTTCCTGCGGAGATGATTTTGACTTTATGGTATTCGTACGGGTTCGCCTTTCTTTCCCGTCGATATGCTCCGGTTCATAGGCTTCCGCAAGCCACTTTCCGTATTTTACCGATTTTAACGATCGAGCACCGGATCTTCTCTTCGAGAGCCGAGCAGACCTCTCCCATGATGCGTAGGTATTTTATTATCCGCATCTTCGTGCATTCTCAGACCTTTGCCATGCTTAGACACACAGTTTAGCTTATGACACAGTACTTGTATTTTGAGCATGTGACTTAGCCACTTGAATTTCATGAACACTTGGCGCATTGAATAATTGTGAACGCACAGTGCACCTTAGTTAGAAATTGAACACACAGCCCTAAACTTGAAGCACCGAACACACAGCCCAGATTTGAAGTGAACACACAGCCCACTGACGTTGAGTAGAACACACAGTCCCAAACTTGAAGCAAACGCACAGTCCACTGATGTTGAGTAGAACACGCAGTCCCAAACTTGAAGCGAACACACAGTTCACTGATGTTGAGTAGAACACGCAGTCCCAAACTTGAAGCGAACACACAGCCCACTGATGTTGAGTAGAACACACGGTCCCAATTTGAAGCGAACACACATTATCGATGTTGAGTAGAACACGCATCCCAAACTTGAAGCGAACACATTGCTTGATGTTGAGTAGAACACGCAGTCCCAAACTTGAAGCCAACACACAGTCCACTGATGTGGAGTAGAGCACACGGTCCCAATTTGAAGCGAACACACCACTGATCGATGTTGAGTAGAACACATCCCAAACTTGAAGCGAACACACGTTAATCGATGTTGAGTAGAACACCTGATCCCAAACTTGAAGCGAACACACAAACTTGATGTTGAGTAGAACACCCGGTCCCAATCGGAAGCCAACGCACAGTCCACTGATGTTGAGTAGAACACACGGTCCCAAACTTGAAGCGAACACACAGTCCACTGATGTTGAGTAGAACACGCAGTCCCAAACTTGAAGCGAACACACAGCCCACTGATGTTGAGTAGAACACACGGTCCCAATTTGAAGCGAACACACAGCCCACTGATGTTGAGTAGAACACACGGTCCCAATTTGAAGCGAACACACAGCCCACTGATGTTGAGTAGAACACACAGTCCCAAACTTGAAGCGAACACACAGCCCAAATACCAAATTTACTGAACACGCAGCTCGTTTTCACTTCATTTGCACACAGCTCATTTTCGCTTTATTTGCACACAGCTCATTTTCACTTCATTTGCTGATCCATGCATTGATTCTAAATGCAGGTTCGTTCTCGGACAGTGCGAGGATATGGCTCCGGCGCCGCAAGGGAATGGTATTTTGAGCTTCCGGAAGCTGTCCGGGGATTGGTCGATCTTGCAGGATTTGGGCCATTCTGCAGAGGGTTATCTCGTTGCCTCATTAGTAGGACCCTATTTGCAGCTTTAGCAGAGAGGTGGTGGGACACTACCAATTCCTTCCATTTTTCTGCGACGGGGGACATGACCATGACCCCGCTGGATTTCGCTATGCTCACCGGCCTAGACTTAGGCGGTAGGCCCATTCCCTATGACGAGGATATGGGTGAGTGGCAGGCTGCCTGGATGCATTTGTTGGGGACACACCCGCCTGTAGACAGAGGTTCGGGGAGAGTCCGATACTCCTGGTTTGCTTCCTATTTCCGGCGGCCACAGATGGAGCCTGAGACTCCTGAGGAGGCGGAGCAGTACGCCCGTGGTTTCCTTATGTACCTCCTCGGTACCACCTTGTTCGCCGATAGAGGGAACATGGTAGGGTTGTACTTACTGAGCGCTCTAGTGGACCTATCACAGGTGAGCCAGTATGATTGGGGCGGCGTTAACTGGCTACCCTTCTTGCTACATGGTAGCGCATCTCGCACACGAGGACTTACTCGTGACTCTTGGAGAGCCTGGGAGGTACATTCTGTCCTCTTGATTTACATTTTGTTCCGCATTACTTATTCACCACACACACACGGCGCACTTTGCATTCTGTATTCTGCCTTTAGCACTTTGTACTCACACTCTGCATTGCCTTTCTCAGCTGTGGGTGTATGTGTACTTCCCCACATTGGCCCCGGAGATGGAGGTGGTGGGACCTCCTATGACTCCATTTTCTTTAATGTTTGAGGGCGAGCATCTGGCGAGGCCTCGAGAGACTCTCTCCTCTCTGCGACGATACTTTGATACTGTTCGAGCGACAGAGGTATTGCTTGAACTCTCAGTTCCTTTTATTTTTATCTTTGATCCGCCTCAGATATCCGATTGACCGATTTGTATACTGGTTATCCACAGATCACTGGCGGCCTTAGGCGATCTTGATGAGCTCGAGACTCAGACTCGAGCGTCGAGTTGTTGTCAGTATAGATTCCTGCCGAGGACCACGGCGTGGTTTGGTTCTGAAACGCTTTTGTCGAATATGGGGCGATTCTCGTGACACTCCGCCAGGCCTCCAGATACCATGCGGACTGCTGATAGATTATCCCCTGAGGAGGTCGAGCAGTATATGCAGGGCAGTGATGCTTTGTTGCATCATCTCGATGGGAACTACGCCACCTACCGCCGCATATATTTGATGCCCCGCTTGACGGGAGTGCGGGCTCCGGCACGGACCTCTACTGGTGCACCGTCTTCGAGTCGCGCCCATGCTACAGATATCCCTTCTTCTAGCGAAATTTGGTAGATCGAGAGGTGGGGCGATTCGATCCCTCCGATCCCTCCGTCTCTTGATCATCCAGGTGGCGGACATGCCGACCGAGTTGTAACCGGCGATTTGGGGACGCCTTACGGTTCCGCTAGAGCCTCCTCTGCCTGATCACAGATATGTTAGAGACCCTGACTCGCCCCCGGTATGTTTTTCAGCTTTGATTTATCAGTCAGATATTTGAACATTGATTCCGTTACTGATAGTTTTGCATTTGTATTCGCAGCCTCCTGTTGAATATACGGACGAGCTGCTCGGGATGCTAGCCACATTCGAGGGCATGATCCTTCGGAGGGAGACGCAGATGAGCATCGTGGGTGTAGAGGTACTCTTCATTTTCCCTGTACTAGCATGTTTCTGATGCTGCTCTAGCTTTAGACCTTCTGCTATATTGATAGACTGTGTAGAGCACATCTGACACACACCCTTTTCACATTCTGCATTTACCCCTGCTTTTTATGCTTGAACTGATGTATTGCACTTTGCATCTTCAGATGCCTCCCGTATATGCTTCCTCACGGGCCAGGCCACCGGGGCCCTCTCAGAGAGGTCGAGGTGCTAGACCTACCCGAGTCTGAGGATCGGAGGAGCTGGGCCATCCAGGTCTCATCGAGGAGCTGGCGAAGGAGGGTCGTCTCGCAGACGCAGGGCACCCATCGTCGAGGATGACGAGGAGGAGATCGCAGATCATGTGTCAGCGGCGTCTCCTGGAGAGGGAGGCCCTGGTCTTGGTTCCGAGAGCGGAGACGAGCCTGAGGGGGATCCGGAGGATGACAGCTCCGATCCAGATGGTGATGATGATGTAGAGATTATCCCGTAGAAAAGGATGAGGGGGCCTCCCCCTTCTCGCTCCCGAGGGCACTGATGTTATTTCCTGCTTTATTCTACCTTTTAGCTAGTAGTTTGTAGCACTTTGCACATTTGTTAGGCAGTTTTATTTTCTGTAAAACTTGTACCTTTATTTTTGTAAGACATGATGAAATGAAACAGCTTTTGAAAAGATGTTGTATTTGAAATTCTCGACATCGCATCGCATTATTTTGCACAAAATGGAATTGAATGGAAATCGCCTCATGTATTTACGGGTTAGGTGGGGAACCCAGCGCAACAAAGCAAAACAAAAGCGACTCACTAAGAAAAAAAGAATCTTAGCGAGTTTACAACTCGATAAACAAAGTACAATAATGTTAACGACTCAATAGACAAGACTTAACAAAATTGTGTAATCAAAAGTAACAACTCAAAAGCAAAAGCGACGGCTTTCGACAAAACTTACAACTCAATAAGCAAAACAACAACTCGACACGCAAAAATATAACACGATGCCTGCGGATGGACTATCGGATAGTGGAGTGTATCCAAAATTGATAGGCACTGGATGCCTTCTCTTTGGGGAGACAATCAGTTGCGGGGAGTCCACTCTTGCTATAGGTAATGTTTCCCACCCAAGCTCACTTGTATTTGCTTACATCACTCGACCCTCGGGCTCGACTTTTCTCATAAAAACCTTATCTTACTTTTCTCTCGTCGTACATCTCTCTATTCTTTATTCTCTCATTTTCATCCCTCCCGGATATAGTTGATGGAGAAGTTGCAAGTTGTGGACTCTTGCCTGCCTATTGACCGGTACGCTTCTTTTCAACAACGCCTAGTTAATGCTCGATGAAGTGGTGGTTCGAATGGATCGCAACTTGTCGGCAGATCGCATTGCATGGCGCCGTCCACAGCTTAATCTTTCGGTGATGAGTTCTGACAAGTTCGGGATCTTTGGGATCCGTATGATCGGCTTGACTCACTGTATATTTTATCTCCCATTCCGTACTCCGCGCTAGTTCGGTCATACAGGCTGGGCCTAAGTTGGCATCTGAAGCTTTGACTAGCTCTGGGGGGGAGCGCAGGGACACCTGACTAGACTATGCCCCAGATTTATTGCTTTATTAGTACTTTCAAAGTTTTCTAGCTTTGAGTGTAATGAAAAACAACTTCAATTGTATGCAAGAGCAAAAGAACTCGCTTTGAAATTAATGAAATTGAAGGTTGTGGTCTTGAAAATCCTCGCTTTTGGTCCAAAAATGGTCTTAGTTGTGAAAAGATTAATTTGAACAAAGTCAACTTTTATGAAAACTTTTCAAAACTATTTTCGATATGGATCGAGGCCGGACACGCTGAAATCATCCTTTGAGATACACAACCCGAATCCTAGCAACTGGAAAGTTGCCCCTAGTCTGAAAAAAAGGCCTCAGCCATTCAATAGCAACGGAAAGTTGCCCCTAGTCTGGATGACATCGGAACACTCCATTGCAACGGAAAATTGCCCCTAGTTTGCATAACATTTGTCTAGGAGATCACAATAGATCTTGATGAATAAAGATGGTGAGATGGTCAAAAATGGACAAAGTTGATCGGGGAAAAGATTGTGACTGAACTTCAAGATGAAGTTGCCTACGTATCCCAAAGATGGGAATCAAGTCTTACGTAGTTCAGGGTTAGGTTAGCTCGAGTGTTTTTGCTCTCCTTTTAGCGCTCTAACTTTTGCCAAGGCCGCCCTTTGCGGGTTTTCAACCTTCTTGAGCTCGGTTTTATAATTTTCAAATTTTCTATGCTCTGAGTTTTGCCTAGGTCGCCCTTCGGGTTTTTCGGCCCTTGAGCCTCTCAAGGGTAGTATTTCTTCAACTTGTCCATATTGATCGGTTGGGAAAACTCCAAGCCATCTAGATCCATCGGAACCACGGCTCCACGACGGATTGACTTGATGATGTAGGGACCCGGTCAATTGGGTGCGAACTTGCCTTGGGTCGTGGATGGGAGCTCGGTTGTCTTTGAGTACCAAATCTCCTTCTTTCAAGTTCTGGACTTAACCTTCTTGTTGAAAGCCGGGCGATTCTGCGTTGATAACCTGAGCGTGCAGTGCTTTCAATCTCCTTTCATCAAAAAGCATGAGTTCTTCAAACCTGCTTTGCTGCCAATCCGCTTCGGCTATCTGGCATTCGGCCAATACTCGCAATGATGGGACCTCGATCTCAATTGGTAGAACGGCCTCCATCCCATAGACTAATGAGTACGGAGTCGCCCCAGTAGAAGTTCTGATCGAAGTCCTGTAGCCCCATAGAGCAAACGGCAACTTATCCGGCCAGTCCCTGTAGGTTTCCACCATCTTCTGTAATATGCGCTTGATATTCTTGTTGGCGGCCTCAACTGCTCCGTTGGTTTGCGGCCGGTAAGTAGACGACTTATGAAAAGCCACGTTGTATTTCTCCAACAAGTCAATCACCTCCTTCTTGAAGTGGGAACCATTGTCTGAAACTATTTCATTCGGGACTCCGTAGCGACAGATGATGTTGTTTCTGATGAATTTTGCAACGTGTGAAGCTTTCAACCTTTGCATAAGATTGGGCCTCAACCCACTTTGTGAAGTAATCTATCGCTCGAGGATGAACTCATGCCCATTTGACCCTTTCGGCGTGGCGGCTCCGATCACATCAATTCCCCAGACGAAAAAGGCCATGGCGAAGTCATGTTGTCTGACTTTGGTGGAATGTTCATGCGATTTGCATGAATCGACATTGTGGCATCGCTGACGAAACCGATACAATCCTCCTCCATGGTGGACCAATAATAACCTTGTCTAAGGATCTTTCTAGCCAACATCACCCTATTCATATGTGCACCGCATTCACCCCGTGGATGGCTTCCATCGAGCGTTTGGACTCTTGACATCAACACACAATTTATGCATTCCCGGATGACCTCTTCTATACGATTTACCCCGCAGATGATGAGCGGGTGACATTCTTCGATTGCCCTCTTGTCTTTGGCATTTACCTGGCGGGTATGTTTACATTTCCAAAAGTTCGGATGTCGTAATACCGGGGTGTTAAGTCACGAACTTCATCTATGTTTGCAATCGACTCATAGGCGGTCGAATTTACAGTCGATAATATTTGGGCGCATTCGGACTCCACGTGGGATGTCTATCATGGATGATAGAGTTGCAAAAGCGTCTGCGAACTTGTTGTTCTCTCTTAGTAGATGAGTAAAACTTAACTTTTCAAATCGAGGAATCGGCAAATCCAAGGTTTGGTGATACATCATCATATTTTCTTCTTTTACTTTCCGGTCTCCTTTAGCTTGAGACACAACAAGATTCGAATCTCCGATGGCGTCAGCCGTCTTGCCCCTAATTCGGTGCTTCCATACCAAAGAATGCACGCTTCGTGATACGCCGTTATTTGAGACTTTGAAAGCGGAGTTTGAAGGCTAGAGGATCTGAGGAATTGTCGGGTGCTATCGGCAACACTCCTATCCCATACCCATGTTGATTTGGCGCTCCGTCAAAGTACATTATCCAACTTTCCTCGTCGATATCGAAATTGCTTCATCACGGGAATAGGTACTCAAGCGCTTCATCCCTCAGCGGATGGTGGGCAAGGAACTCTGCTCTTGCTCTGCCCTTCTTGACTTCTTGGCGTCACATATGTAAGATCAAATTAGGAGAGCGACAACCAACGAGCTAGCCTACCCGTAGCGATGGTTTCTCGAAAAGATATTTGATGGGATCAAGTCATGAAACCGGCATTACTGAGTGAGCTAGCAAGTAGTGCCAACTTCTGGTAGCCCATACGAGCTAGACAAGCATTTTCAATGGCGTATCTGGGTCTCATACTCTAGCATTTTCTTGCTCAAATAGTAGATGGCTTTCTCCACCCTATCTTGATTCTTGTGCAAGCATCAGCCCATTGTGGTCTCGATCAGCGGCAATTACAAAATCAACGGTTTCCACGATTACGGTGGTGATAAAAGTGGGTTCTGTAGATATTCTTTAATCTGTTCAAAGCGACTTGGCAGGCCGTCCCATTGGAATTTCTTGCCTTTCTTGAGAAGACCAAAAAGTGGTTCACAAGTCAAGGTTAGTTTTGAAATAAACCGTCTTATGAATTGCACTTTACCCGAAAGCCTCGCACCTCTTTTTAGGTCTTTGGTGGTGGCATTTCTAAGATGGCCTTGATTTTGGAAGAATTCGACCTCGATGCCCTTTGTGTGTCGAAACCCGACATTTTCATTGTAACACCAAGCGTACATTTCGAGGGTTTAACGCCTTTGAATTCCACGATCCTTTGGAAAAACTTGCATAAGGCGGTGTAGTAGCCCTCTCTTTCTTTGGACTTGACAATCATGTCGCCCACGTACACCTCAACCTCTTTGTGGATCATATCATGTAGTATTGTGGTCGCGACCCGTTGATAAGTAGACATTCTTCAACCCAAGCGGCATGACCGATAGCGATATGTTCCCCAGGGGTGGTGAATCACGATCTTTCTACGTCTCTGGTGCCATCTGTCTGGTTATAGCAGAAGCCATCCATGAGCGAGGCGATGCATGCCTGTTGTAAAGTCCACTAGCTCATCAATGTGTGGCAAGGAAAGTCGTCGCCGGATGGCTCTGTTTAAATCCACGAAGTCTCACAGGATCTTGCCATCTTTCTTGACCGCACTATGTTGGCCAACCAAGTGGGATATTACGATACTAGCGGAAACTGCGTCAATTTGCTTGGTGACCTCTTCTTTGATCTTGAGAGCCCAATCGGCGGATCCTACGAGCGCTTAATAGGTCAGGCCTCGGGGTCAAGGGGATCCGATCTTTGTACAATCTCGGGATCGATTCGGGCATGTCTTCGTGGGACCACGCGAAAACATCTTTGAAATCTTTTAATAAAGCGACTAAGCGCTCGCGTTCCTCGAAGACAACGTGGACCCGATCTGGACCCGGGCGGGTCCTCCTCGGTCCAATATTCTGAAATGATTTCATCCGTTAAGGGTTTAACAAACCTCTCTTGCTCTTGCTCAATTAGGCGTTGTAAAAGGAGGAACTTCGTCCTCGTCGTTTTGATCAAAATTTTGAAAGTCGAATTAATGCAATAAATTAGGGGCCTGAAAAGTACTAAAACCACATTCACCTCATTCTCATTAAGTTCATCCAAATCGTCGATTCATCGGTTACAAGACTCAAATGAAAAGGAAAAAACGACTGGACAAGACTCGGCATCGGGTTAACACCCCGAAGTACCAGACTTCGAGACTTCGGTCGGTGGAACGATTCACTCGAAGACTTCGGTGGAATCGATTCGGCTCACTACTGACTTGAAGCTGGCGGATAAGAATCCTCCTCGTCTTGCCAAATGAGAGGTTGCGATCGATCGTCCAAGATAGGCTATTTGGTTGGCCATGCCGTTTCATCTCAATCATGGAAACGCGACGTTATTCCCCAAGCAATCTGGTCGTCGGAGGATCGAGAGAGACATGCGATGCTACCCCATTTCCAATTCGGTGCCCTCGGGACTCACTTTGCCTTATTACCTTTCGATCTCGGTTGTTGGAGTGCATGCGCTCTTGACAACGTCATCCGGATAGTTGCGGTCGAAGATTTGAAACACAGTGCAGCGCTTCCCTCGCGTTCAACCATGGTTACGGGAAGCATAAAATGGAAAATCTTCCCCTCCGGACCAGCGTCCGTTTCGAGTACCAGATGGGCCTATGCATTAGATCAAAAGGCTTCCGGCTGCTTTGCCACAACCTGTCCATTTCCTTTCCTTTCCTCGTCCGATCTTCTTTGGTAGGCGGATAACCTAATCCAAAGGTATGTGGATTATATGGCACTTGACCAATTGCGACACCTTTCCGGCCGCTTCTTCCCAATCCCATCGAGGATATCTTGTAGCTTGTTCATGAGGTAAGCGGCGGCAATGACATACAAACCCTCATTCCAGCCATTATGTTTTGTACCACGGGCCTCGGCCAAAGTAAATCCGATATAAACATATCCTCCATCGTGTTCAATCTCGGGTGGCGTAGATACCTCCGGAGGATGGATTGATGAGTTCCCAAAACAATGGCTACTCCCTTTTCAAAGGGGTATTTCACCATTTGATGTAGAGTAGATGAGGCGGCCTTCACGATGCAACGAAGTCGCCCCAAAAGCATGTTGAAAGATCGGGGACCTCCAAGACATGAAAATCTATTTCGTGTTGTCGGGCCCAATCTTGGTTTGGATTCTCCTTTGTCCCCAGACATCCCTTGTATTATCATACGCTCGATTACTTGAGTAGTCGGTGTGAAGTCATGACTTTAACCCAATCGCATAGGCCGTTACTGGCGGACAAACATTGATAAGCGGACGGTGTCAACAAGAACCACGGAATCCATTTGTCCTGCATTCTCTGAGAGATGTAGAGAGTGCATTATGGTCCACGCCCTCGGTGGCAATTCTTTGTCCGTAAAGGTCAATCTTGGGGAACCTCCTCCGGGAAGACCAAACCAACTAGTTGTTCGGCGTAGTTTGATGGAAAGTTTCGCTCTGTCCATGGCGAGATAAGAACTGACTGCCGGTGCACCCTCGAAGCCATAGCGATCCCCAAATGGAGATGTCTGCTTGTATTTTCTTTAATTTGCTTGATCTGACCTCTTCTTCCGCTTGCTTCTCTTTACATTTCTCTGCCTCCTTATCTTTCCTGATGCCTCGGGTTGATCAAGGTGTGAAGGCTTGAAATACCGCCACTCCTAGTCATGTGGTCTACCTCCTCGGTGCAGTCTTGTCGGGTTGGCCACTGCCCGATCTTAAATGCATGTGGGCAAGATACAAGTCGTCATCTTCCCACCACATTCCATTAGCGTCTAGCGAGCATCTGTCACAGTTACGGCTTGCTTGTGCTTTCGGCGATTTCATTCCTCATGCTCACGGCATGTTCGGTCTTCGTGCCTTGACACTCTCAACTCCCTCATGGTTCTTTGCTTTTCGGGCTCTCTCGAGGCCCATCTCTTTTCTTGTTCCTCCGGCAACAAGCATGCGGTTCTCAAAATGTTTCGTTCTTGGCGAAATTCTTACTCTGGCGCTCTCCGGCAATGTAATCGATCCTCGGCCCTTAGGCCACAAATGGTACAATATCGGTGATCATCCAACCACCGGCGACCTGCGACTCCTCATCTTGAACGGTTAATCGATGCATCCCCTGATTCTTGCTCGTAGAATTGAAGGTTGGCGAAGTCCTCTTCCACCACAGCCAAACTATCCCCCGCTGATTCAAGCTTGTCCCCCCGGAGCATACACAACTCAGCCTCTTCCGGCAACCCCATACTCGGCTTAGGCGGCTCATCGACAAGATATATCCACTCGGATCATAAGCTCTGCGGTGAATTCTCGAGATAGCTCCACCCAGATTCAGATTCTGCTCTCCTCGAAGCTTGCCCGTTCCATTCTCGATGGTCACCACCTTTGGCTCGAGTTGGGTTGGGGAGGTGTCCACACCTGAAGTCGATCTTTGTTGGGAAGGACCACCTCGGCTTGGGTAAGTGGGAGGGAGTTATGTAGATCTTGGGATCGTAAATCGCCCCGATCGGATAAGGTTGACTCTTTTGGTGGATCTTGGTTGTGTTTGGGGAGTGGGTTGTTTGTGACGTTGGGTCCTTGAGGAGGTAGAATGATGTTCTTGTCAATGAGGTCTGAATCTCATGGCGACTGTAACATTAATTGGTGTGTTATGACCATCTTCTTTGGTGGTATTGGCAATATTTGGTGGATTATGGGAAGGGGAGTGGATTCGGTGAGGCCTCGGTTCCAAGGGTTTGGTGCCTTCGACTAGAACCAGGGACTTTAGACAAAGGCATATAGAGTGGGGAGAAGGTTCGTTGACCCACTGGGTTGGTATCTTGGGGCTTGATTCTGCTCCCGAGGCATCGAAAAAAGGTGTGGCAGCTGCGGACCTTGGTTGGGAAGAGGATTGGTGGTGACCATTCCGACCTCTGAAGTTCTTGTATTGGCGAGCCACTCGGGCTGCATTGGTATTAGATTAAATGTTCTTGGGTGATCCGATCTTGGTCAAAGCAGACCTGTTTCATTGCATCCTCTATCTGCATCCCCATATCATGCGAGATCTGCGAAAGGTGGAAAGGGATCAAAATCATCTTCTTCATTAATCGGTGGAGATTGCGCACAATCATCGAATTTGATCTCTATCGGTTGGCCTCAAGGTCATCATCGATGCCTTGGCTCTCCACCGGGTGTGAAATCGAGAAAAAAGACTCTTTAGGCTCTGCCTCGTCGTCTCGAGATCACAGTCGTGACCTCGATTTGCGTGTTGTATGAATATTGTGCAAGGAAGGCCTCGGCCATCTCATCGATTTGTTTTCACATCATCATCGAGTTTTGAATACCAAGTGGATGCCACACCGACGAGGTTCGACCGAACAAAAAGCTTTTTGCGGTCGGGTTAGGCCCATGGTCTTAAGGCGTCAGAAACGGTAGGAGGTGGACCATAGGATCCTCGGACCCATCAAAGCGATCGATCTGGGGCATTTTAAATCTGTCGGGCGATCACGGCCACATCGATATAGCCGTCTTCAATATTTGGGATGGCCTTAGCTTGAGACTTCTTAAAACTTCTCCAACTTGCTCAATTTTGGTATCTGGTCTACCTCGAACTCAAATGGAAGTCCGGTGCTTAGGGTAATGTTTTTGGGCCGGTTGTGGTAGAAGCGGGGGCGAGCCAGATTGGATGACTGTGTCCTCTTGAGCGTTTGGGGATTTGGCGAGAATATTACATTGATTCGGGAGGTATTGCAGGCGGATCTGGGCATTTTGAGGTTTGGAGGGCATTACGGCGTGGTAGTTGTTCGAGTAATGGGGCCGGGTGGAGGAGCTGATTTGAAGCGAGCCTTGGCGTTCTGCTGTTGTAATCTAGTGCTCAACTTTCAGTGTTGGGCCATAATGACTTTGTTATGCAGAAAATTCCGCTGGCGGATAGCATCATCTTGCATTTGCTTCATGCTTTTGACCATCTGGCGCATCATCGCCTCTATTGTTGGGTTACATTGTTCCATCTGAAAAAGCGGCAAGGGTGTCTCTATAGCGAAATGGGAATCTCAACCCGACTATCTGTCTCTAAAGTAGGCTATTTGTACCAATAATCTCTGCTCGATGGATGCGTTTCCTCGGTCTCCTTCTAAAAGCGGGGGCGAATGGAACCTTTGGATGTCGTCAACTAGATCCTCGGATCGGTTGGTCAGCGACCTCGTGTCAGTTGCTTAGGGGTATCGGCGGGTTGAAGCAATTGTGCTACAAATGTCCCTAGCAAAAGGATAAATAAAAGCGAAAAAATAAATAACCCGAGAAATAAAGCAGGCATAACGACTTAAATTGAATACACCACACATCGGGTATACAAGCAGGCGGCATAACGGCTTAAATTGAATACACCACACAGTCGGGTATACAAACGGGCAGCATAACGGCTTGAATTGAATACACCACACACAGTCGGGTATACAAACGGGCAGCATAACGGCTTGAATTGAATACACCACACACAGTCGGGTATACAACAACACCAGTTAGTAAAATTTGGTTATACATCGTCCTCAAATACGGTCAATATTCTGTATCCATTACGATAAAGCGAATCGATATCCGCGGACAAGCGATTCCCAAATCTTTGGATAATGCCCATGAACTGATTCCCAAATTCAAAATTGATGCCCTTGAACTGATGCCCAAACTCATCTTGATACATGCATTCCTGTGAGGCACACTCTAACAAGCACATAGCGAGATAAGTGAGAGCCAAAACACCCCTATGTTGGGGTAGGGTTTCCCTGTCCTATTTTGTCGGGAACTAGGGTTTCACTACACACCTGGCGACTTCAAACAACCTATAAGCGGGTAAGCAACTTTGTCCTAGTTTGGAATGGTCACTATGGATCGAATATGCACTAGGTCGAATGGTCAAAAGGGTGCCGGTAAGCAAGGTTTGTGTTCCCATCTTGGCGAGCCCGTAACGGCAAGCCTTATGGACATGCCTTGACAAGACAAGCCTCGGCAAACCGCTCGGGAATAGCGGATGGCAAACCACGGTGTCCTAAGCGCACCAATGCAAATGCAATGCAAAGAAACACAGGCGTAGTCAAAACCAAATATCACGAGTTAGTCAAGCTCTCTAAATCCCAGAAGTCACGAAGCGTAACAACGCCCATGAGGACCTCGCCTGATTCGGACTCGATTTTTTGTGCGGTTCTCAATCTCGAACCAAAGAGTCCAAATCCGCAAATCGTTTTGAAGGAAAAGCAGATTTTTGAAAGAAGTGCCAAACATGGTGCTTTGCGGATATGAGTCGCCACCTAAATATTTTAAAATGGGAAATTTAGGAAACCACGACTCGGTGCCAAAAGGCCACGTGTCCGTCATCACCAAAGTTGGCTCGGGAACTTGGGTGCGATTAGGGAAAGGTCACATCGTGAGCACCCCCTCTCGCCGATCAAAGAGGCCTCTACTAATCATGATATCGATTTTGAAAAACATTGTATGCTCTTATTAGATTATTAGCCTAGGATTACTATGTGATGCTCATGACAAACAAGTATAAATGGGTAAATGTCGAATGGAACAAAACATTTCATGTTTGTTTGTGAAAGATGGTTTGCTACCCGCGGTGGGCTTAAAATCTGATTTTGCCACAATCTAGTGGGCTTAACAAACAATCGATGAATTGCTCCAATTCAAATAACCCAACCTCCACCCACAGGCATTCAAAGCGGTTATATCACATAAGCATTTAGCCTCATGGCAAGCATGCTATCATGGCAACACTCACGCATGCAAGGATGCTAAAGCATAACCACTTACCGAGTACTCCAAGCCAAAAGAAAGCTTATTAGAAATCATGCATGATCCTAAAATATCTGAGAATGCCTAATGCAACACATGCAAAAATGCAACTATAAGCGAGCTCGGCTATTCTAGAGATGGCATATGAAATGCTGGCTAACATGTATTCAACTTAGAATTGAAATACAAATCACGGTTTGTATGATGCTTGGAAACCCGATGCATGCATCTGAGATGAATGATGCAAACATCTTTGTCATCTTTGTATGCTAATTGAAATATGCCTATATCTAACCATTCAAAGCGGGTAAATAAAAGGGAGAAAGAAATGGGGGTTGGAAGACATACATCACACTCACACACCCTTATTACATTTATGCCCTCGCTTGCAGGTCCGAATAAATAATATCTGAGACGAATAAAAGAATATCTGATCAAAATAATCTGATTCTAATTAATTAACAAATTAATTACAAAAGAATTGAGACTGGCGTGCAAGCCAGGGACTGCCTCGCTTCTGGTGGATAGTATATCTTTGGGCTTCGTGGAAATCCTTTGGGATGCCTGATTAGCCTCTGTTTGCGATTTTCCTCGAATTGCGTGCGATTAGGAAAGGCGATAATTCTTCATTTTTCTTTAGCGGAGGCGGGAAAAGGGCATAGCGATGTATTTCACAAATATATGCATGTCTCGATCCTCGCGCCACCAATCACGCATATCGATGCATGATGGCGAGGAAGCGGTTGCACAACTCAATATTGGGATGAATACACATGAATGCTCGAAAAATGGGATGCCTCGAAATCGTGCCCGCAGGCATGCAAGCCGGCGATCTTTGAAAGATGAAAATCGGATAAAACCGAAGTGCCTCGAAGTGCGTGCCTGGTAGCAAACCGAAACGAAACCAAAATGGAGATCGAGATAAAATTGGAGTGCCTCGAAATGCGTGCAGACGCATAAGCGAAGCGATGATGTGATGCAATCGGATAAAATCGGATAAAGTGCCTTGAAATCGTGTGCACGGACCGCAAAGCGGCGATGATGTAATGAAAAGCGGATAAAACCAAGTGCCTCGAAGCAGCGTGCCTGGTAGCGCCGTCGGCGATGATGAAATGAAAATCGGATAAGGCCGAAGTGCCTCGAAAGCAGCGTGCCTGGCGCGCCGTCGGCGATGATGAAAGAATGAAAATCGGATAAAACCGAAGTGCCTCGAAGTGCGTGCCTGGTAGCGCAAATCGGCGATGATGAAAGAATGAAAATCGGATAAGAGAAGTGCCTCGAAAGCAGCGTGCCTGGTAGCGCCAAATCGAGGCGATGATGAAAGGAAAATCGGATAAGGCGAAGTGCCTCGAAAGCGTGCCCACCGTAGCGCCGTCGAACGATGATGAAAGAATGAAAATCGGATAAGATCGAAGTGCCTCGAAGCAGCGTGCCTGGTAGCGCCGTCGGCGATGATGAAATGCAATGAAATGGCATACGGAATGCGGGATGGACTTACACCAACATGGGAGAGCCTCGGCTCACTCACATAGGAAGGCCGTCGGGTAAAAATAAGTGCCTCAAGCAGCGCCAGCGACACGCAAATCGAGGCAATGGCATACAAGCATGAAAATGCAAATTGAACTACGCCAACATGAGAGGGCCTCAACCACACTCACATAGGCTGGGAATGATAAGAATGAGGTGCCTCGAAGTCGTGCCCATTGGCATAAGCCAGCAATGCAAAAATAATCTGAATGGCACGGAAATGATATGCAAGCATGGTAATGGAATTTCAGCACCTAAATAAAGGGAAAACAGCCCGAAACAATTCGAAATGACACTCGAAGCATGCATTCATCCCGAAATGTGATAATATGCACCCAAAATGGCCTATAGCCCTACTAATCATGCAAAAATAGCACATGGCAGAAAAACCAGTAGCAAGGCAGTCCCAAAAATAGCTTATTTCAGTAACAAAGATGACCAAAATGCAAGCATAGATAGATCAACAATAGCATGCAAAGTTAGTGGCCAAAAGAGGAGTATTGAGACAAGTGACATATGCAAACCCCAAATGGACAAACTTTCTTCTACAACATTGAATATGAGCTAAAAATAGGCACAATTGAAGAAGATGACATCCTCAAAATCAGAATAAAATCATGCTAACAATTCCATGCAAAAATGGAGCTCAAAAGAGGCTATAACAAGAGTCATGCAAAGCAAGCACCAAATGACAAAATTTTCTTCATGAAACATGTAAAGGGGATCAAAATAAGACCCATTTCAGTTCTGACCAAAGGCCAAAACCAAAAGCACAAGAGGCTACAAAACATGCAAGAATACGGTAAATTTGATGGATTTCAAAGGAAGTACCAAAAATATACCAAATGGCTTAAGGCCCTCAACATAACATGAAAAGGAGACAAAAACAAGACTATTTCTAAGCCTGATGAAGGCTGAAATCCGGAGCCAAGTAAGCCTAACAAAGCATGCAAGAATTAGGGCCTAAAGTGAATTTCCAAGAGAGGTGGTATATGGAATGGCCAAATGAGGTTGAGCCCTTCTACAATGTTGTAGAGGGCTCAAAATAAGCTAAAACCAGTAGGGGACGGAGCCCCAAAAACCAACACAAATAGGTCAATTTTAGCATGCAAAAATGTTACCAACTTGAAGAATATTGAAGGAACTAGTGTATAAAAACACCAAATGAGGTTGAGCCCTTCTACAAAGTTGTAGAGGGCTCATTTTAACCTAAAAGAAGTAGGGGTCGGAGCCCCAATTCTCAACCAATTAAAGTATAGAAAAGGATCAAGAAAATTCCCTAAAAGTTGGTTTTGAATACTTACCCTTGAAGACTTGTCTTTCTTTGCTTCTTAGCTTGGATTTGTGGCTTCTCAACCTCTGAAATTCACTTCCTTGCTGCTGGAATCGAAGTTGGAATGGTGAGGCTTAGGGTTGATGAAGGAATCAAGCAAGAACTTGAAGCTTTTTGGAGCTTTTTGGCTATGGAGATTAGGGTTTTGGCCTTAGTGTTCTTGAAGAGAATTTTTCCAACCTTGAAGAAGGAGGGAGGGCCTTCAAATAGGCAAGAAATGGGGTGTAAAGGGAGGAAAGCACCCAATCTTTCCCTCGAAATATCCCGGATGCCGGGATATGTTGGAAGATATCCTGACAATTTGGGACAGTTGTAAAGCAAGAATCTGGCCGACCAGTAAATTTGCTCAAGGTGGCGGCCGACCACCCACCATGGCGACCACCTCCCATGGCCGGCCACCACCTAAAACCAACTTCAAAATTTCGGCCGACCACCATGCAAGGGTCCTCCAGATGTGTAGAAACAGGATCCAAGGTTGGAATTTGGCAACAGACGAAGTCACAACATAGAACTTGAAGGAGAGGCCCAAAATGAAATGCACCATTTCGGCCGACCACCATGCCAAAGGTCCTCCCAGATGTGTAGAACAAGGATCCAAGGTTGGAATTTGGCAACATTGAACCAAGAGCCACAACATAGAGCTTGAAGGAGGCCCAAAAATGAAACTCACAGTTTCGGCCGACCCGATGGTTGGTAGGGTCCTCCAGTGTCTGATCACAAATATGTAACTTTGGTTGGAAGAAAATACCCCCAAGGTGTTCAACATTGGCGGAAGTGAGCAAAAGCGGGCTCGGGAGGAAGCCCAGTTATCTGGGATAATTCTGGCCTCCACCCCAGTGATCTTCTGGTGTTGAAGCAGAGGTACCGCCAAGTTTGAACAAAACTAATGAGAAATGAGCGTTCGGGTCAAACCGAGCAAATCGGGATCGAAAATGAAATTTGGTCTTAGGAAGTGGTGTTCGGCGGCCGAAGTGGGTATCTGCAACCCAGTGTCCTCTGGAATGACAAAGCAATTACCGCCAAAAACGGAGAAGATGGATGCGAAATGAATGCTCGGGACCAAACCGCTCGGTTTGGGGTCAGCAACTATGAGCACGAAAGTGGCATCTGACCACGAAGTGGAATCGAGGCCCAGGGTTCCTCGAAATATTAAAAGCAGGTCTCATAAAAACCGGAGAAGGTGATGCAAAATGAATGCTCGGGACCAAACCCCGTCGGTTTGGGGTCCAAAAAATGGGTCGCCGGGCACCGGAAGTGGTGTTCGGCTGCGAAGTGGGCATCAGGGGCCCCAGTGTCCCTCGGAACACTAAAAGCAGAGGCACATGCCAAAAACCGGAGAACTTCGGAGATGGTTGGGCGGTCCCGAGCCGAGGCACGCCGGCTTTGACGGCTCAAAACCGGAACCGGCTCGAAATGGGCGAATGGCCTCTGACCACGAAATGCAACTCACGGCCACCGGAGATAGTCTCTGAGACCCTCCCTTCCCTCGGGAAAAGAAAGCAACCGAGCCCTGGTTCGCAAACCGAGACAAGGTAGAAAAAAGGGTTGAGTCCGGGAGGAGGCGCCGAGCGACTCTGAAACTCTTGAACAAGCACATGATGCAACATCACCGAGCACTCAACCGGTGACGTCTGAGTCTTAAGGTCGGTCAAAAATGGGGTGTCTACAATTTAATCCTTTTATTATATATGTGATGTTGGAGGGATTATTGTCATTGATTAGTGAATGTTCATTAGTGTGGGTAGTTCATGTTGAAATATTTCAAGGTGTTACAATATTTCTATTCGATAATGATTGGACACATCTTCACTCTTAGTGGGATGTGTACCATAGAAGATAGAGTTGCCAAAGCAACAACGAACCTATTGTTCTCTCTCAATAGTTGCGTAAATGCCAGTTTTTCAAACCTCCAAATTAGAATATCCTGGGTCTGGTGGTAAACTTTCATTTTCTCTTCTTTGACTTTCTAGTCTCCATTTGTTTGAGAAACAACCAAGTTTAAGTCCCCAATAACATCCAACCTTATTGCCCCTAGTTTTAGGGCAGCTTCCAAACCAGCAATATACGCTTCGTATTCTACTTCGTTGTTGGATACTTTAAATCGGAGTTTGGAGGCTAACGGTATATGGGAATCATCAGGTACTACCAGTAACACACTTATCCCATAATCGTATTGATTGGATGCTCTGTCAAAGTACATCATCCAAGTTTCTTCTTCGACTTGCAGAATGTCTTCATCTGGGAACAAATATTCCACCGCCTCATCGCCCTCTACTAGGTGGTCGGCCAAGAATTTCGTTACAACTCTTCCTTTAACTGACTTGCATATAACATATTTGAAATCAAATTCAGAGAGAAGAAGCAGCCACTGGTCTAGCCTACCTGTAAGTGCTGGTTTCTCAAAGATATATTTAATGGGATCTAATCTCGAAACCAAGATTATAGAGTAAACTAACAAGCAGTGCCTTAACTTCCTGGTAGTCCATAACAAGGCTAAGCAAGCTTTCTCCAAGGGAGTGTAGTGGGTCTCGTAGTCTAGCATCTTCTTGCAAGTAATAGATGGCCTTCTCCACTTTATCCTCAGATTCTTAGGCGAGCATGCACCCTATGGTTGAGTTTTACTGACAAATACAGAGACAGAGGCTTTCTCGGTTCTGGTAGCGACAACATAAGCGAAGTCTGGTGGTACTGCTTGACCTGCTCAAAGGCAAACTGAGAGCGATCGTCGCGTTGGAACTTCTTTCCTTTCTTGAGGAGACCAAATAGTGGATGACAAGTCAAGGTTAATTTGGAAATGAACTGTCTTATGAATTGTACTTTACCCAGAAAGTCACACACCTCCTTTTTAGTCCTTGGTGGTGGCACTTCTAAGATGGCCTTGATTTTGGACAGATCTACTTCAATTCCCCTCTATGTGATCAGAAAACCCAGCATTTTCCCTGATGTTATGCCGAAGGTGCATTTCTGCGGATTTAACCTCAATCTATATTCTCTAATCTGTTGGAAGATATTTTCCAATGCGGTGTAGTGGCCCTCTCTCTCTTTGGACTTGACAATCATATTGTCTACGTACACCTCAACCTCTTTGTGGATCATATCATGTAGAATGGTGGTCATAGCCCTCTGATAGGTAACCCCAGCATTTTTCAACATAAAAGGCATGACTCGGTAGCAGTATGTACCCTATGGTGTAGTGAATGCGGTCTTTTCTCTATCCTTGGGTGCCATCAGAATCTGGTTATACCTGGAAAACCCATCTATAAATGAAAGCAATGCATGGCCCGTAGTGAAATCTACCAGCTCATCAATATGCGGTAATGGAAAGTCATCCTTTGGACTGGCTCTGTTCAGGTCTCTGAAGTCAACACAAACTCGAATTCTGCCATCCTTTTTAAGCATTAGGACGATATTGGCCAACCAGGTCAGATACTCAGATACTAACAAGAATCTTGCATCAATCTACTTGGCGACCTCTTCCATGATTTTCAGCGCCCAATCCAGGCAAATTATGCACAGCTTCTGCTTGACTGGTCGGGCCTTAGGGTCAAGAAGCATCCGGTGCTATACGATCTCAGGGACGATTCCAAGCATGTCTTTGCAAGATCACACAAAAACATCTTTGAAAGTTTTTAATAAAGCGATTAAACGCTCGCGTTACTCCAAAGACAACATGGACCCGATTTGGACCAAGCACGGATCTTTCTCAGTGCCCAAATTAATAGCAATGATTTCATGAAAAAAAGGCTTAGCAAACCTCTCCTCCTCTCAATTAATCAAGTTTTTCAAAGCCAGAGGAATTTGTTCCTCCTCATTTTTGTTAAAATTCTAAAAATCTTTGTCAGTATAATAAACCAACAGCACAGAGAAGTACACATAATTTGTAGCATTTTCATTTAAAAGGTCCAGATCTTTAGTTATAGACTCAAAAGAAAAGCTGAATGAAGTCCTAGACAGGACTTTGGTATCTGGGTTACCACCCCAAAAATACCAGACTCAGACCTCCCGGACTGACTTGAATTTGATCTTCACTCCACAAACTCAGTGGAATCAGATTCTAGCTCATCACCCGATTTAGAACTGGAAAGATAGCCTTTCTCTAGCTGGCAAGTAAGATGCAGTGCCCTCGATACATCTAGAATCCCGTGACCAACCCTGGAGAACTTGGGGGATAACTTTACTATCAGGAGATTGGCCAGTGGTGCTCGTACTTCAGCCTCACTATTGTTTGAGTGATCTTTCATACTCTCGCTAGCTATGATGCCTAGTTCAGCCCTTTCCTCATTATTGTCCTGCAGCTGTAGATCAGAGAAGATCTTGAACCCAGGAATGTGTTTTTTTGAGGAATTTACCCAGGGCTCAGGAAAGCCACAAAAAAGAAAATCCTCTCCCTCTCGAACAAAACGACCATTCAGCGGTTGGATTGGCCTGTGGACAAGCTCATTATGCTTTCCAGCTCTCTTGGCTTTGGCTCTGCCTCTCATTTCTTCCCCCTTTCTGATCCAGTCCTCTCTGGTAGGCACATAGCCCAGTCCAAAGGCATGTGGATTGTGTGGCACATCTGCCAGTGCTGCAACACCTTTCCGACCACTCTTTCCAAGCCCCATTCCTAGAACGTGCCGTAGTTTGTTCATGAAGTAGATGGACTAGGCATTGACGCACATGCCTTCGTTCATAGCCAAAATGGTTTGTACTACCCGGACCTCGGCTAGAGTGAATCCCGAGAGGAACACATCTTTGTCGCCATGATTGATCTCTAGTACTAGTGTGGTCACCTTCGGAGGTGGATGGATAGATGAATGAGTTCCCCAAAAAAATAGCTGTCCTTCTCTCATGAGGAAACTTCAACATCTGATAGAGGGTGGAGGAGACAGCCTTCATGTGATGTAACCAAGGCCTCCCTAGTAGCAGGTTAAAGGTAACTGGTACATCCAGGACGTGAAACTCGATCTCTTATTCTAACAGGCCAACCTGAACTCTCATCTTCAACGTAAAACTAGTATCTACCAACACCACTGGCACCCACTTCTCCCTGCCTTCCACAAAAATGTATAACGGCTTGTTGTGAACCGATCCTTCTAGTGACAGCTCTTTGTCAGAGAAAGTGAGCGTTGGCTTGGCACCACCGGGAAAGACCAGGCTCACAAGTTGCTCAAGTATCGTATCAATGGACAATTTAGACTTTTCCATTGCCGACAATACTACTTGCTGGTGTGCCCGTGAGGCCATGAAAAGACCCCAGATAGAGATGTCAGCTTGGATTTTCTTGAGCTGTTTTAGTACTGACTCTTTTTCTAGTTGCTTCTCCTTCTATTTCTCGACCTCCATGTCCTTTCTTTATGGCTCTGCCTGATCCAAGTGTGGCGGTTTAAAATACCACCCACTGAGGGTAAGATGGTCTATCTCCTCAGCATACCAGGTATTATCTAGGATGTAGTCCCCCCAATCTTTATCGATATGGGCTAGACACAAATCATTGTCATCCCACCACTCCCCATCAGCTACCGACAAGCAGTTGTCAGGCTTCACTTGAGGCATCTTTACAGCACAAGCCCCTCCCTCCTTCCCCTCGCAGGCGTCATAGTGCAGTTTTCTTGCTATCTTTAATTCTTTCTCTTTCAAGCTGCCTCAGTTGAGCTTCCTGTTCAATACCTATAGTGTTCACAACACCGATTTCTTGGGTTGGGTTTCCCGCACTAGTGCCCTCTGGTAACTTTTCTTTCTCATCAGCCTTTTTGGCCACTGCAGTTGCCTCTATTCTTTCACTCTGGTTTCATCCCAAGTTCTTCTTCCTTGTCTGGCTCATCACTCAGCCATCCAGTGTTATCAGTCGATTTGTTCAAGTTGAACCACTTGATCTGTATATCTCTTTGATCATGCTCATCAAAGAATAGCAGGTTGTTTAGAGCTTCTTCAAGATCTGCAAGATCATCTAACCCTTGATTTAGGCTATCCACCCTGACCATATTAATCTCTATCAAGGTCAGTAACACCGCTTTGGGCTTGAATTGAATGGTTCGCATGATGTAGCAACTCGGATCATACCCCCTTTCATAGTCCCCGAGACACTCCAAGGTCGAAACCTCTTTTACGATGAGCGTTGTCACCATTGATCTAGAAAGCTTAGGTTGTAGATTAGATGTGTCCATCATGCATAAGTTCTTGCCCTCAAGAATGAACAACGTCAGTTTCAGTAGAAGGGAGGGAGTAATGTATATGCTGGGGTCATATACGATGGTCAGTATATGGATCAGGTATACCGGTTACTAGCATAACATATGAATCAATTTGATAGCATGCAATATTAAACACGTTGTCAAAGAAGTATTTAAACGACAATGTTTGTTCGAATGAGGAGCCAAACCTTATGCATGCAAGACACATGGATGCAAATCATGGGAAATGCTAAACGAAATGTGATGCTCTAAACTATCTATCATAAGCTGGTAAATAAAAGAGAGAAAGACGTGGGGTTGGAAGACATAAAAGCATTATTGCATATTGGCCCTCGCACAGGAATGTCTGAATAAATGTCCTAGCTAATTACTACAAATTAACTAACTATTATAAACAAAATGAAATAAATTAACTACACTAGCTAATTATTACAAATCAGCCCTTGCACAAAAGGGTCCGAATAAATGAATTAGCACAACTACTTAACTAATTATTACAACAACGAATTTAAATAACCATTCTAGCTAATTAAATAATTACAGCACAAAATTAATCAATTCTAATTAATTACAACACCAAGTGAACCAGCTATTCCAACTAAGTAATTAAATATTACAAGTTGACAAGTTAACGGGCCCCGATAAATGAGGGAATGGCTTATGTATGCACATGAATTTCTCTTCTAAGAATGCCTCTATTGTGTTTTGCACCTCAGCCTCTACTCTGCTCTGTGAAGAAAGTAGTCCTACCTAGCTGAAAATGGTGGCCAACATGCCAGAAGTGGTGGTTGGCCGCCCACTAATAGTGGCTTGCCGTACAGTAAAGGTGGCCTGCCGACCACTAATGTTGGGTTTCTTCTACTGCAACAGATAACAAATAGAGCACAAACAGAGCATTCTCAAGGGATGTTTGTCCACCTTGCCGCTCCTTACCATCAGACATATCAAAGGAGGGATAGGCTCGATTCGCAAACCATCAACCAATGCAAACTCATTGCATGATGGTCTAAGAACCAAGGGATATAATCTTAACAAATGGTAAGGAAAGACGAACAAAACCTTCTCCCTATCATGGAATTGATCAAGGGAAGTGGTTTGACATTGACTCTTGAACCATTTTCATCTATAAAAAGTATGAAATGACTCAAGACTCAATGGGTTCAATTAATGTCCGATTGAACCCAAACCATTTTATTATCTTGCTCCATTTTATTCCTAATTTTATTACTCAATTTCATTACCTTTCCATTCATTAATCAATTAAGTTCAATAATGAGCATTAAGTCCACTAAAGGAGGGAAGTGTCAGACCAAGGGTTATTTTAGGCATCAGAGAGACGTCATGTCGTTGGTAATGAATCTCCTAAGAGATTATACCATTAAGCACAACGATCTCTATGTCAAGCTTTAAACAAACAATCAGTTTGAAACAACTCTCAAAGCGAGGAAGAAGCTAAGAAATGGGAGAAGTACAGAGATGATTAGAAACGAATACAAGTATGAAAAGCATGAAATAAATGCTGTCAACTCAAATAGGTTGGTGTCTAATGCCTAAAACACCAAACCTATGAGTATCGTTACACTACAAGCATGCAATACAAAGCATAAATGACATGAGCAACCTAAAATAATCCTAAGATAGGCTAAAATAGCACTGAAATTCACATGGAAGGGCTTGAAAAATTAAGCTATAATATTGAGGAAATTAAGCTAGTAAATAAACCAAAGAAGGGGAGGCTTACCCCTCCACTTTTGAGACTTCAAATCGGCCTTTTAGCCTCTAAAAAACCTTTGAAAATCAATGGTAAAAAGCTCAAAAAAAGATAATGAAAAGGTGGGAAACACAAGGGTAAAAGCTTAGAAGACAAGGTTTAAAGATGGGTGGTCAACCCCTCTACCTTTAATGGCCTTAAACCACAAGTTTCAGCCCATAAATACAGGTGGAAAACAGCCCAAAAATAGTAAGAAAAGACAAGAACGAAATAGAACAAAAGAGCTAGGATGTATACCTCTTGAAGAGAAATGATCCTTTTGAATTACAAACCACCAATTCCACACCCACAAGTGCTAAAATGCAAGCTCAAACACCTCAACAAAGAACTCTCAAGGTTTGGTTTAGAGTGGCTAGGCAAAGGGTATAGAAGTTGCCAAGGAGAGAGAGAGAGAGATGTAGAGAGAGAAATATTGTCCAAGATTTTTTTCTCCACAAATTTTTCTAACCCTAAATTATGAGAGGGAGTCATTTATATATAGAAATCTATGAGAATATCTCAGAAATATCCATACAAACACAGCTGGTGCAATGCATGCATCTGTGGAGACAACAGGCACAGTTGGCAAAAGATTTGAATTTTTACACAAGTGGCCAGCGGGCCACAAATAGTCGGCAGCCGGCCACCAATAGTGGGCGGTAGGCCACTTGTGGGCCTGCAGGCCCTTGGATGATCAGGCTTGAAAAACTACTGTTTTGGTCCAAAAACAAGGCATAAGATTTGTAGGTTTTTGAGGTCTAAAACTGAGGCTTCCTGCTGAGAAATTCGAGCATTTGGACAAGCGTATAAATTCATCATTGGGTGATCAATCAGTGGTGCTCAAGTCGTAAGGGTGGTAAAAAAATGGGGTGTCTACACAAGGTAGTGGCATTGGTAGTAGCCAAGGCAGTGACAAAGGCTACAGCCCAGGCCGTCACAAATTGAGCCGCAATTAGTTTTCGTGGCATCATCATCTTTATCCAAATGAAAATTATTGCATGTCACATTGCACCAGTTGTTTTGTATCACTTATTGTGTATTTTATCATTTTGTCTGACAATGTGTCGTATTTCGTACATTTTTAGCCCTTGTTTTGAACATGATTCTTTTATATTCTTACCTAAACCATGCCATATAATTAAATAATGCACTAGTATTAATTTTAAATATTGTGGGAGCCGAATTAATTGGATACATCAGAAGGCGCGTCTTAGAAGACTGATATTAATCGGCAGTATCTTATCAATGGGATGTCAAATACAATATACGTGCCGAATATGTATAGATCCTTAGAGCCGAATAAAAGAAAGGGCAATGATTGGAAAGTAAGCCCTGGTCCCGAGGATCAAGGGAGAACCAAGTATAAATATAAGAACCACGGATATAGAAAGGTATATAAGAATTACTTCACCTAACTTAGTAAACAAGCTATCTAGAGTGTCTGAACTGACCTGTCCGTCGGAGTGCTAATTCTGGCACCCCAGACCGGAGTGTTTGTATCTTTTCAGGTGACCAGCTAAGGATCACTAGCGTCTCCCAGGATCTGATGAGTATTTCCAAACCACATCTCCACAATTGGCGCCGTCTGTGGGAATACTCAAATACATCCATGGCTGGCATGACTGAAGATCCCCCGATAGCCACCGACGAGACCGCACAGAGAGATGACCTCACCCCAGCAAATATGCTCGGAAAGGAAACCATCACTGCAAGACGTGCCTTGAACTTCGACTCACCAACGACTTCAGTACAAGAAACAATACAAGCGATTATGGAACAAGCAAAGCAGAATGAACAAAGGCTGGAGAACATGATCGCTGAAAATGAACGTCTCCGTCAAGATCCAGAGAAGTCGTGCGCCAAGATCCCGAACGACCTCCGAGGGCAGGCGGACAATGACCTCGAGCCCAACCAATAGTGACTCCAACTCATTATCCACAGAGCTCAACAAGAAGGGACGATCCGAAACTTCCAGCTCCTCTGAAAGAAGTCTACATACAAGGAAAAAGCGCAGAAGAAGCAATTCAGACGAAGACGACCATCACGATCCTTTTGTCCGACGGATTGCAAGGGTGGCCCTGCCCAACAAGTTCAAGGCTCTGTCATTCACTCTTTACAATGGAAAATCAGACCCCACTGATCATATCTGTCACTACAAGTAGGCCATGACATTGCATGCAGACAACGAAGCCCTCATGTGCCGAATATTCCCCAGCAGCCTGGGGCCATTAGCTGTCAGGTGGTATTACAAGCTAGATCCGGCTTCGATCAAAAGCTTCCATCGATTATAGAAATCCTTCAGGGCCAGGTTCATCACCAATGAGGTACAGCTAAAACAGGCTGACTCTCTCTGGGCTATGCAGATCCAGTCAGGAGAAACGCTTAGAGCGTATTCGACGCGTTATTGGGAGTGCTTTAACCTCGTCGACGACGCTTGCAATGACTCCATGGCCATCACCACCTTCAAAATAGGACTACATCCTGGCAGTGCTCTTTGCAGTTCTCTGATCGGAAGACCCCCCAAAACAGTCTGGGCGTTGATGAAGAAAGTTGAAGAGTATTGCGAAGTGAAAGATGATGCCTTGAGAATAAAAGCCGGACAAATGTCCAACAAAACGGCCTCTCTTGAAATTACTCAACCAATAAGTTCCGTGCCACCTCCGAGCCCTGAGCCACGACAACGCGCTAAACGAGACAAAAGGCAGGACTCTTGCCGATCAAGCGATCAATGCTCCCACCGGACGAATGAACAACTGCAAGTCGACAGCAGGCGCACGAGGCATGCCGATAAGAAGTACACAGAGTTGTCAGAATCAATCACTGCAATAATGACCAAAATCCAACACCTTCTATTCTTCAAATGGCCATCAAAGATGGTGGGGCCACCCGACACACGAAGAAGGGATAGGCAGTGTGAGTACCACAAAGATCACGGCCACGAAACTGAGAGTTGTTACGTATTAAAGGATAATTTGGAAGAGCTGGTGCAAGACGGCCGACTGCAGCAGTACGTGAGCAAGGGAAAGCCAATCAAAGCACTAGCCTTGAGACAGGACTCACCTCCACTTGGCATGATCCATATAATCTACGGCCTGCCAACGTCCCCAACCGTGCACACAATTCAATCGTGTCCAATCCCCCAAAAGCAACGTACTCCGACCGAATGTCCCAGAGAAGCTCCGACAATTACTTTCAATGATTCCGATCTTAGCGGTGCAACAGCCTCCCACATCGATCCATTGGTCATCAAATTACGCGTAAACCGGTTCACTATTGAACGCATTCTGATAGACCCAGGGAGCACTTCAGAGGTTATGTATTACAAAACTTTCATCAAACTTGGCTTCAATGAGTCAGATATGTCCCCGGCACCTCACCCATTGTTCGGCTTCAATACGAATCCTGAGTACCCGTTAGGGAAAATCATACTACCCATTCGGACGGGCTCCAGAATGGTCGAAGAAGAATTCTTGGTCGTAAAGCTCCCTTCGCCATATAATGTCATCATGGGGCGAACCTGGTTACATATTATGAAGGCAGTCCCAAGCACTTATCATCAACTTCTGCGCTTTCCGACAGCCCATGGCATTGAAGAAATCCGTGGCTCCCCCCAATTGGCACAAGTAGAGATTCTATGTGTGGGAGCCGAATAAATAGAGGAACGAAATCTGGTATACCCGAGAGGCCGGGGCTGAACTCCCATTCGCTTCAACTAGGACGCAATAATGCTTCTAAGGCCGAATAGACTTGAGAAGGCATATCAGGACAAATGAAAGAATAATAAATAAAAAGTAGACTCTGGCCCCGAGGTCCAGAGAATGGATATAAATACAAGAGCTTCAGATTTGTAAAGTTATGTAAGAATCACTTCTAAAAACTTAGTGAACAAACTTTCTTGAGGAGAGGAACTGACTTGTCCGTCGGAGCCCTGACCGGAATATTTGTATCTTTGCAGGTGACTAGCTGAGGATCATTGGCGTCTTCAAGGATCTGAAGAGTATTTCCTTATCCACTTCCCCACACTATGAAAATCCTATCACTGACCCAACTTGTGGGCTTTGATACTTGTATACATGTCAATTCTGCAATGCAAATCATCTTTCTTCGTTGCTCAACGCATCTCTCCATCCCCATTGTGGCGCTCATCAAGTCTCTGGATTCGGAGCCCCCTTTGGTGCATGACACCTTAGGGCCGATTAAGTCTCCGGATTCGGAGCGCCCTTCATGGATATCACGATTGGCCATATTAAGTCTCCGGATTCGGAGCCTCCTTTGGTGCATGACACCTTAGGGCCGATTAAGTCTCCGGATTCGGAGGGCCCTTCGTGGATATCAGGATTGGCTACATTAAGTCTCCGGATTCAGAGCCCCCTTTGGTGCATGACACCTTAGGGCCGATTAAGTCTCCGGATTCGGAGCGCCCTTCGTGGATATCACGATTGGCTACATTAAGTCTCCGGATTTGGAGCCCCCTTTGGTGCATGACACCTTAGGGCCGATTAAGTCTCCGGATTCGGAGCGCCCTTCGTGGATATCACGATTGGCGACATTAAGTCTCTGGATTCAGAGCCCCCTTTGGTGCATGACACCTTAGGGCCGATTAAGTCTCCGGATTCGGAGCGTCCATTGTGGATATCACGATTGGCCACATTAAGTCTCCGGATTTGGAGCCCCCTTTGGTGCATGACACCTTAGCGCCGATTAAGTCTCCGGATTCAGAGCCCAATTTTGGTGCATGACACCTTAGCCCCGATTAAGTCTCCAAATTCGGAGCCCCATCGGCGCAGGAGTGCATAATACCCTATTTCACGAACAAAAGAAAACAAATCAAATCACGCAAACATCCGAAGTAAGGTTCTTAACTAAGCATATAAAAAAAGAGATAATAAGACACAAATGTTTGAAATAAAACTTTTTATTTGATCAAACAGTTGTTACATAAACGCAATCCGCATTTGAGCATTACAATATCCATTTTCAACCTCAAAAGCTAAAAAGGGGAAAAGACGCATTGGTATAGCGTCAGCGCCGAATTAACTCCCGTCACCCGATAGTCCTCCACGGTTTGCAATGCCTTGATCCAACCGTGCCTGAACCCACGATTTTCACACCGACAAACTTTTTCGGCAAGTTTCTCCTTGGTGTTTTTGATTCCAACTTTTCGGCCATCGTGAAAACCTTTTTCATAGGCCCTACCCTTCGCATTCTCCATTGTGAACATACTAGCCGTCTCACGATCGGCAAGCACGGCATTGATGAGCCGACTAGTAACCCTTTCTTTCACGATTGGGTTTTCCTGACTGGCGGGTTGTGCCTGAGCCGCCTTGACCTTCCTTAACTCGTGCTCAGCCGCCTCCGCGCGAGCCTCCAAACTTCGAATACGTTCCTCCTTCTTCTCCATTTCTAGGTGGGCAGCGCGCAGTCGCATGCCGATTTCATAGGCAGTGTAGAGCCCTTTCACCACCCCGTGAATGCCTTCTCGAAATACTTCATAGTCCTGTCGACCTACCATCGATTGTTGAACCTGAGGAGGAAAAATTTGTCGAGCAAACTCGACCGCTACATTTGGGTCTTGAACGACCAAGTCTGCTTCTGTCATGGGTCTATTCCCCACGAATACCGTGAAGCTTAGTGGGCATGGATTCGCGTCAGATCCCCTCTCGACTCGAGGTTGCGCAGATCTACCCTACGACTGCCTTTCCCACCTGGGCGACTTGCTTTGACATCGAGGAGACTGACGCCTCTCTCGACCGCCAGAACTCCTACTCCCTGTGCGCGGAGGATCACTCCCTCGATTCATGTCTCCACCAAGCTCAGCTAGCGTCCTCGCTTCCCCTCTACTGTTGAAGAAGAGTCTGTTCGACATTCGCACGATACCTTCAAAAGCTGGAATCAGTTGTTTGTTGTACTCATAAAAGTTGTACCCTTAATCATTTATCCTTTATAGAGGCAGCACCCTCGAGGCAATCTCATTAAGTGAGAAAACCTCAATCAACCGGCGCCGAAATGGTCATGCACTGCCTGAGGCAAGGGCAGATAGATTTATCAATATTCGACTTAAGTGCCCCAGACGGCCCAGGAGTCGACTTCAAAACTTCGATGTTTGGCTCACCCGGTGCCCGAATGGTCATGCACCGCCTGGGGCAAGGGCAGATAGATTTATCAATATTCGGCTTAAGTGCCCCAGACGGCCCATGAGTCCACTTCAAAACTTTGAACTTTGGCCCACCTGGGGCAAGGGCAGATAGATTTATCAATATTCCGCTTAAGTGCCCCAGCCAGCCCATGAGTCCACTTCAAAACTTCAAAGTTTGGCTCACCCGGCGCCCGAATGGTCGTGCACCGCTTGGGGCAAGGACAGATAGATTTATCAATATTCAGCTTAAATGCCACAGCCGGCCCATGAGTCCACTTCAAAACTTCGATGTTTGGCTCACCCGGCGCTCGAATGGTCATGCACCGCCTAGGGCAAGGGTAGATAGATTTATCAATATTCAGCTTAAGTGCCTCAGATGGCCAAGTTCGAGGTTTGGCTCATCCGACACCCGAATGGTCAGGCATTGCCTGGGGCAAGAAAAGATAAATTTATGAATATTCGGCTTAAGTGCCCCAGACGGCCCATGAGTCGACTTCAAAACTTCAAAGTTTGGCTCACCCGGCACTCGAATGGTCATGCACCGCTTGGGGCAAGGGCAGATAGATTTATCAATATTTGGCTTAAGTGCCCCAGCCGGCCCATGAGTCCACTTCAAAACTTCGATGTTTGGCTCACCTGGAACCCGAATGGTCATGCACCGCCTGGGGCAAGGGCAGATAGATTTATCAATATTCGGCTTAAGTGCCCCAGACGGCCCATGAGTCCACTTCAAAACTTCGAAGTTTGGCTCACCCGGTGCTCGAATGGTCATGCACCGCTTGGGGCAAGGGCAGATAGATTTATCAATATTCAGCTTAAGTGCCCCATACGGCCCATTAGTCGACTTCAAAACTTCGAAGTTTTGCTCACCCGGCGCCCGAATGGTCATGCACCGCTTGGGGCATGGGCGGATAGATTTATCAATATTCGGCTTAAGTGCCCCAGCCGGCCCATGAGTCGACTTCAAACCCATCAGTCGACTTCAAAACTCCGAAGTGATCTTATCCAACACTCGTGAATCTATTCGTCTAAACTTGTATTAAGTGATCTTATCCAAATTAGTAAAAGGCAAAACATTCTTCATTAACATAACTTCACAAACTATGTACAAATGGTGGTGAAATACCAAGGTAATTTTCATTACTAAATTTAGCGCAAATAGTAACCAATTTATACATGAAAACTACCCTGAGCCAACAAAAGTCTACTAAGCAAAAGCTTACATCAAAATCAAAACTACCTAATATAATTGAAATGACTCCCAGATCAATCGTCGGGGTCAGATTCAAGTGGCTCGACATCTACTTGCTCGTAGGGAATTGGCAAGGCCAATGTAACTCCAGTGATAGCAAGGGCTTTGAGCCACCCATGTTTGAACCCCCGATTCTCGAATGACTTCATCTACATATTCTATGAAGGCGGCGATTTTTCCCGTCTCAAATGCCCCAGAAGCCTCAGAATCGGCTTTTTCCTTGGCCGCTTTGAGCTCCACTAACTGAACCTCCGCCTCGGCAAGCGCCTCCTTGGCTAACTTGAGCGATTCTTCGCTCGCATTTTCCCTACTCATTTCGGCCTCGGAAACTGCTCATGAGCGAGCCCTTTTTTTCAGCCTCAAGACTCTCCACCGTGGCTCTCACCACTTCAAACTCGGCCCTACTCTTTTGACCGTCCACTTGCTCTTGCAAACGCACAATCCTGCCAAGGGCATCATGCAAGCGGCGGCCTAGGTCGGCGATCCTACCAACAGTCTGCAAAACAAGTTAAGGTCGTCAGATACCTTAATGAAAACAAATTCAAGAGAATCTGAGATGCACTTACCAGAAGCGCCGACTAAGCAGATAGGGCTACGGCGTAACATCCGACGCATTTAAAGGTCGCGTTGTCACCGCAAGAAGGAAATTGAAGCCTCCAGGCTCAACGCCACGGCTGGATCCTCAATGGCTGAAGCATCGGAAGAGATTGGCGTATCTTTGATCTTTGGCCGAACAATAAAAGTTACAACCACGTCTGGTTCTTCTAAACGAGGCCGTTTGGAAGCAAGGCTAGTTTCTGACCCAGCCTCCTTCCTGCTCGCAACGCGCTCCTCCTAATTAACCGCTCGCCAATGACTTTTGTTCAACCCTTCCCCATTTCAAATTTAAAGAACTTGAACCGTCTCTTCAATAACGGGTATGAAAGCTTTAATCAAGGTGGGCACAGAGTGGGCGGCCTCGGCCTTCTTTCAAGTAGCCATTCACTCGGCATTTTTCCTTCACGCCATCTATGTAAGTTTTCCCCGGCCATACCGTCGAAAAAATCGCCAGGTAGGTCTTCCAAATTTGCAAAAATATCTCCGGAGGAAAACTCTGCCCGACCTGAAGTGGACGGCGAGGGCTTGTTAAGTCGAACAGCCTCAAACGCCGGGCGTATTGCTTCGTCAACCTCTTCGACCTCCTCAGCGGCCTCCCTGGTTGGTTCGGTAACCACCTCTACCATCGGTTCCGCGTCTGCCCCCGAATCCGAATCTTCAAGGCCAATTTGCCTAAGGCTCTTGAAGCTAGGAAAGAGCAGAGCCGAAAGGTGTTGATCGCCGGCTGGAATTGGAATGCCTTCCGCAGCTGAGAATGTAGTATAATTGATGGAAGAATCTTCTTCAAATTGTTGAACAAGGGATGATTAAAGGAAAAATAAAAGGCAAGCCAACAAACACATGGATCACCCTTTCGAATAGGATCTAGGCGGTCTTCGCCTTCCCCAAACTCCCAGACATTGACCATTACATAGTCAACCCTATTAAAGCATGGTTATCAAGTGATGGCCCTAAGAAACAAAGATTTGGCCAAAGTGTAGCAAAGGTTAATTGCCTAATGCCAAGGTTGATCCTAAGACGCTTGCTTCAACTCTATCACCCCCATGATGATTCGAAAGAAATTTACGTTAGGCTAAGAAGGAATCGACTCCAATAGCGAAAGGGCGTGCCCTAAGCAAAGGATGTAGAGGAAAGTTTAACTCCGCCTCGCTATAGAAAAGAGAGAGGAAGATGATCGATTTTGATCCTCCTCTCCATATCAAGAGTACTATCATGTCACAAGAGACAAGTGGACATTATCTGAATGGAAAAATGTCACCGAATCCGAAATACGACCCTCGTAAAGTAGGTCTTTCAAGTGTTTAGCCATTTTTTGCAAGGATTCAAGGTTTCACTAAATCAAAATGACAAACAGAAAATAGGATAGTAAAGAAAGGAGAAGAAGACTTACGAAGATTAAACGGAGCAGAGATAGACGGAGAAGAATTGCACAAAATGCAAATCAGAGAGGGGACACCCGCTGACGGTCCAAGAGTCTCGAATACTCAACGAAATGTGCATTCGAAAGGACAGAAATTTGAAATCAATAAATGCTAGATACAATAATGAGGCGGAAAGTGTAATGATAGAAAAGGTGTGCATATTCTCGACACTCAGATAAGGGTACGCCGTGCCGACCTATTTTGACTTTTTCATTTCAAGACCAAACACGCCGATTAACTACCGCTAACGGGGAGTTTGGGGGGGCAATTGTGGGAGCCGAATTAATTGATAAATCAAGGCACGCCTTAGAAGACCGATATTAATTGGCGATTCTATGAGTGGGAAGTCAAATACCATATACGAATAGGTATAGATCCTTAGAGCCAATAAAAGAAAGGGCAATGATTGGAAAGTAGGCCCTTCCCGAGGATCAAGGGAGAACCAAGTATAAATACAAGAACTACATTTAGAAAGGTATGTAAGAATTACTTCACCTAACTTAGTAAACAAGCTATGTAGAGTGTCTCAATACTTGTTTGTCAATCCTAAGCATATCAAATGCCATGCACAGTACAGATAAGAGGCAAGCATGAAAACCAATGAAATGATAGACTTAGACATGAATTAGGCAACTCAAAAGGTCAAAATCAGAAATAAATGTTTCATAATTGTATCGAAATACACACACACACACACACATACATGTTAAGGCAATACCAAACCCAAGACATAAACACATATTCAAGCACACTTGAGATAGATTCAAACATGGACTAATAGTATGCAAATTTAGGCTCAATCATTTCAAACATGATAAATCATGCAACAAATCAAATCAAACAAGCATGCAAATAGCCTAGGCTAAGGCAAGCTTAATAGGGCATTAAACTACTTGCATAAACGCATATGCATGCACTAATCAACCTAAAAACAGGTTTCTTATGTCAAAACAAAGCTGTTACTAGATGCATCTAAGAGCTATTAAATCAAAGGCATGCATTGAAGCCAAAACAAGGGCGCATAACACATGCCTTCCTAAAGCATTAATAAAGGCCACTAAGACAAGCATACAAACACATTATAAGGTCTCTAAATGGCATGCTAGGGGTTCCAAATCAATTAAAATAGCAAGCAAAGCATGCTACACTCATGCTCTAAGGCTAACAAGCCAAATGCAAAGGAGCTTATAAGATACAAGTCATGATCACCAAAACGATTTTATGGACAAGAGCTAAACCATGGCAAAATAAGCACATACAAGCTTCACAAACACACGCCTAAAACATGCTAGGAAATAGCACACTTCCTAGACATGTTAAGGCAATAAGAGGCATTATACAAGAACTATACTAAGCATGCATAGGGAGACCAAAACTGGTCTCTGAAAACATGTTATATCATGGAAATATACATGAAAGACAACCAAGGCATGTTCAACACACATCAAACATGGTGTTCCTATGGAAGCCAAACTTGCCCCTTTTCAGACATCAAGGAGAGGGGGTGGCCCTCCCTCTCTAGGACTTTATAAGCACACATCTTCCCCACCGAAATCCTTTAAGATTTTCAAAGGTGGAAGAGGTCCACTTAGCACAAGTCCGGATCTCTCAAGCAAGCAAAATAGTTAATAAAAAGTGGCCTTTTCAAGGCTTAAAAGGGTAGATCAAACTTACTCAAATCTTTTGAGACACTCTTAGCGAACAATGAAAGGCCAAGGCTGTTAAAAAACAGAACTTTGTATGTGTTGATCACCAAGCACAAAAAATGGGTCTAAGCTTATGTAGAAATGGAATGCAAAAATGGGGTAAAAGGAATTTGGTAGTTTCTGTACCCTTGATGACTTTATCTTCTACAAAAAGCTGTTGTTGTAAGCTTCATCCAGAGCTCCAACCAACTAAAAATACCAAGAACCAAGCCCTTGGGAACCTCAGTTGCTTTAGGGAGAAGTGAAACACTAGGTGCTTGTGTGCAATGAGTGTGAACTATAAGCACCTAGTGTACAAAATGAGAGGTAAGAAGAAGAGAATACAATAGATACAAAGATCAAACCTTAAACCGTGAGGTTCTCCTCTCTTTTTTTCTCTTCTAACTCTAAAATTTTGCTAACCCTCGAGCCAAGAGAAGAGCATTTTCTTTATAGGCAAACCCTTAAAAAGATCTCTACAAACTAAGTCATCCAGGCTCATCCCTCCACACCGCGTGTATGGAGGGGAAATAAGAGCTAAACAAAATTGCCTCAAAAATATCTCGTAGTAGTACATAGAAGTGGTCAAATTTGAGCCGGGCAATGGCAGTTATTTTGTTGTGTAAGAGGCCGACCGGGCACAATATAGTGCCGGTGGCACACTCAGATCACCAGGTGGCCTCTAGCCTGACGCCTCGTGGTATGTGGGGATACCTCACAAAGCATTCCTGCGCCTCAAAGTTAAAACACAAGTGTTTGATTGCAAAACCGCATAGATAAAATCCAAATCAAGTTCGGAGGTCCTGAAAAGAAAGTCACAGAATCGGTGAGAACCCGTAACCTGGGAACAAACAAACACAAACATGGATAATCACCGAGTGTTCAAGCGGTGACGTCCAAGTCTTGAGGACGGTCAAAAATGGGGTGTCTACAATATAGCACTTAAGCAATTAGCCTCATGGAAAGCATATTAGACATGGTAACAATCACATTCGTGCAATATGCTAAAGCGAAAAAAGGGCTCACCTAGTGCTCCGAGGTAAGCTAGAAGAAACAAAAGAGTTAGAAAACATGCATGCTCCTAACTAATGCAACATGACTAATGCAACAAATGCGATATGCAACTAATAGGCTCAGCTACTAATTATGACATGTGAATCAATTTGATAGCATGCAATTTCAAACATGATGTTCTAAACTACCCATCATAAGCAAGTAAATAAAAGGGAAAAAGACGTGGGGTTGGAAGACATACACATTATTACATTGTTTCCCTCGCACAGGAGGGTCCGAATAAATGTCCTAGCAAAGCTAATTACTTGATTAACTAACTATTACAAACTGAATTAACAAACTAACTATGCTAGCTAATTAATTAATTATTACAACAACAAATTTAACTAACTGTTCTAGCTAATTAAATAAATACAACACATAATTAACTAGCTATTCTAAGAACAACACTAATACTATTACAACATCACTTCACGGATCCTAAGAATCGAGGGACGGCTCATGCATAGATGTGGATTTCCACTTGATAATGTTCTTCGTTTTGATGCCAGAATGCCTCTGTTGCAAAGTCACAGTTGGAAAAATGCAATGTTTTTCACCTCAGCGTCTACTCTGCTCTGCTAGAAAAAGGGCACTACATGCCTTGGAAAAGTGGCCGGCAATCGAGTATAGTGGCGGCGTGGCCTCACTAATAGTGGAAGTTCTTGTCGAGAAAAAAGTGTGATTAGCCATTGATGTTGGTTCTTTCCTGCAGCAATCGAGGACAAATAGAGCACAAACCAGAGTATTCTCAGGGGATGTTTGTCCACCCTGCCTCTCCTTATCAACAAACAGGTCAAAGGAGGGATAGGCTTGATTCTCAAATCATCAATCGACATAATTTCATCGCATAATGACTTGTAAATCAAGAGACATAATTTCAATAAATGCATAATGAAAGACCAACAAAACCTCCTCCCTCTCATGGATTGATCAAGGGAAGGGGTTGACATTGATTCTTGAATCGTTTACATCACTAACAAGTATGAAACGACTCAAGACTAAATGGGTTCAATTAACGTCTGATTTAACCCAAGTGAAGATTAAGTCCTCTAATGGAGAGAAGTACCAAACCAAATGTTGTTTTAGGTATAAGAGAAGTGTCATGCCATTGATAATGAACCCCCAAAGGGATTAAACCATTAAGCATAATACCTCTATCTCAAGCTCAAATAAACAAGTAGTTTAAAACAACTTTCAAAGCAAAGAAAAAGCCAAGAAAGAAGGGAGGTGTAGATGTACCCTGAGGGCCTCATGCTACAGTTCGGACTCAAATGCCATGGTTCTGAATATAATCTCGCAAAGTGCAAGGCAAGACCGATAAATCACCAAAGAGTCCAAATCCGGCAAATCGTTTTGGAAAACTTATTTTTTAAGAAAAAAGTGCCAAACATGGTACGCTTTGCGGAATCTGATCGCATACCTAAATATTTTAAGTTGGGGAATTTAGGAAACCCGACTCGTGCCTAAGCCACATATAAAGTCTCATCACCAAAATTGCCTCGGCTTCAAGAACTTGGAGTGCGATTGGGGAAGGTCATCTATGAGCATCGCCACTCGCCCGATCAAAGATCGGCCTGTACTAAGCGTGATATCTAGTTTTGAAAACACATGCATTCTTATTCCGATTATTAGCTAGAATTTACTATATGATGCGCGCACCGTACAAGTACAGACTAGATCGCCTAAGTTGGAACAAAACATCGCATGTTTGTTTATTTGAAAATGGTTTGAAGGTGATACTCGCAAGTAGGCTAAGACGTGGATTTGCCACCCTTAGGTGGGCTTAGAAAATATGATTTGCCACCTCAAGTGGGCTTAAAACTCGCATTTGAAGAATTGTTCCAATTCAAGTAATCCAACCTTCACCCACAGGCAGTCAGGCAGTTATATCACATAAGCAAATAGCCTCATGGCTAGCATGCTATCATGGAAATCAATAACACACATGCAAGATGCTAAAGCGTAAAAGCTTACCTAGTACTCCGAGCCAAAACAACAACTAGTTAGTTATCAATGCATGATCCTAGTTCATGTTAAGATGACTAATGCAACACAAGCAAAAAATGCAACTAGAAGTAGGCTCGGATATTCTAGAATGGCATGTGAAATGCAACAATTGATACATGTATTCAACTTGATATCGAAATACAATGCAGTCAGTATGATGCGTTGAGCCCGGTGCATGCAAGACAGATGAATGAATGCAAGCATGCAAGCATAAGGATGCTAATCAAAACATGACCTAGAACTAACCATTATAAGCGGTTAAGTAAAAAGGAGAAAGACGTGGGGTTGGAAGACATTCACACACACACGCACACTTATTACAAAATTGTGCCCTCTCTCGGACGGTCTGAAAGAATAATACAAACTACCTAATTAACTAACTCGCAAGCTAATTAATTATTACACAATACTTAACTAATTAAACAAATCACTTAAGCTATATAAGTAGAAAAGTAGCCTCGGGAAGAGGGACAGGTGTATGCATGCTCGGCTTCGCTTGAAAATCCATCGCCATGCTCATGCTGCCTCTGTTTACACTGCTTTGCACCTCTGAAGACTGCACAAGTCTCAAGGATGCTTCTGAACCACTCCCTAAGCACTGTGGGATATCACCGGCCAAGAGATAGGACCACCGGCCATGAAAAGATGGTCATCGACCACTTGTGGGACCATCGGCTGGATTTTGGTAGCCGGCCGACACTCAAACGGGTCGACCGACCATTTCTTCCTGCAGAACACTGGTTTTGCTGCAGCAGAGGACAGACAATGCATGTCAAGGAATTTACAAGATAATGTGTGCTCAGCCACCCTCCCCATCATGCTACGAACTCAAGGGAGTATGGCTCTCGAGCCTCGGACCACCAATCACACATTTCAATGCATGATGGCCAAAGGTGCCAAGTGTGCAAATCAATGTGGAATGAATGCAACAAAACAAGTGAATGCTTAGAACTCTATCATGCTTTGATCAAGAGCGTCGACGACTAAGGATTGAGGGGCGTTCCGTCACTTCAAGTATGAACGTTCCTCATTCCTCATGTTTGGTTTAACACCCCAAACCAAACAGAATGCAATGCATGTATGCCCAAATGCAATGCCACATGTAAAAGCAATGTTATACAACCTAAGCATGCCAATATACAACAAGGCTTCAAGTACGCGCCTAAGGCTAAGGTAACAAGTATGCCAAATACAATGCAACCTAAGCTAGCAATATGATAAGATGCAAATTAATAAGAATGGAAAATGTAACATGAACATGCAAGCACACAATATGTGATAGGCATACAACCCAAATATGCAAACATATATAGCATGTAACAACATGCAAAGTGAAGCAAGTATGCGACAACATACAAGACAAGCATGCAACAACATGCCGAGATGGACTTAAACTAACATGGGTAGACCTCAGCCATGTCCAAATCAGTGGCCAAAGTGCCAAGAAATGATGGACAAAACACACCCAAACATGCACATGTAAAGGTCCAACACTTAGGCATAAAAAGAGTTGACTCGTAAGCACATTAAGAAGAGACAAATATGGACAAATGACAAGCATGATAAGCTCTGAAAAGGTGCAAGGGGTGATGCCAAATCAACCAAGCCCTGCAAGTAGGGCATGCCATAAAGCCCAAAACTTGAGACTAACAAAGGGGTTCAAACCATGGCCATATCAACCAAGCCCCAAAGAGCCAAGATGACTTAAAACAGTCTTAGGGAAGACCAAAATAAGGCTAGAGCATGCATGTAACAAGGCCAAAACATGAAGCATACCAAAACATGGATAAAAGACATGTTACAACATGATGCATGTTAGGCCAAATCATGGGATTGCAAGACAAGTACATGAAGCATGCACGATGTGTCTAAACCAAGTCAAAACAGAGGTATATCATGGCAAAACAAAGCCTAATATATACTGAAATGAAGCTAAAACAAGCTAAACACATATGCTACAAACACAAGCCATTTATGCAAGCATTAAGACACAAGGAGAGGAGGGTGTGTAGACAGCCCATTTTTGACCGCCCTTAAGACTTGGACGTTACTGATGGTTTATTTGGTGGAGAAAGATGTGCAGGGCGAAGGTTCATTTTCTTCGGCAAGGAGAGAGACAAATCTCAACTTCACACCCCATTTTGGACCAAAGCTATTTTGAATGGTTTGTTAGACTTTTAAACCTCTCTTTCAAAACATTTTTGAAATAAAGTTTCTACAATGTTCCGAGGCTCACATTTTTGTCAAATGATGCGCTTTTCGGTAAACCGAGCAAGGACAAAGTGGAAATGAATGAAAGAGAGATGAAATCTTTGAAAAATCTTTCAAAACACCTTACTTAGGGGTTTGAAGAAAAGAGGAGAAGAGGGGAGAAAGCAGGTTGGAGAAGAAGTTCGGCAAGGATCGCCAAGAGAGGGACGAGCAGTCCTCGCTAAATCAAGCTTATCCATCTATACACTTGGATTTGAGCTATGAGGCGACCACCGTTGGAAAGAAGACTTCCGGGGCTTCATTTGTCATTCAAGAACCTCCTAGAGCCAAGTCTGGGTGGGGGAGATATGATTGGTTGAAGTTGGGTATCGTCCCGGTTGGATCGAATCTGCGCGGCTTCACCAAAAGCATAACTTTTGCATAGGATTTTAATGCAAGGTTTGCGCCATTGGAAAGCTAACTTCTGGGGCTTCAATTTGGACACCCACCGACCATTTTTTGACCTTGGAAGGGCCTATCGGCAATCTATTTGGCCGACCGGCAATATATTACCCGGCCAACCGCCATTTATTTTGGCGGCGACCTCCTTTTTCTAGCAGTTTGACCTTTTGCACCTTCGGGCATTTTGCATGCCAGTATTGCCAGGGATGCAGAACCGACCCCCATGCACATATGTGGCCATTTTGAGCCTTTGCACCCCTTTTGATCCAACCTTTTGCACCCTTTTGATCAAGCTTCTTGAGGAAGCTTTGACAAAGGGTCAAGCTTCCTCAAGAAGCTTACACCCTTTGGGTTAGCTTCTCTTAGAAGCTTGGACCCCTTTGACCCTTTGTAGCTTGTCTTAGAAGCTTAGTCTTGCCTATATAAGGAGCTCTCCTCCTCCATTGTAAAAGGTTGGTTGGTGGAGCAAAAAAACAGAGATATATAGATATATATCTGATATATATACACACTCTCCTCCATATCCTCCATAGCTCCCTTCTCCAAAGCTCCAAAAGTGTTTGTTCTTGGCCCCTTTGCACACCACCTCTCAACCACACCTCTCCATCATCCATCTAAGCTTCTTGGAGGCCATTTTTAGAGGCTAAGGAACTGGTTTTTGGGACGAAAGGCTGCTGTCCCCGTTGGTCTACAAGGGTGAGCATCTAACCCTCTTTTATTCCCGGTTTTTGCACCAGATTTTAGCCTGTCTTTCTTACGGTCTTGAGCTTTGTGTATAACATAAAAAAGTTCTTTTTTTTTGTGTTTAAGATACTTCATTAAGGACACTTTTGTGTTTGGGGTCGTTTACCCCCTCTTAGGCCTTGTTTGGCCTCATTTTTGTGTGTTTTTGGTGAGCTTCGGGACCACCTTTTTTGGGCCTCCTCACCACTGATATCTTGAGGGATTTCAGTGGTGAGGATGGTGGTTTAAGGTCCTAAGAAGGAGAGGGTCACCCCCTCTCCTTGTTGTCTTCAAAAAGTGCCATTTTAGCCTCATGTGTGAGCACCATTTTTAAGTGCATGTTGGCCATGTCTTAAGTGTTATTTGGTAATATTTTTCCATGTATTACCTCTATTTTTACTTGGTTTAGACACACCATGCATGCTTAGCATACTTGTCTTGGAATGCCATGAAATTGCCTTAACATGCTTTGTGTTTTGAGCCTTGTTTCTAGCATGATTTTGGCTTAGCTTTGTGAAGCTTTTATGCATATTTTGGCATGATTTAGGTCTGATTTTGGCTATTTGGGTCATCCATGGCTTGCTTTGTATAGCTACCATGCAATCTAGCTTGTATGCCTTGAGTGTTGGCTTCTCTACCATGCTCTATTTGCATCATTTCAGTGGTTTGGCACCATTAGTTATGATATTTCAGTCCTTGCTCCATGGTCGTATGCTTGCATTTGATGCCCCTTTAATGCTTTATAGGGTTGGTGTTTCATGCTCCATGTTTAGACATTTGTGTATGCTTCCATGTGTAGGTCATTTAGATGCCATCTAAGTGATGTTTTGGGGCTTACTTTGACATGATTTGGGACTTTTTGATTCACTTTGATCATTTGCTTCATGTGTCATATGATCATGGTTTAGAATCCTTGGGTTAATTCAAGCTTCTATGCATGCTTTGCTTGTTTTTCTTACTTGGTTTGGCACCATCTATGACATGATTTGAGCTTTCCATGCATGCTATTAAGTCCATGATTATCCTCTTTTAAGTGTGCTTAAAAGATGCTCTTTAATGCTCAAGTGTTGGGCCATGTTTGCATGCATTGTTTGTGTGTGTATTTGCCTCCATTCCATAGCATTTTGGCTTCCTATTTAGACATGGCGAGGCTTGTCCATATTGGTCTAAGACCACCTTTTAGCATGTTGTTCAAATGTGGTCACATTGCTTCATGCCTTGCATGCTTGCTTACCTAGGTTGTTATATACCTTGTATGTTTGCTTGCATTGACATGTTGCATCCTTAGCTCACATGCCTAGGTTGCATTGCATTGTGCATGCATTGCCTTGCCTCTTGAATTGAGTATGATAGAGGTCGAGTCTCTTTGTGCTTGTTTGCATTGCATTTCATTTGAAATCAAAATGCATACTTGGTTTCTTGGGCCATCACGCATTGAAATCTTGCGATTGGTGGTCCGAGAATCAGGACCATGCCCTTTGAGTCATAAATATGATAAGGGATGTGGCGGTGCATACATTTGCTTGAAATGCATTGCCATGCCTTGTTTTGCCCTCTCGCTTTGTCAAAACGAGGATTACAGAGGAAGATTTGGCCCGGCGGCCATCTCTGATCTTGACCGGCCATCCATCGTGGTGATGGCTTCTAAGTAGTAGTGATCATCTCCTTTGGCGGTGGCCATTCCTCTTGGCGAGTGTTCCCCAATGTCCATGGAGCATACCTTGGGATTGTGCAATTTTCGGAGGAACAAGCGGGAAAAGCGAGGCAACTAGCATGGCGATTGGATTTCGGTGAAGCCGATACGAACATCGTGCATCCCTCTTCAGGGCCCTTTCTTTGCGTTCGGTAAGCTTAATTGATTTATTAATTAGTTAAGTGGTCTGTAACTAGTTAATTAGCTTGTAGGTTAATTAAATTGTATATTCTTTGGTCCCTCGGCGAGGGCGAATTTGTAATAAGTGTGGAGTGCGTGTGCATGTCTTCCAACCCCTTCTTTCTCCCTTTACTTACCTACTTTTGATGGTTAGTATTAGGGCATATTTAATTTAGCATACCTTATGCTATGCATGCATCATTCATTTGTATTGCATGCAGGGCTCGGCGCATCATGCAAAGCGCATTGTATTTCAAATCTAACTTGAATACGTGTTAGTTGTTGCATTTCACATGCCATCCATAGACTAGGAGCCTATTCTATTTGGATCCGCATGTGTTGCATTAGCCATCTTAACATGAACTAGGATCATGCATATGATTACTAACTAGTTTTGTTTTGGCTTGGAGTACTAGGTAAGCTTTTATGCTTTAGCATACCGTATCATGTGAGTGTTGCCATAATATCATGATTACCATGAGGCTAGTGCTTATGTGTTATAAGCGCTTGAATGCGTGGATGGAGGTTGAATTACCTAAATTGGAACAATGCATTGAGCAGCGAGTTTTAAGCCCACTAGATAGTGGCAAAACCATCTTTTCTAAAAAGCCCACTCGAGGGTTGCAAAACACGCATTTTAGCCTACTTGAGTAGCAAACCATTTTCAAAACAAACATGAAATGTTTTGTTCCAATTTAAGCGATTTGGTCTATACTTGTATCTTTGTGCATCACATAGTAAATCTAGGCTAATATCCAGAATAGGAATGCATAAGGTTTTCAGAACTCGAGATCATGATTAGTAGAGGCGGTCTTGGATAGGGTGAGAGTGCTCATAATGACCTTCCCCGATCGTACCCAAGTTCCCGAGCCGAGGCAACTTTGGTGATGACGGACACGTGGCCTTTGGCACCGAGTCAGGGTTTCCTAAATTTCCCCATAAAAAATATTTAGGTGGCGACTCTGTATTTGGCAAAGCAGTCCATGTTTGGCACTTCTTTCAAAAAAAAAAAATCAGTTTTTCTCAAAACGATTTGCTGGATTTGGACTCTTTGGTTCAGATTAAGAACCGACAACAAAAGGGAGTCCGAACTGTAGAGTGAAGCCCAAGGGCACGTCTACAGTTTCTGGCGACTCTGCTGGGGAGAATAGAGAGCTTGACTCGAACTCGTGATATCCTGCTTTGACTACACTTATGTGTTTCTTTGCATTGCATGTGCATTGGTGCGCCTAGGACACCGTGTTGGCCATCTGCTATTCCTGAGCGGTTTTCCGGAGGCTTGTCTTTGTCAAAGCATGCCATAAGGCTGATCGGTTGCGAGCTCTGCCAGTATGGGAACACAAACTCCGGTTTTACCGGGGCACCCTTTTCGACCATTCGACTTAGTGCATATTCGGAATCCATAGTGACCATTCCAAACTAGGGGGTTGCTTACCCGATCATAGGTTGTTTGAAACCGTGTGCGTAGTGAAACCCTAGCTCGACAAAATAGGATAGAAACCCTACTAACATAAGGTGTATTGGCTCTCATTTACTTGCTATGTGCTTTTAGAGTGTATCTCTACAGGGAATGCATATACCAGTTTGCAAGTCTGGGTATCCGGCTTACGGGCACCAGTATCAGTATTTTGAGAATCAGTTATATTTGCGGGTATCAGATTCAGATTTGGGGCAATGATTTCGGGGAATAGTGATCAGTAATAGAATACAGTCGTTCAGCTTTGCTCGTATCCGTTCCAGTGAAGTTGAGCTGAGATGCTGTCTGTTTTCTCTTTTGCTAGGTAGTCCTGGAATCATAGCTTCAGAAGGCTCCACTATCCCCCGGTACATTGGATTTGTGTTGACGGACTTTGTCAGGTCAGAGACTCAGTTCAAGTGTGTCAGGGGCGAGAGGGCGGTCGAGCCTGAACCACAGACAACAGCCTACGGATCGGTGATCTTTGGCGGTCGGGTTGAGATTTCGAGCCTACTACGAGACACAAATATAGGTTGCTCGGTTAGATCGAGGACAATATGTCGAGTGCGGAAGAGATGGTGCGCTAACTCGAGGATAGTATGAAAGCCATCTGACAAGAGCAACTGTCTGTCAGCGAATGCCAAACAACAGTGTGGTCATAGCCCAGCAGGAGAGACAATTGCGGAGTTAGAGCCTGGCTGGAGTATCTACTTCACACCAAGCTCCTCCCCCACCAAGAGTCCCAATACCTGGGGAGACGGCGAATGTTCAGAATGTCCAGGAGGATACAGACATCCCAACGGGGCCGGCTCTGCCCCCGATTCTACCTCAACTATCCAAGGCACCCACTTCTATCAATCAACCGAATTCCCCTTTTGCGCTCGAGGTGGACCCCATAGCACTAAAGGTGAGTAAATTGGAAAAACTATTCAAGAAGTCTCAAGGAGCTCAATCCATTCCGGACATTGAGGACGGGTACACCAAAGCTTGTTGTGTTAGGACAGATTAAGATGCCACAAATCGACCGCTTTGATGGATCTGGTGATCCCATAGTGCACTTGTTACGTTTTCGGATATTCTAAGGCGATAGGCCTCACGTTTCTAAAGGCTTTCTTTATTAGTAGGACCTCGGTATGTTGACCATCTAGTATGCAAAGCGGAAGAGCGATGTTAAGAGGAATTGGGAGGAGATGGCCGGCGCCTTCGTTGCCTGATACTCTATAACACGCAAATCAAGATTACAACCCGTGATCTCGAGGCGACTAAGCGAGAGCCAAAGGAGAGTTTCTCGATTTTGTAACTTCGGTGGAGGGCAAGGCCTCAATGATGACCATTAGGCCGTGACAAAGATCAAATATGGATGGTTGTCGTAACCTCCATCCCAAGCTTATCGCGGAAGATGATCGTTCTCCCTTCCCTACCTTTTGGATCTACATGAGATGGGGAGTGCAGTTGAGGATGCCTTGAAGGCGGTATGATTGACAATGTGAAACGGCCAGGCGTTTACCGCGATTCGAATCGACCACGGCGATGATGCAGCTACAAGACCTTCCGAGATGGGCACGGTCGCCACCACGACACCAAGAGCCACCACCCCCTTTATCGGTGCATCCCTTCAAACCCCGAACGGACTACCTACCCCGAGGCAAGAGGGGTTTCACCTCTCTTTATGCCTTTGTCTAAAGCTCTAGGTGTCCTACTCAGGAAAGGACATCTGAAACCGTTAGAGCAACGGCCTCTACCCGATCCTCTCCCTGGAAATCATGACCCAGCTAAGTACTGTGCTTTCCATCAGCAAACCGGTCATGACACCGAAGCGATTAACGTTCGTCTCATACGAGATACAAAATTTGATTGACAACAAGGTCATTGTCGCTTACCGGCATTTCGATAAAGTCTATAAATCCTTTGGATCGGTGAACTTGGGGATAGTGTGGAACAAATCCTCTATACCGTGTATGGAGGGGTGTAATATGGATGCCATTGTGCCGGTTGGCACAAAATATCTAAGCAGATGGAAGCAGGTCGGTCGGAAAATATGGCCGATTGACCAACATAGGTGTAACCGACCAAAGAAAGTGCCGGTGGCCAACACTTTTGGTGATGGAAATAAAAAAAGGAAATTTGGGGCTTGAGCCTTGGCCGGTGGGTTGAGGGAATGGCCAACAAGCCACCCTCTTCCTTTAGAAGCAAAAACACAAGTGTTTGGTCCACAACCAAGCACAAAACAGTCAAGTTGAGAGATCTTGAGACAAGGCGCACGGCCGAGACCTCCGGGAACTCAAAACGAACACGAGCATGGATGATCACCAAGTGTTCAAATGGTGACATCCAAGTCTTGAGGACCGTAAAAAATGGGGTGTCTACAGTTGGCCCTCTTTGTGAGAACTTCGAAAGTCATAACAATGGCGGAGGAATGTCAAAGCCGAAACGACCCATTTTCGACAAGGCGAACTTAGACAGCATACAAGGCAATCTGAGATATCGCCATGCGGGGCAAGATGCAAATGACAATGCACAATCTTTGAACATAACTTATGATCATGGAAAAAGAGGCATAGCGAAGCATAGTATACCTTGATTTTAAGCGAGAAAACAAATCCAACTACATTGCATGCGAAAGGATGTAAGAAATTATAGAATTCTCGTCGTCTCCTGTGAGAATACAATACATGTGCGGTCTATTTGGTTGTGCCAGCTCCAAATGAACTGTACGTACAATATCGTGCTTGAAAAAGAAAGAAAACTTAACAGGTACAAAATAGTTAGCAACATGCATACCAATGCAATTTAAAAGTGCGTGACAATACAAGCAAAGTGTGCACAACAATACAAGTAGAGCGTGCGAAACAACATAAATTAGAGAAGTATGTGCAAAACAACGCATGTAGAAGTGTGCATAACAATGCAAGCCGAGTAGGACGCATAATAATGCGATTTGAAATAAGCGTAACAATGCTAGGGAGGTATCTTGCGACAAGCATAGCGAGGTACATAACAATGCAATTGAGGCATAAACACATGCAAGTGAAGTACACGCGACAATGCATACAATGTGTGAAGCAAGATGTAGACACATGTAAGTAAAGCATACGTGACAACGCATGCAATGTGTGAAGAAGGAATTGAACACATGTAAGTAGAGCATATGTGACAACGCATGCAATGTGTGAAGCAATTAAACACATGTAAGTAAAGCATACGACAACGCATGCAATGTGTGAAGTAAGAATTGAACACATGTAAGTAAAGCATACTGGCGACAACGCATGCAATGTGTGAAGTAGGAATTGAACACATATAAGTAAAGCATGCGTGACAACGCATGCAATGTGTGAAGTAGGAATTGAACACATATAAGTAAAGCATATGCGACAACGCATGCAATGTGTAACAATGCGAGGAAAGGCATAAACACATATAAGTAAAGCACCGCGACAAGCGTGTACAATGTGCATAACAATGCGAGCAAAGGCGTGCATGTCAGCGCGGTGTGTGCATAACAATGCAACAACAAAGAGAGGCACATGTTAAACATAATCATGGCAAAGGCATGTTATTTGCGATATGAAGATGCAACTTCAAAGCAAGATGAGGCATCGTGCAATGCAAGGCAGCGTAACGCGCGACAATTACGATCATAACAAAGCATTGTAATACAAGCGTACTTAAAGTGATTTGTGGTACTGCAAGGTATAAAGGATACAAGAAAGGATACACCTTGGCGCCAAGCATCGCCTACGAAGACCTGACTCGAGGTTAACACGGAGGCGGTTAATGTTCAAAGTGCATTGTCTTGAGGAATAGAGTTCCAAACATCATAAATGACCCAAGCAGGTGTAGGAGGTGCATCGACCACAAGGGAGGCCACCGCCACCCATCGCCACCAAAAGAGTTCATCGGCCAACTATTTAGGTGATCGGCTAACAATGTGGCGGCCGACCAAAAACGGTGTGTTGAAGCGATTTTGACATTTAGCCATGGATCTTTAAATATGGGGTTCTAAACCCCATATTTTCACTCGACAAGCTCGAAAACTCCTCCTCCTCTCTCTAGGTGATTTCCCAACCTTCGATCCGCACTTCTCTCTTGTTTTCGTTGCTTTTTTAGTGGTTAGATTCATGAAACCCTTAGGTTTCACACATTTTGAACCGAACAAATCTCAGTTTCGGTGCTTCCTACTCGATTTCCATCACTTGGGGTTTGTTTCTCCTGAGTTTACCTCGGTCTTCGTGCCTTTTCCGCACTCCGACCTTTCTGCCCATTTTTCACCCTCTTGGGGTTGACCTTAGGGTTAACTTTTCACATTCTTGCCCAATTTTCACACTTTCGGTCATTTTCACACTATTCTTGAGATGGAAAACGACATTCTAGGCGGTGGGGTTCCCCCAGAGGTGAACGTGGACCCCGAGGTCAAGCTTCAACATCTCCACATCCGACTGTTCGATTCGGTGGCTTACAAGCCGTGATACCGTGCTCGCCCGGCGACCTCCGTCATTTCAGAGCTATCTTGTGGCGCACTGGAACTTCTGGTGCAAGCGAATCTGTCTGTCCCATCGCTTGAGGTACACACTTCTCTGTTTCGTTTTCCTCTTCTGAGGTACACCCTTAACTACTTGACTCGGATACAGATATATCACATGTTGTAGTTCTTGTGGCGCACCCACAACCGATATCTGTTTATATTTGAACACATGCCCACACACTGCATTTTCATCAATCCTGAGCGCATTCAAACACATGCACACGCACTGTATTTTCAACAATTCTGAGCGCACCCAAACATATGCGCACACGCTGCATTGTCATCTGAATAACCCAAACACACAGATTTCGCATGCTTGGCCCACCCAATATCTATGTACACTTTCGAACACATACACCCATACTACATTGTCATCAATCTGGCACTCAAACATATCACGGACACACTACATTACCATGAAATTACGAAAGCATTCAAACTTGTATATCGACACTACTTATCTGTTTGTCTTTGAACACGGGGAGATTCCTATGCCTTAGGGGTATGGGAATGTCATCACTTTGGGATGGTATATGGAGTTCATTAGTGGGCGGCCGGGACCTTGCATGGGACTCTCGCACCTCACTGCTTGGCAGCCTTCTTCTTGCTTTGGTAGAGAGGTGGTGGGACACCACAAAGCTCCCTCCACCTACGCCATCGGGGAGATGTCGATGACTCCCTTTGACTTCTCCATGCCCACAGGCATCGGAGTAGGGAGGGATCCGATCCCTTTTGATGCGGATATGGATGAGTGGGACGCCGCTCAGATGTACCTCCTCGGCGCTCAGCCACCTCTTGCCCGCGCAGGATTCGTGAGGTATTCATGGTTCGAGGACCACTTTCGTGTCCAGGCGCCTACTACAGGAGGAGGAGGCGCATGCGCCCTTGTTTTATCATGTTCTTCTTTGGGTACCACGCTCTTCGCCGACAGGCGAACACGTGCCCTCTATCTGGCTGAGTGCGCTTGGGCGTGACATAGATCCGTCTTTATGGTAGGGTGGCGCCCGGCCTGCCACTCTCTCGGTTACATAAGCTCATCGTCCCACTCGTGACGATTGCTGGAGGCTATTGGTGAGCCTGGGAGGTACACATTCCCTTTCTGCCCTTTTCAATTCTGCTTTTCATTATCTGTACTCTATACACTGCGCGCACGCAGTCTGCTTCATACTGGTTGTACACAGCACACACAATACACATATAATCTGCTTTTCACTGACTGTATACTGCACACATCGTATTGTGATTTCTACCTTATTCTCCATTCTGCTTTATCTGATAAGCCTACTAACGTCTGCTCCATTACACTCTGTAGCTGTGGGTGTACGACTACTTCCTAAACTTGCCCGATGCGAACGAGGAGATGCCCCCATGGTCTCGTTTTCCCACCGCTTGACGTGAATCTGGCGGAGGCCGTGAAGTCCTTCATGTTCTTCCGCTACTTTGACACCATCACCGCGGCGAGTATGTTAAACTTTCAGTTTATTTAAGCCGTTTTACAATGTAGTTTCAATAATAGATAACAAAGCGCATATCATGCCATTTTCGCGAATCACTGGCGGCCGTGGCAGTGTTGCTGATCGGTGCGATCGATATGAGGTGCTCATGAGGCGCGATTGAGGTTCTACTAGAGGGCCCGGTCTGCGTGTTTGGTACTTGGAGTGCTTCTTGTGGCGAGCTTGGGCATGCTAAATGGCGAGTTCGGCCTCCTCCTACCCACACGAGGTACACGAGAGATACACCTTAAGCGGAGATGGAGAGTTACACTCTCGGTGGGCTATGTGCATTTCATAGACAAGAGGCGACTATATAGAGTGCGTCGAGACCTATATTATCGACCTCTAACGGTCTTTGGCGAGTTGAGAGACGATGACACCGGTGAGCTGAACATCGCGACACCTCGGGCCGAGGCAAGTGGGTCTCGAGAGGGCGGGAGTTGGGTGGCCGACCGCCTCGATGATCACATGCGGCGGGGTGGGAGACTTGTCAGATCCCTTTCACTTCTCCTCTTGCTGATCATGAGCTTGTCGGAGTCTATGGCTCGGCCCTGGTATGTATCGTTATACTTTGCATTCTATTCAGTCATTTCAATTCACTTGATATTCCGCATAATACTTTTGCAGGCTTCGGTCGAGTACACTCGCCAGTCCCTGGAGTTGACAACCTCAGTGGTAGGGATGCTGCAGCGGTGCATGGACCTGTTGACCATCTATAGCATCCCGGTAAATTCTTTCAACCGCAGTCTCGGACTCTTCCTAATCTGTTTCATACATAATCTAATGCATCACACTATCAACACGACACTTGATATACAACACTCATGGCACTGATACACTGTAACCCACAAACTGCTCACAGCATTGCTCACGGCATTCATACACTATACTCGCACACCATATTTGGCATTCATATTACATCTTTGCGTAGCATAACGATGCATTGCCACTTGTTCTTTTCGAGCTCCATTCAGTTACAGTTGCGGGGCGCTCGGTTAGACCATCTGTTCCTGCTCGAGGAGGAGGAGCCAGCGGGGATGAAATTCCACAGGCGAGGTAGACATAGGCACACCCACGTTGAGAGTAGTACTCGTGAGCCCTCCGTCGACGCTTCTGATGAGGAGGCGAGGAGTATCGAGGCCGGAGATGACTCAGATTCGGACTTTGGAGATGGTGGTGGTGATCCTCGGCCCTCGTCCAGGAAGAGGACCAGGACCGACTCCCGTGCCTGAGACCATTTGATGCTGATCTAGACACTTTGCCGCTTTTCTTTTTTTTGCTTGCCTTGTTTACACACTTTGTTTCTTTTCTCCTTTTTTGTTTTATTTTCCTTTTTACTGGTAGTTTGAGCACATTGTAGTGCCGCAGGCAGGTTTTATTTTCTTCAAAACTATGTACTTGAAAAGATGATGGAATGAAACAAGCTTTTTGTTGAAAAAGTGTTGCATTTGTACATTCTATGGATCTCATCACATCGCATTACATAATAATGTAAATGAGATTGAACTTTGTTTGAAAATTGAGCATTTGCACTGTAATAATCCGGAAGTGAACCAATTAACGACAAAACAACTCGATAATCAAAACAAAGACCTTAACAAGTTAACCAAGTGTAAATACAACTCGATAAGCAAAACAAAGACTCAAAGAGGACGAAATACAACTCGATAAACAAATGAACAACAACTCGATAAGCAAACAGGTGTCACTTCACAAAATCATTAGCAAAACCTTGGGCGGAGCTAGTCACAAGTTCGGCATCCTCGGCGGATGGACAGCTCTAAGGATAAGAGGAAGGCCACGCCAAAGAGAAGGCCACCGACCACAAGAAATGGCCACCGGCCATCATTACTAGCCGATCTGGCAAATATGGTGGTCGGTCGGCACTCTTTTTGGCCGATCAGCCAAAAATGGCGAGAACCACCAGAATGTTGACACTTGTCTTCCACTCACACCTTATCTTCTCTAAAAAGCCCCAGCTTCGTAGTTTGCTCATTTTAGCCCTGTTTTTGCACAGAATGGAAGCAATTCTTGCCCAGAATCTCACAAACTAGATTGCCAACTTGGATGGCTCGGAAAAGTTGAATTTTTGGGGTTTCGGCATAAATGCGCTATTCTCGCTGGGTCGCACCCCGCTTTGTTTTCCGTTCCTCTATGTTGCGGCAAGGTTTTGGAATCGTGCACCGTCTTTAGCTTTTGCAACCAAGAAATGTGTCCTACTTACAAGGACTTCAAGCTTTAATAAATTCGGCGCAATGAAGAAATCTTGCCTCAACTCCGATTCGCCCCGTCCAAGCCACAGGGGCGGATGTGCGGCCTTACTTTGCATGATGCTCGATCATTGATTCCTGACGGGGCTGGACATCCCAAGCTTGGTTTGTTAGTTTTTCGATCTTTGGTGACATAGCGACCATCATTGGGGCGGTTATCGGCAACCGCTTTGCTTATGCTTGCTATCTCATTTCTTGCTTGCCGGACTCCGTGAGTTTAACGCTTGTTTGATTGAGGTGGTGAGGGCAAAGAGACAAAAGCGCATTGTTATGACATTGGCCGAGACATTGATGGGCTTAGACACATTTCATCGCCGGGAGATGGCTAGGTTTGCAGGGAGTCCACTACTATTGCAGGTAATTTTTCCCACCCCATCTCACATATATTGCTCACATCACTCGGCCATCAAGCTCATTTTTTTTTTTTTTTTTTTTTCAAAACCCTTTGCTCGCTTTTTCTCTCAATGAACACCTCTCTATTCTTTAATCTCATTTTTCATCCCTCCCCAGGTATGGTTGATGGACAAATTGAGAGTAGTGGACTCGTGTCTGGCATATTTAGCTCGTAACTATTTCTTCCGGTGACGTCTAGTCGATGCTCTGGATGAAGGATGGTGGTACAACTGGATGTGCAATTTGTCCGTAGACCGCATTGCTTGGCGCTGCCCTTGGCTCAATTTATCGGCAATGAGTTACAACATGACCCGCCAGCCTAGGATCCAGTTGATAGGCTTGACACACTGCGTGTTTTCCTTTCCGTTCCGATTTTGGTGCTAGTTTGGACATGATCAGACTTGCCCAGAAGAGGGGATTGAGTACCCTACTGCATTTCCGGTCCGAGGCGCACAATTAGCCCGGCATGCTACAACGTGGAGGACCAGAGAGCTTCTAGCCCCCTCTCTCATTTTCAGCTATACCCTCTCTGATGAGTGCATAGATTGGCTCAATGAAAAGGCACAGGTAGGGCCCACTTTGGCATCAGAGGCTTCAACCAGCTCTGGGAGGGGACGCAAGAACACCCGACTATGCCTCGGATTTATTTGCTTTAATTAGAACTTTCAAGTTTTCTTTATGAATGTAATAAAAAAGCAACTTCAATTTGTATTCAAGAGTAGGAAACTCTGTGTTGAAATCAATGAAATTGAAGGTTGTGGGTACTGAAAATTTTCCATTTGGGTCGAAAAATGGTCTAAGTTGTAAAAAGATTAGATTGAGCAAAATCAACTTTTATTAAAACTTTTCAAAATCATTTTCGATATGGATCAGAACTGGACACGCCTGAGATCTGTCACTAAGATGCACAACCCTGGATTCCAGCAATTGGAAAGTTGCCCCTAGTCTGACTAGCACTACGCTGGAGATCACAACCGAGCTCTTGGATGCTGGATAGACAAAGATGACCAAACATGATCACATGGACAAAGTTGATCGAGGAAGTGCTTATGGCTGGACTTCAGGATGAAGTTGCCTACGTATCCCAAAGATGGGAATCAAGACTTACGTAGTTTGGCTTGGGTTAACTCGAGTATTAACACTCTCCTTTTGCGCTCTAACTTTTGCCAAGGCCGCCCTTTGCGGGTTTTCAACCTTGTGAGCTCAGTTTTTATCATTTCAAATTTTTTTCATGCTCTAACTTTTGCCTAGGTCGCCCTTTTAGGTTTTCAATCTAGCGATCCTCTCCGGGAAAATATTTCTTCAACTTGTCCATGTTAATCGGCTGGGAGAACTCTAGGCCATCTTGGTCCATCAGCACGACAGCTCCACTTGACCAAATAGACTTGATGATGTAAGGGCCTATCCAATTGGGTCTGAACTTGCCCCTAGGGCCGTGGATGGGAGCTCGGTTGTCTTTGAGCACAAGATCCCCTTCCTTCAAATTCCTAGACTTAACCTTCTTGTTGAAAGCCCTGGCAATTCTGCGTTGATAACGCTGAACATGGTACAGTGCTTTCAGCCTTCTCTCGTCAAACAACATAAGTTCTTCAAACCTGCTCTGCTACCAATCTGCCTCAGCTATCTGACACTCAACTAGTACTCGCAATGACGGAACCTCAACTTCGATAGGAAAAATGGCCTCCATCCCATAGACTAATGAATACGGAGTCGCCCGAGTAGAAGTTCGGTAGTCCCACAGGGCAAATGGCAGCTTATTTGGCCAGTCCCGGTAGGTTTCCACCATCTTCTACAATATGTGTTTGATGTTCTTATTGGCGGCCCCAACTGCTCCGTTGGTCTGTGGCCGATGTGTGGATGACTTATGGAAAGTCACGTTGTATTTGTCCAACAAGTCGATCACCTCCTTTTTGAAGTGGGAACCATTATCTGAAATGATCTCGTTCAGGACCCCATAGCAACAGATGATGTTGTTCCTGATGAACTTTGCAATATGTGAAGCCTTCAACACCGCATAAGATTGGGCCTCAACCCACTTTGTGAAATAGTCTATCGTTACCAGGATGAACTCATGCTCATTAGACCCCTTCGAGTGACTGCCTCGATCACATCGATTCCCCAAACTGAAAATGGCCATGGCGAAGTCATGTTGTACAGCTTTGACGGCAAGATGTTCATGCGATTTGCATGGATCTGACATTTGTGGCATCGCCGGACAAAGCCAATACAATCCTCCTCCATGGTGGACCAGTAGTAACCCTGTCTAAGGATTTTCCAAGCTAGCATTACTCCATTCTTGTGTGCTCCGCACTCTCCTCCATGGATGGCCTCCATCAGGCGCTTGTACTCTTCAGTATTAACACATAACTTATGCATCCCCAGATGACCTTTCTTGTACAGTTTACCCCTGCAGATGATGAACTGAGCAGCCATTCTTCGTATCGCCCTCTTATCTTTGGCGTTTGCCCCTGGTGGATACGTCTCTTTTTCCAAGAAGTTCCAAACATCGTAATACCAGGGGTTCCCATCTTGAACCTCTTCTATGACATCAATCAGCTCGTAGGTCGGCACAAATTTCTGGTCAATAATGATCGGACGCATCCGGACTCCAAAAGGGATGTCTATCATGAAAGACAGAGTTGCTAGTGAGTCTGCGAACCTATTATTTTCTCTTAATAGATGAGCGAAGTTCAGTTTCTCAAACCGAGAAATCAGCATGTCCAAGGTCTGGTGGTAAATTGTCATCTTTTCTTCTTTGACTTTCCAATCTCCCTTAGCATAGGATACAACAAGGTTCGAGTCCCAGATGATGTCCAACCGTTTTGCCCCTAGTTCTAGGGCTGCTTCTAAACCAGCAATGCATGCCTCATATTCTACTTCATTGTTCAAGACTTTGAACCGGAGTTTTAATGCTAGAGGGATGCGGGAATTGTCGGGTGCTATCAGCAACACTCCTATCCCATACCCATATTGGTTTGACGCTCCGTCAAAGTACATAAATCCAAAATTCTTCTTCGACATGCGAGAATGGCCTCGAAATGCAGGAATATGTACTCAACTACTTCATCCCCTTATTTGGGTGATCATTAGGAACTCCGCTACCGCTCTCCTTCTTGACTTGCGTTACATACTTGGATCGAATTCGGAAGAAGAAGCAACCAGCGGGCTAGCCTACCGTAAGTCTTTGGTTTCTCGAAGAGATATTTGACGGGATCTAATCTCGAAACCAACATTACAGAGTGAGCTAACAGGTAGTGTCGCAGCTTCTTGGTATCCCATACCAAGGCCAAAAAAACCTTCTCCAGTGGGGTGTAGCGGGTCTCGTAATCCAGCATTTTCTTGCTCAGGTAGTAAATAGCTCTCTCCACTTTGTCCTCAGACTCCTGTGCAAGCATGCAGCCCATTATAGTTTCAGTAACTAAAAGGTACAAAATCAATGATTTCCTCGGCTCAGGTGGTGACAACACGAGTGGGTTCTGTAAGTATTGCTTGATCTGTTCAAAAGCAGCTTGGCATCGGCTGTCCCATTGGAACTTTTTTCCTTTCTTCAGGAGACCAAAAAGTGGTTCACAAGTCAATGTTAATTTTGCGATAAACCGTCTTATGAATTGCACTTTACCCAGAAAGCCTCGCACCTCCTTTTCGGTCCTTAGTGGTGGCATTTCTAAGATAGTCTTGATTTTGGAAGGGCCGACTTTGATACCTCTTTGTGTAATCAAGAACTGACATTTTCCTATTTGTAACACCAAGCGTACATTTACGAGGATTCGTATAATCGGAATTCTCTGATCCTTTGGAAGAACTTTTGCAAGGCAGTGTAGTGGCACTCCCTTTCCTTGGATTTGACAATCATGTCATCCATGTACACCTCTACCTCTTTGTGGATCATGTCATGCAATATCATGGTCGCGGCCCGTTGATACATAGCTCCAGCATTCTTCACCCCAAATGGCATCACCCTATAACAATAGGTCCCCCACGGGGTGGTAAAAGCAGTCTTCTCCCGATCTTCGGGTGCCATTACGATCTGATTGTAGCCTGAGAAGCCATCCATGAACGAAAGCAATGCATGCCCTGTAGTGAAGTCCACTAATTCATCAATATGCGGCAGAGGAAAGTCGTCCTTCGAACTGGCTTTGTTCAAATCTCTGAAGTCCACACATACCCGAATCTTGCCATCATTTTTCGGCACTGGAACTATGTTGGCCAACCAAGTTGGGTACTCAGATACCAGCAGGAACCCTGCATCAATTTGCTTGGGTACCTCTTCCTTGATCTTGATAGCCCAGTCCAAGCAGATTCTTCTGAGTTTCTGTTTAACGGGTCTAGCCTCTGGGTCAAGAGGGATCTAGTGCTGTACAATCCCAGGATCGATTCCAAGCATGTCTTCATAGGACCATGCGAAAACATCTTTGAAATCTTTTAATAAAGCGACTAAGCACTTACGCTCCTCCGAAGACAACGTGGACCCGATCTGGACCAGGCCCGGGTCCTTCTCAGTACCAACATTAATTTGGGTGATTTCATCAACCAAGGGTTTAACAAACCTCTCCTGCTCTTGTTCAAGCAAATATTTCAAAACCGGAGGAATTTCTTCCTCGTTGTTTCCATTGAAATTTTGAAAGTCCTGATTAATACAATAAATCAAAGGCATAGAAAAATACCCAAAAGCCACAGCTATTTCATTCTCATTAAGCACTTCCAAACCGTCAGATTCTTTTATTACAACAGACTCAAAAGAGAAAGAAAAAGATGACCCAGACAGGACTGTGGCATTCGGGTTATCACCCCCAGGAATACCGAACTCAAACTTAGATGGTGGAACTGATTGACTCAGCAGACTTCGGTGGAATTAGATTCGACTCAATGACCCGATCTTTGTAATAAAAATCCTCCTTGTCTTTGCCGGATCGGGGATGGTGTGATGGGCGCATCAAAATGTCCAAGGTGGGCTGTAACCATTTCATTCGATCATAGACACTAAGAGGTCATCCCCCAAGCACTCATGGACGATCGGAGGATCTGAAAGTAGACAAGCCAGTGCTACCCCCATTTCAATTTCGATGCCCCCGGAATCCACTTCCTTACACTGCTCAACCTCAGCTGATGGGTTTGTCTGCTCCTCAGCAACATCATCCCCGGATAACTGCAAGTCGAAGAAGATTTCAAACCCCGACAAGTGCCTTTTCTCTACGTTCAGCAATGGCTTGGGGAAGCCACAAAATGAAAAGTCCTCCCCCTTCCGGACAAAGCGTCCATTTAGGGTAGCCTGGATGGATCGATGCATTAACTCAAAAGGCTTCCCTGCCTGTTGCCCTGGCTCTCCCAGCCATCTCCTTGTTTTTCCTCACCCAGTCCTCTTTGGTGGGCGGAATAACCCAAGCCAAAAGGTGTCACGGGCTATGTGGTACCGGTGATATTGTGATGCCCTTAGGCCACTTCTTGTTCATGAGATATCTTGTTGTGCAGCGACATACATCCCCTCATCAACAGTCAAGATGTTCTGAAAGACCCGGGCCTCGGCCAGGGTAAATCTTGATAAGAAGACATCCTCTATGCCGTGCTCGATTTCCAAAACCGGTGTAGACATCTCTGGCGGCGAATGGATCGATGAATTCCCAAAAACTATAGCCACCCCCTTTCCGTGGGGGTATTTCAACATCTGGTGAAGGGTGGAAGAGACTGCTTTTACCTGGTGCAGCCACGGTCGCCCTAGGAGTAGATTGAAGGTTGCAGGAACATCCAAGACGTGGAAGTCAATCTCATGTTGTCCTAGACCAACCTTAGTCTGAATCTGCACGGTCCCCATCACCTCTCTGCTCGTGTTATCATATGCCCTTATCACCTGGGCAGTTGGCACGAAGTCTGCGGGCTTCAACCCGATTGCATATGCTATCCTTAGCGAGCTGCGTTAATGGCGAATCCCTGTCGACAAGAACCATTGGTATCTATTTGTTTCTACACTCCACAGAGATGCAGAGTGGCTTGTTACGATTTGCACCCTCAGGTGGTAATTCTTTCTCGGAAAAGGTCAACGTCGAGGAACCTCCTCCCGGAAAGGCCAGCCCTACTAGCTGCTCAGGCGCGGTGTCTGTTAAGAGTTTGGCTTTGTCCATTGCCGATAAGGCAGCTTGTCTATGAACACGTGAAACCATAAGCAGTCCTCAGATGGAGATGTCTGCTTGTATCTTTTTCAACTGTTTCAGCACAACCTCGTCTTCGAGTAGCTTCTCTTTTTGCTTCTCCGCCTCCTTGTCCTTCCTAGACGCCTCTGGTTGGTCTAAGTGCCGGGGCTTAAAATACCGCCCGCTCCTAGTCATATGGTCAACTTCACCAATATACCAAGTCTCATCCAGCTGGTTATTCTCCTAGTCCTTATAGGCGTGGGCGAGAAATAGGTCATCATCTTCCCACCACATGGTAAGCGCAGAGCACCTATCCGCTCGTTACAACTATTCCTGTGCCTGACTGCTTGCATTCTGTGCGCGGCACATTACATTCTTGTGCACACAGCACTTTCCGTCCCCACGGGAGCTTTGGCTTTCCTAATTCTCTCAGAATCTTTGATCCTTTCCTTCTCAAGCCCTTTCTGATGCGGCTCATTGTTCGACATCTCCGTGTCGAAGCCCGGATCTGACAAAATTCTTAGTACCGCGCTTTCGGCAATGCAAAGCGATTCCGGCCCTTCGACCTGAGCGATGTCCCCGTCCCCGACGAACCCTGTCCTAGCTGAGGTTGTTCCACAACATCCGGCTAATCATCAAGCCACCCGGTAGGCTCTGCTGACGTATCAAAATCAAACCAGTTGATTGTTACGTCTCCCGGATCTTGTTGGTTGAAAAACTGAAGGTTAGCGATGTCGTCTTCCAAATGCGCTAGGTCATCTAGCCCTTGATTAGGTCCATCCTCCCATACTACACAGATCTCTGCCCCCACTGGAAATTTCACACTCGGCCTAAACTGGCCTGCTGATGAAATGTAGCCACTCAGATTGTATACCTCCTCAGCAAAGCTCCCAAATTCCTCTGATCCTGTATCAACACTCTCATTTTCTTCCGAAGTCACCCCTGTTCTATCTATAATAGTCACCACCATTGGTTCAGGTTGGGTTTGGGAGATGTTCAACATGCACAAGTCAATGCTGTCAGGAATGAACACCTTCGGCTTGGGTAGGTGGGAAGGGGTGATATATATGCTAGGGTTGTATGACACAACCCCAGTTTGGATTAAATTGATGCGTTTGGGAGGTGGAGCTTGGTTATGTGGTGGGAGAGGGTTGGTTCTGACATTTGGTTTCTCTGGAGGCATGATCACCCTATTGTCAACGAGGTCCTGAATCTCATGACGCAATCGGAAGCATTGGTCGGTGTCATGACCGTGCTGTTGGTAAATGTGCAATATTTGGCTTGGTTATGGGAGGGGGGAAGTTTTTTCTGGCAATGGCTGTGGCTCAAGGGAATTCAAGTGCCCTTTCCTGATCAAAACTCCCAAAGCCTTGGACAAGGACATGTATAGTGGAGTGAAAGTTCTTTGGCCTCGGGGTGCGAATTTGGTTGTTTGCGAGCCACTTTTGGACGCACCGGTGAATGGCGTAGCTGCAAGGGCTCTCAGGGGATTGTGGTGACCATGCTTACTTCTGAAGCTCTGGCAGCTACAGCACTACTTATGCCTGCATTCGCATTGCGGTTGAAAGTTCTCCTGGGCTGCTCTTTGTCATTGTCAATCAGGCCCTGTTTCAAAGCATCCTCGATCTGTACCCCCATCTCATGTAAATCTGAAAAGGTGGGGAAGGGGAGAACGATCATCTTCTGCATGAGCTTAGGTTGGAGGTTGCGCACAACCATCTGAATTTGATCTTTGTCAGTGGGCCTAATGGTCATCATTGAGGCCTTGGCCCTCCACCGGGTCACAAAATCGAAGAAACTCTCCTTTGGCTCCTACCTAGTCGTTTCGAGATCACGGGTTGTAATCTCGATTTGTGTATTATAGGAGTATTGAGCGACAAAAGCCTCGGCCATCTCATCCTAATTCCTCTTAACATCATCTTCTAGTTTTGCATACCAAATAGCCGCTACACCCGACAAGGTCCGGCTGAACAAAGAAAGCTTCTGTAATCTAGTGAGGCCCATCGGCCTTAGTATGTCTGAAAACAAACGCAAATGCACCATAGGATCACTAGATCCATCAAAACGGTTAATGTGTGGCATCTTAAACCCGTCCGGCAAAGTTACGGCCGCATCGGTATACCCATCCTCAATGTTCGGAATGGACTTCACACCTTGCGATTTCTTGAACAACTTTTCAAGCTTGCTCACTTTTAATGCTGTGGGGTCCACCTCAAACTCGAAGGGGGAATCCGTTAGATTGATAGGCGTGGGTGCCTTGGATAGTTGAGGTAGAATTGGGGGCGGAGGTGGCCCCGTTGGGATGTTTGTATTCTCTTGGACATTCTGGACATTTGTTGTCTCCCTGAGTATTGGGACTCTCGGTGGGGGAGGAAGTTGGTGTGAAGCAGATGCCCCGGCTTGCTGTTGTAGCCTGGTGATTAACTCTGCCTGCTGGGCCATGACTTCGGCCTGTTGTTTAGCAAACTCTGCTTGGTGAACGGCGTCTTGCTGCATGGATTTCATACTCCCCTGGAGTTGGCGCATCATTTCTTCCATTCCTGCTATACTACCTTGATCTAACTGAACTGTTGGTATATCTATCTCTGCAGTAGACTCATAAATCTCAACCTGATTACTCAAGGACCACTGATCTGGCAACCGCGGTACTGATACACTGTGCCTTACTGACCTCTGTCTAGCCACCGAGGGTAAAGAACAGAACACCGGTTATCCGTCTACCAGATTCTCAAATCGATGGAGTCTGCGACCTCTAACCCAGAGTGCTCGGGGAATATCTACCTGGTCGGATGCAATTGTGCTAAACTACCTTACAAAAAGATAAATAAACCATAATAAGGAAACAATGAACAGAAAAACGAACAGCATAACAGCTTAAATAAAGACAACACACAGTTGGTAAACACAAGCTGAAAGAACTGTTCTCAACCATTGATCATTGTTCCCCTGAATCATTGCCCTGAATCTGAATCTGATACCCGCAGATATAACTGATTCTCAAAATATTGATGCCCATAAACGATGCGGACTTGCAAACTAATCGTGCATTCCTTGTGAGGCAGCACTCTAACAAGCACATAACAAACAAATGAGAGCCAAAACACCCCTATAGAGGGGTAGGGTTTCCCTATCCTAGTTTCATCAAGAACTAGGGTTTCACTACGTACGCAGCGGTTTCAAACAACCTACAATCGGGTAAGCAACCTATCCTAGCTTGGAATAGTCACTATGGATTCCGATATGCACTAGGTCGAATGGTCAAAAAGGGTGCCCTGGTGAAACCGGGGTTTGTGTTCCCATCATGGCGAGCCTAGCAAGTCGACCTTATGGCACGCTTCGCAATGCAAGCCTCCGACAAACCGTTCAGGAATAGCTACGGCAAACACAGTGTCCTAGGCGCACCAATGCAAATGCAATGCAAAGAGACACATAATTGCAATCAAAACAAGATATCATGAGTTGAGTCAAGTTCTCTAACTCCCGAGCAAAATCGCTTGAAGCGTAGGCGTGCCGAGGGCCTCATGCTACGATTCGGACTCAAATATCACGGTTTTGAATCTAATCTACGCAAAGTGCAATGCAAGACGATAAATCACCAAAGAGTCCAAATCCGCAAATCGTTTTGGAAAATTGATTTTTAAGAAAGAAGTGCCAAACATGAGCTGCTGCGGGATCTGAGTCGCCACCTAAGTATTTTAATTTGGGGAATTTAGAAAACCGACTCATGCCTAAGGCCAGAGTCAGATTATCACCAAAGTTGCCTCGGCTCGGAAACTTGGGTACGATTGGGAAAGGTTATCTATGAGCACCCCCGCTCGCCCGATCAAAGATCGGCCTGTACTAAGCATGATATCTAGTTTTGAAAACACATGCGTTCTTATTCCGATTATTAGCTAGAATTTACTATGTGATGCGCGCACCGTACAAGTATAGACTAGATCGCCTAAGTTGGAACAAAACATCGCATGTTTGTTTATTTGAAAATGGTTTGAAGGTGCTACTTGCAAGTAGGCTAAGACGTGGATTTGCCACCCTCAGGTGGGCTTAGAAAATATGATTTGCCACCTCAAGTGGGCTTAAAACTCGCATTTGATGAATTGTTCCAATTCAAGTAATCCAACCTTCACCCACAGGCATTCAGGAAGTTATATCACATAAGCAAATAGCCTCATGGCAAGCATGCTATCATGGAAATCAATAACACATGCAAGATGCTAAAGCGTAAAAGCTTACCTAGTACTTCGAGCCAAAACAACAACTAGTTAGTAATCAATGCATGATCCTAGTTCATGTTAAGATGACTAATGCAACACATGCAAATATGCAACTAGAAGTAGGCTCGGCTATTCTAGAATGGCATGGGAAATGCAACAATTGATACATGTATTCAACTTGATATCGAAATACAATGCAGTTAGTATGATGCGCCGAGCTCGGTCTTTGCATAATGAATGAATGAATGCAAACATGCAAGCATAAAGATGCTAATCAGAACATGACCTAGAACTAACCATTGTAAGCGATTAAGTAAAAAGGAGAAAAACGTGGGGTTGGAAGACATTCACACACACACGCACACTTATTACAAAATTGTGCCCTCTCTCGGAGGGTCCGAAAGAGTAATACAAACCACCTAATTAACTAACTCGCAAGCTAATTAATTATTACACAATACTTAACTAATTAAACAAATCACTTAAGCTACATAAGCAATAAAGAGGCCTCGGGAAGAGGGACAGATGTATGCATGCTCAGCTCCTCTCGAAAATCCATTGCCATGCTCACGCTGCCTCTATTTACACTGTTTTGCACCTCTGAAGACTGCACAAGTCTCAGTGATGCTTCCGAACCACTCCCTGAGCACTATGGGATATCACCGGCCAAGAGATAGGACCACCAGCCATGAAAAGATGGTCATCGACCACTTGTGGGATCATCAACTGGATTTTGGTAGTCGGTCGGCACTGAAAGTGGTCGACCGGCCATTTCTTCCTGCAGAACATTTGTTTTGCTGTAGTGGAGGACATACAGTGCATGGCAAGGAATTTACAAGATAATGTGTGCTCAGCCACCCTCCCCATCATGCTACGAACTCAAGGGAGTATGGCTCTCGACCCTCATAGCACCAATCATGCATTTCAATGCATGATGGCCAAAGGTGCCAAGTGTGCAAATCAATGTGGAATGAATGCAACAAAACAAGTGAATGTTTAGAACTCTATCATGCTTTGATCAAGAGCGTCGGCGACTAAGGATTGAGGGGCGTTCCGTCACTTCAAGTACGAACGTCCTGCATTGCTCATGTATGGTTTGACACCCCAAACCAAACAGAATGCAATGTAGTTATGCTAAGCAATGCAACATGTAAAAGCAATGTTATACAACCTAAGCATGCCAATATGTAACAAGGCTTCAAGTACCCGCCTAAGGCTAAGGTAACAAGTATGCCAAATGCAATGCAACCTAAGCTAGCAATATGATAAGATACAAATTAATAAGCATGCAAAATGTAACGTGAACATGCAAGCACACAATATGTGATAGGCATACAACCCAAATATGCAAACATATGTAGCATGTAACAACATGCAAAGTGAAGCAAGTATGTGACAACATACAAGACAAGCATGCAACAACATGCCGAGATGGACTTAAACTAACATGGGTAGACCTCAGCCATGCCAAAATCAGTGGCCAAAGTGCCAAGAAATGATGGACAAAACACACCCAAGCATGCACATGTAAAGGTCCAACACTTAGGCATAAGAAGAGTTGACTCGTAAGCACATTAAGAAGAGACAAATATGGACAAATAACAAGCATGATAAGCTCTGAAAAGGTGCAAGGGGTGATGCCAAATCAACCAAGCCCTGCAAGTAGGGCATGCAATAAAGCCCAAAACTTGAGACTAACAAAGGGGTTCAAACCATGGCCATATCAACCAAGCCCCAAAGAGCCAAGATGACTTAAAATAGTCTTAGGGCAGACCAAAATAAGGCTAGAGCATGGGCGCCAAATTCAGGGCATTCAAGGCCACAAAGAGAGCATTCCACTACAACTACCTCAACCAAACATGGCATGAGTTATGCAATGAAAAACAGAGTTATAATATGCCCAAATAAGCCCCAAAACCCAATGTGATGGCATCCTAAAGGCCTCATCATGGAGACATACGTAATGATCTAAACATGGAGCATAAGACAACAACTCCTCAAAGCATTGAAAGGATGGAAAATGCAAGCATACAAGCATGGAACATGGACTGAAATAGCACGATAAGTGATGCCAAATCACTGAAACGGCCCAAGTAAAGCATGCTAGAGGATTCAATATTTAAAGCCTACAAGTGAGGCATGGATGACCAAGCCAACCAAAATCAGACCTCAAGCATACCAAAACATGGATAAAAGCTTCTTGAAGTCGAACCAAAATCATGCTAGAAAGACATGTTACAACATGATGCATGTTAGGCCAAATCATGGGATTGCAAGACAAGTACATGAAGCATGCATGATGTGTCTAAACCAAGTCAAAATAGAGGTATATCATGGAAAAAAAAACCTAATATATACTGAAATGAAGCTAAAACAAGCTAAACACATATGCTACAAACACAAGCCATTTATGCAAGCATTAAAGACACAAGGAGAGGAGGGTGTCCCTCTCCTATCCAAGACCTCAAAACCACTTCTCCACCAATGAAAATCCTCTGAATTTCAAAGGTGAGAAGGTCAAAGTGATATGGTTCCAAAGCTCAAATGGAAAGGCACAAAATAAGGCCAAACAAGGCCTAAGAGGGGGTCGAAAACCCCCAACCAAAAAGTGACCTTAAACAATCATCTTAAGCATACAAAATCAGAACTTTTTATAGTTTATAGCTAAGCTTAAAACAATATGCAAGATAGGCTAAAAGCTCATGCAAGAAAGGGGTATCTAAAGTAGTTTGCTTACCCTTGAAGAACACCTCCAAGAACACCAACTCCAGCAACTTTCTTGGATCAAAACCAGCTCAAGAACCTCAAAACCAACTCCTTAGTACCTCAGCAACTCAAGGAAGGTGTAACAGTAGTTGCCTTACTGCAAAAATATGAACAAAATACACTTTTGATCACAAACACACACACAAATCTAGAGAGAGATATAGCGAGAGAGCTTATATCTAACTTCTATATCAGGTTCTTCAACCTCTGGAAAGGGAAGGGAGGCCCTCCTCTTATTGGAATTCAATTCCTAAGCTTCTTGGAGAAGCTAACACAAGGGAGCAAATCCCTCCATACATGTGTATGGAGGGGGAGTAATATGGATGCCAGCTGTTCCACTTGGCACAAAATATCTACTAGCGAGATGGAAAGAAATTGGCGAAAAATATGGCGATTGACCAACATAGGTGGTCGACCAGAGCCAAAAAAGTGCCGACCGGCTAACACTTTTGGCTGATGGAACTAAAAAGGGGCCGGTGGGTCCAAGCCGTGGCCGGTGGGTTGAGGGAATGGCCAAAAAGCCAACCTCTTCCTTTAGAAGCAAAAACACAAGTGTTTGGTCCACAACCAAGTACAAAATAGTCAAGTTGAGAGACCTTGAGGCAAGGCGCACGGCCGGGACCTCCGGGAACTCAAAAGCAATTTCTGAGCATGGATGATCACCGAGTGTTCAAGCGGTGACATCTAAGTCTTGAGGATGGTCAAAAATGGGGTGTCTCTGAGGAGGTTGTAGAGGTGATTAGAGATGAAAACAAGTATGGAAAACAAGAAATAAACACTATCAACTCAAATAGATTGGTGGCTAAGGCCTAAACCACCAAACCTATGAGGACCATTTCACTACAAGCATGCTATACAAAGCTCAAATGTAATGAACAACTAAAAAAGTCCTAAAATAGTCAAAAATATTGCTGGACTTAAGACAAAAATAGCTAAAACAATAAGCTACAACATTGAGCAAGTTAAGCTAGTAAGCAAGGACAAGGAGGGGAGGCTACCCCCTCCATTTTTGGGACTTCAAAACATGATTTTAGCCTCTGAAAAAACTAGTAGTAAAAAACTCAAAAAAAGATAATAGAAAGGTGGGAAACACAAGGGCAAAGGCCTAAGATGTTAGGTGCAAAGAAGGGTGATCCACCCCTCTACCCTTAATGGCCTTAAACCACAAGTTTCATCCCAGAAATTCAGTGTAAAAACAGTCCAAAAATAGTAGAAAAGATGGCAAATAAAGAAGGGAAACAAGCTAAGAATTATACTCTTGAAGAGGGATACCCTTTTTGAGTTGTAAACCAACAAATACACACCCTCAAGAGCTAAATGCAAGCTCAAAAAGACCTCTGCCCAAATGCCACATGGTTTGGTTTAGGCAAAGAGTGAAGAACTTGCAAGAGAGAGAATTGTAGAGAGAGAAAAAAAATTTGCTCCAAAATTTTCTAACATTTAAAACAAGAGGGGAGGTCTTCTATATATAGAAAAACATGAGACTTCCTCAGAAATATGTATATAGACAAGTGTGGGCTGGTGCATGCATCTGCGGAAACAGCTGTCACAGCTGGCAAAAATATTTGAAAAAACACACAAGTGGCTGGTAGCCCACTAATAGTGGATGGCAGGTCACATTACTGGCCGGTAGTCCACAGTAGTGGGTCTGCAGGTCCTAGGATGTTTAGGCTTGAAAAAACTGCTATTTTGGTCCAAAAACAAGGCAAGAGATTCACAGGGGTGTCTATAGTTGCCCCTCTTTGACAGAACTCAAAGTCATGACTTGACGTGAGTGAATGTCAAAGCCTGAAGACAACCTATTTTGACAAAGCCATAAGTCTTGGGCAAACAATCAAGACATAAATAAAATTGGTTGAGCTCGCAAGCTGCCTACACATCCCTTTGCGAGGAATCCAACCAGCGTAGTTCTAGGGCAGGATGCAAATGATATGCATGAAAAATATTTGAAAGTTGGACTCACACACTCTACACGAAACCAGCTATTTGAACACTCATGATCATGTAAGATGATGCAATAAGCAATAACATGAAGACAGCATATGAATAGGTTCCATGTGGGAAAAACCAAAAATGCACACTCTAACCATGCCAAGGGCATGAGAAGAGGAGAGAAAAACCACTCAAGGCCACGTTTCACGCGTCTTAAGATAAAAGAAAAACCGCTCAAGGTCGCATTTCACGCGTCCCGAGATAAGAGAAAAATCGCTCAAGGTCGCGTTTCACACATCTTGAGATACTCTAATCATGCTGAAATTGTGAGAAAATGAGAAAAACTACTTGAGGTTGCATTTCAGCGTCCCAGATAAAACCATCCCAAGGTAGTGTTTCATGTGTCTGAGATACTCTAAAACACTAAAATTGTGAGAAGAGGAGAAAAAAACTTAGGGTGCATTTCCGCGTCGTCGAGATAAAACCCACTCAAGGCCACGTTTCACGCGTCTTGAGATATAGAGAAAAGGTACAAGGCTGTATAATAAGCACAATGTAGTGAAAGTGTGCAATAGATGCACAAAGTGAACAAGTGCGACAGATGCACAAAGTGAACAAATGCGACAAATGCACAAAGTGAACCAGATTACAAATCAATATAGGGACAACGCATGTTCCATGCAAGATAGACAACCGATGTATGATGTTAATTTAAAGCATGTTCTATGCAAGAAACAAGATGCACGTTGTATGCAAAACTAAAAGCATATTCTATGAATGAATCATGAATGATGCAAGACACGTGTGGAATATAAGTTGTGGGGAAGTGGTTTTGGAAATACCCTTCTGATGTGGGGAAGTGGTTTTGGAAATACCCTTCTGATCCGGGGGGGCGCTTGAGATCCTCTTCTAGTCACCAAAGGAAAATGAAGAATCAGGTCAGTGATGTCTGGATTAGCTCTCCGACGGACAAGTCAGTCCCTACTCAAGATTGCTTGTCTTCTAAGTTAAGTACCAAAAATTATTATCTCCCCTTCTTAGTCTGCTATTCCTTTATTTATACTTGTTCTCTGAGCCTCGGGGCCCGGTCCACTTTTCGCTCATTATGTTCACATTTACTTGGCTCCATAGCTCTGTACCTATTCGGCCTATCTACCTTTTACATTCGGCATCCTGATGGTTATGGATAAAGATGGGCAACACCTATGTTAAAGTATCCCTTCTTTAAAATATGGCTCCCACAATTGCCCTCCAAACACCCTTCTAGCATCAGTTAGTTAGTGTGTTTGGTTCCTGATTTGGGAAAACGGAAATTCGGCGGTTAATCCTCTTCCCGATGCATGTCAGGACACGTACATGCTTTTTGGTCACTATAACGCCTTCCCGCCTCATTCGTGCTTCTCTCGCATTTATTATGATTTGAAGTTTAAGTCCCTTCGAACACATACTTTTTCAAATATTTGAACCTTCTGGGCCGCCTATCGGTATTTCTCTTCCGACTCATTTTCTGCAACTCCTCTCTGTCTTCTTCCCGTTCCCTTTGCCTCTTGTAAGTCTTCTTCTCTTTTCTCTGCAAATTCTACTTTCCATATTTATTTTTTGCGTTAGAATATCCTTGAGTCCTCACTAGAATGGCTAAGCATTTGAAAAACCTCCTCTCTGAGGGTCGAATTTCTGGATTCCGAAAACATTTCTCTAATCCTGATGATGTTCATCTATCTCTAGTAACGAATAGTTCCCTAGATATGGAGAGGGATGACCCAAATACAATTGTATTCCCTCTCTTGTCCGTTGCCGAGGGCGGTGTTCGCTTTCTCATACATCCATTTCTTAAGGTCGTTCTCTGCCACTGGGATCTGATTCCCTCACAACTCGACTTGAATTTCCTTCGAATCGTAATAGGAATTGTTGAATTGAACTGGCACCTCAGGATCAACCTGGGCATTCCTGTGATTCAGCATTGTTATGCTTTAGCCAAATCCTCTGGTCGGCTCGAGCGTTACTTTCTCTGGACCAGGGACACCGACCATCACTTGGTAACCATGCTTGCCAGCTCTGGCAAACGAGTTGATGATGTAATGGTCAATGTTCGGGGCAATTGGGAATTCAGCAAAGGCAAAGATAGCCTGGGCCCTATTCCCAGACGGAGGGGTGAACCAAGTTGCCTTGTGATTCCTTGTTTGTTGAACCTTCTTTTATTCGGCTTCTTCTCCACGTAATCCTCCGTTTTTGCAGGCAGTTAGTTGAAGAGGGTTCTGACCTCGGTGACGGCAGCGATACTTCGGACATTAAGGCTGCGCTAAAGTATTTTGGCCGTCAAGCGTCTGAGAAACAAGGTAGAGCCGCCCATATTCTTGAGTGCGAACCTACCTATACTACGTTCTCGACCATGAACAACATTAGATCCCAGCCGTGAACAACACCATATGGCTCTTATCTTCTGACTTCAAATCCTAAGGCAGTTGGTCTCGAAACTTCCGATTTGGAGCAAGACTTAGAGTCGAAAGTCGAGGTGGTCGCCGAATTAACTAAGGAATTCATTACCGAGGCCGAAGAGGTCGACGAAGCGCTGAAATCAGCATTTGAAACTGCCGGTCTTCACCAGCCGAACTCACCCTCCATTTCGGGTCGGGTAGTTTTCTTTCGGAGACATTTTTACTGGTTGGGGACTTCTTGGCGATTATTACGAACACATGGTGAGGAAAGTCTCACGCGGATGGCGAAAAAGAAATGGCGAGAGAATGGCCGCTTGAAAGAAGCGGTAGGCGCTTGTTACGAGGCATACTGGTTGAATCTTTACAACCCATTCTTGTGGAGAAAGCGGCTCAAATCGGTTTTGGATGAGGCAGAGAAGGAGGCCGACGGCCAGTCGCGGAAGAATGACTTGTTAAGAAGAGCGGGTGAAAAACATAATCTTAGGAGTCCGCAGGCTCGGAGGATAGTCTTGTTGACAAAAGGCCTCGTTTAGAGGAATCCGACGAGGTTGTTCCTTTTGTTGTTCAACCTGAGATCAAAAACATGCCAATCTCTAATGATGCATCCGTCATAAAGGATCTGGCCATAGCGTTGAGCTTGGCTGCCTCAGTTTCGCTGCCGGCTGATAAGGCCACTTTTCAAGAAGAGCCAAATTTGGAGCTTATAGCGTTTGCTGTCCAGTTGACCCTTCTGGTATGTATGTGATATTTTCTTTTCTGCTCGTTTAATTTGGTTTGCACACTATATTGCCTGATGTGATGATCCCAATTTGTTTAGTAGACGGCTGGAAGGATAGCTGAACTAGGACGCCGGCAGCATGATGCAATCGAAAGAATTGGCCGCTTAAAGTTTGAAGCTGAAGGTGAAAGGAGCAGGGCCGAGTTCAAGGTGATGAGGGCCGTTATGAAAAATGCTCAAGCCGAAGTAGAAATGGAAAGAACTCGGGCTTGACACCAGTCGGCCGAGGATAGAAGAACGAAGCAGTGAGAATTGCTTGAGTTAGCGGAGGCGCTGCCAAAGCGAGAGGAGTTGAAGGCGGCCAAGGAAAAAGCGAATCCAAAGTTTCTGACGCACTTGAAATTTGGGAAGAGTGCTGCCTTCAAGGAATACGTAGGCGAAGTCCCCAAATTCAAAAATCGGGGATTCAAACATGGGCGGCTCAAAGCCCTTGCTGCCATTGGAGCTACATTAGCCATGCCAATTCCATATGAGCAAGTGGACGTTGAGCCACTTGAGTCTGATCCCGGGGATTGATCTGGGAGACATTCTAGTTTTATTAAGTATATTCAATGTACATTTGTTGTATTTTCATATGTAAAATGTCCGCTGCTAGCGCCCAGTTTATGAATGAAAATTTTACATGCTCTTCAAGTTATTTTTCGTATTGTTTGTTATATGAGCGTATAGTTAGGAGAGTCAGCAGTATGTATGAGACGGCAGACTTAACGGCCGATTAAAATTAGGGATCTGATTTAGTCAAACAAAATGAATTCAAGACTAGTGCTCAGATAAATCGATTCGTGGTACGGCTGGGGCACTCGAGCCGTATAGATTGATGAATCTGCCCTAGCCAACTAGTTCTAAGCGTGAAACGCCCGAATAAAATGTAATAACTTTTGCTCGCAGAATCGATTAGGTGGAGCAGCAGGCACTCGTGCGTATAGATTGATAAATCTACCCTTGCCCTGACGGTTCACCTGCGTAGCGTAATAAATTTTGCCGCAAGAATCGATTAAGTGGGCAATTTGGGGCACTTGGTAGTATAGATTGATGAATCTGCCCTTGCCCGGTAGTTCCTGACGAAAACGCCGTATATCAGTGGTTGATGGGGCGATTATGGCTTGGTTCAGTCGGCGATTGGGGCAGTTGGGACAGGATGGGCTATTGACGCTTCATTATGAATGTGATAGCCTCGGAGATGCTGCCCTTGTAGGGAATAAATGGGCATGTACTTTGTGAACAAGGGTCCTATTTACATGCTAAATGAGCGTCTCAGTCCCGCTCTTTCAGGAAGGCGAAACAAGTGTGAATGTCACATAAGCTTTTCTTCAACAATAGAGGTCAAGTGAAGACGCTAGTTGAGCTGGGAGGTGCCATGAATCGAAGCGGTGAAGCGTCACGCACGGGCAGTAGGACGTCGAGGGGTCGGGAGGAACACCAGTTTCCTCGACGTCGAAGTAAATCGCCTAGGAGGGATAGTCAGCCACAGTATAAGTCTCTTCAACCTCATCCTAGAAGGGAATCCGACGCAACTCCTTGCCTATTGAGTTTTGCAGTCTTCGTGGGTAACAGACCGATGACGGAGGCAGATTCCATCATTCGAGACCCAAATGTGGCAGTCGAGTTTGCTCGACAGATTTTTCCACCCGAAGTTCAGCAGTCGATGGTAGGCTATCCGGACTTCGAAGTATTTCGTGAAGGCGTTCACGAGGCGGTGAGGGGACTTTACACGGCTTATGAGATCGGTATGCGTCTCCGCGCCGCTCATCGGGACATAGAATATAGAGACGAACGCATTCGGAAGTTAGAAGCTCATCTTTGAAAAGGCGAGGCGAGCTAAGGAAAAACAAGCCTCGTCGCCAATCGGCCATCCCGAACAATTGTCACATAGAGGGTTACTCAAATTTGATTAGTGATCGATCGCCATGTCGTAATAGGAGAGCATGTTTGCGATCGAGGCTGAAGCGTAGCCTATGAAAAGGGCTTTCATGGCCGACTAGTCGAATTGAAGACCAAGAAAAGCTCGCCGAGAAGTTTGCCAATGTAAGAATCGTGGCTTTAAGCGGTTGGATCGAGGCATCTCAAGCCTGGAAGCTCTCCGGCGTCGGGAATTGATTTGGTGCCACTTTACCAACGTAATCATTTTACATTTTTTGCTTTTGAAGTCGAGAAGAGTGAAGATAAGGACGACGCCATATAAAAATACTATGTAATTGTGTGATTGTTGCCTGATTGAATAAAACGTCCTATTTTAAATGTTTCCTTGTAATCTATATTTGGCACACGTGTTTGCATATGTTTTCATTGTATAAACATTGTTTGGCTCTCGTCATTTACTTTTGAGCGGTTACATGTTGGCTTGTCTGTCGCTCTGCCGGTTAGGCTCCGAATTCGGAGACTTGTATCGGTCAATGCGCGATGCATCGATGAGGCTCGGAATTCGGAGTCTTAATCGGCCCAAACGTGCCGTGCTCCAGGGGCTTTGAATCCAGAATCTGTCATCCTATCTTTAATTGCCAAAATTAATCCATCTTAACTCCAAAAAGCCAAAAATTAGTACATGGAGTGGCTATGGCCAATATCTATCGGCATCCGTGTTTTGCAGTTCAGTATTAATGACATCGCTTCGAGATCACCGCAAGGATTAAAAATAAATTGCCTCAGACTTTTCGCCCTAGTAATTTCACTTACCGTTTTCAGACTTTTTTTAAAACAACTTTGTTGCATGGGGCAGACAAATGTTAATGTCAAATGGAATTCTCTTCAACAACAGAAGAGAGACTCGAACCTTGGCTAAGCTTCATACTACAATGAATCGCAGCAAGGAACCTACCCGTGTGAGGGGTGGGGCATTCAAAGAACGGGAAGAACGTCGACCTCCAAGTCGTCGAAGCAGATCATCTCGAAGGAAGGAAGAGGCAGACGTAGCGCTACAACCGTTGAATTTTACTATTTTCGTGGGGAATTACTTTCTTGTCTTGGATCTTGGCCTTCACATTGTTGCGCTGGTGCGAACATTATGGATTCAAGCGCGGTCAGATTGAAGAATTTCAAGCTACGGGTGCTCTCCGGGCAGCGGGCATCGATCCAGCGCTGCCGCTCTACTTTCATGACCACTTCCTCTCTTTCGCCTTAAAAATTTGAGAAGGATGAGGATGAATGTGGCGCCGTACGAAAGTAGACTTTGTAATGCTCGAACGCGAATTGCGCTTTTGTAATTATTGTTTAATCAAATAAAATGTTTTATTTTAAAAGTTTGTATCTCATTGTGAATTTTTTTAAGCATCTTATTTCGAGTGTTGGCACGTTTTGTTTCGTTTATGCCGTTGTGCCGGCTCGAGTTATATTTCCTCGATGTGCGAGGTGCTCTGAATCGGAATGTTATTGACTTTTTGAAACTTTATTGACCGCGGTGTTATCTGGCGAAGAGCTCCGAATCTAGAGGCTTTACTTGGCCAATTTTGATATCCACGAATGGCACTCCAAATCCAGAGGCTTTATCGGCCAAACGGCGTCATCTTGTGAGCTCGAATCCGGAGGCTTTATTAAGCAGCGTCATCTTGTAGAAGAGACTCTGAATCGAGGCTTTATTATTTGACGTCATCTTGTAGTGGGGGCTCACGAATCCGGAGCTTTATCGCCGCGGCATAATCTTGTAGAGGGCTCGAATCCGGAGGCTATCAACCGCGGCATCATCTGCCGAGGGCTCGAATCCAGAGGCTTTACTTGGCCAATTGTGATATCCACGAAGGACGCTCCGAATCCGGAGGCTTTATCGGCCGAGCGGCATCATGCACTGAGGGGGCTCCGAATCCGGAGGCTTTATCGGCCTAACGGCGTCATGCGCCGGGGGCACTCTGAGTCCGGGGGCTGTATTAGGCCAAACGTGATATCCACAAAGGGCGCTCCGAATCCGGAGGCTTTATTATTATGCCATCGCCAGAGGAAACCGAATCTGGAGGCTTTGTCATTATGGCGTCATCTTGTAGCGGCTCTCGAATCCGGAGGCTTCACTTGCCTAATCATGATATCCGTGAAGGGCGCTCCGAATCCGGATTCTTTTCTTGGCTAATCGTGATATCCCCGAAGGGTGCCCCGAATCTGGAGGCCTTATCGCCCCAATGGCGTCATGCACTGAGGGGCCCCCGAATCCGAAGGCTTTACTTGGCCAATCATTATATCCTGAAGGCGCTCGGTCGGAGGCATTATCGAAAGCGACATCATCTTGTAGAAGGGCTTTTTGGTCAGAATGCCCTTTTTGATTAGATTTTGCAGAAATGGGATTATATCTGCCCAACAAGAATCCTTGCATTACAAAGGAGGGATATGTACATGGAGAATCATTCTAGGACTGAGATCATTCCCCACAAGTCGGATTTAATGGCAATTCTCGAGTTCGAGGCCGCGTGTTTGAGCCAATATGGAATCCTTAGATGATGGCCATGTCGATCGAGGATGTTTCGATTCGATATTTCGGAGGGGGACGAATCTTTGGTGCGAGTGCGGGAACCACGCAGTTGCTCAATCTGGTGTTATGTAGGAAGCGCGGCGGTGATGGTAGGTGCTAGGAACGGCTTGGATAGCATGCAACCAAGTTCGCCCCATGATGAGATTATACGGCGATGGGAGCTTGATGACCAAGAATTCTGCATCCATCATTCGGGAGCCGGCTCGAACGGGTAGTGTGATCTTCCCCAACGGATACTCTAGATTTGCGTTGAAGCCAAACAATGGATGGGGAGCCGGAGACAGGTCTGAATGATTAAAAGATGTTTGATGAAGGTTTCGTAATACATAACCTCTGAAGTGCTTCCTTGGTCTGTGAAGACGCGTTCAACGACGAATCGATTTATGTGTAGCTCAATGACCAATGGATCACTATGGGGGGAGTGTTACGCTTATAAGATCGGAATCGTTGAAGATAATACTCGGAGCCTCGTGGGGCTGCTTCGATGGTGCGCGTTGCTTCTGGTGGACTTGAATTGCCTGTACGGCAAGTGGAGTTAGAAGGTCGTATATCATATGAATGATGCCGAGTAGAGGCAAATCCTGTCGAAGGGCAACAGTTTTTATTGCGCTCTTTCATACGTGTTGCGGAAGCCGACCATCTTGCACCAATTCCTCAAGGTGGTCTTTTAGAGCATAGCAGTTGTCCGTATCATGACCATGATCTTTGTGTTATTCACACCGTCTGTCCCGTCTTCTCGTGGCGGGAGGTCCCACCATTTTGGATGGCCATTTAAAAAATGGAACATGTTGGATTTGGGACATAACCGAGTTGATTGAATCTGACAGCTCCGTATATTTCTTGTCGGCGCGCTTTGTGCGCTTATTATCAACTTGCAATTGCTCATTTGTTCGATGTGGGCATTGATCGCTTGGTCAGCATGAATCTCGTTTCTTATCTCGTTTAGTCCGCTGGCGTGGTTTGGGGCTCTAAGGAGGTATGGAACTTATTGGCTGGGCAATTTCAGGGGGGCCGTTTTAGTGGTACTGTGTTCGACTTTAACCTGCAAAGCGTCATCTTCTACTTTGCAGTATTCTTCTACTTTCTTCATCAACCCCCAGACTATTTTGGGGGGTCTTCTGGTCAAGGAACTGCAGAGGGCACTATCTGGGTGTAGTCCCATTTTGAAGGCGGTGATGGCCATGGAGTCATTGCAAGCATCATCTACAAGATTAAAGCATTCCCAATATCGCGCGAATATTCTCGGTGTCTCTCTTAGCGAGTTGCATTGCCCGAGAGAGAGTCGGCTTATTTTGGACCTCGTTTGTGATGAATCGCCCTAAAGACTTTTATGCAATTGGAAGGTTTTGATTGAAGCGGCTCCGGTTTGTAATACCACTGACGGCAGTGGTCCCCAGCTGCAGGGGACTATTCGGTACATGAGGGCTTTGTCATCTGCTTGCAATGTCATGGCTTGCTTGTAATGGTGGATATGATCAGTGGTGTTTGATTTGCCATCATAGAGTGTAAATGATGGAGCTTTAAAATTTTTGGGGCAAGATTGCCCTTGCGATCCGTCGCACAAAAGGATCATGCTGGTCCTCGTCATCTGAGCCGTTTCTTCTGCGTTTATGCCTTACATGGGGGCTCTCTTCGGAGGAGCTGGAAGTTGTAGGTCATCCTTTCTTTTTGGGCTCTGGAGATAGTGAGTCAGAGTTGCTGTCAGTGTCTCGTTGCCGGGCTCGAGGTTGTCGGCCACCTACTTTCAGAGGTCGTTCCGGGTCTTGGTGCACAGCTTGTATGGACTTTGCCACCTCCAGTGCCAAATCCTAACGGAGACGCTCATTCTCAGCGATCATGTTCTCCAATTGCTGCTCGTTTTGCTTTGTCTGCTCCATGATCGCCTGCATTGCCTCATGTTCAGGAGTCGAAGGTGAACCGAAGTTCAAAGCACGTCTTATTGGGTTAGGCTCCAGTCCGTGAGTGTTTGTTGGAGTGAAGTCATTTATCTGTGTGGTGTCATCAGCGACTATTGGAGGGTTATCCGTCGCGTCCGCCATGGATGTGCTTGAGTATTCCCATAGACGGCGCCAATTGTGGGGAAGTGGTTTTGGAAATACCCTTCTGATGTGGGGAAGTCGTTTTGGAAATACCCTTCTGATCCCGGGGGGCGCTTGAGATCCTCTTCTAGTCACCAAAGGAAATAAATAATCAAGTCGGTGATGTCTGGATTAGCTCTCCGACGGACAAGTCAGTCCCTACTCAAGATTCCTTGTCTTCTAAGTTAAATACCAAAAATTATTATCTCCCCTTCTCAGTCTGCTATTCCTTTATTTATACTTGTTCTCTGAGCCTCGGGGCCAAGTCCACTTTTCGCTCATTATGTTCATATTTACTTGGCTCCATAGCTCAATACCTATTCGGCCAATCTACCTTTTACATTCGGCATCCTGATGGTTATGGATAGAGCCGGGCAACACCTATGTTAAAGTATACCTTCTTTAAAATCCGACTCCCACATAAGTATATGTGAAAATGAAAATTCTATGCAATAGAAGAGAACGAATATGTACCTTGACATAACGGATAAAAATGATATTCGGGAACTACCTCTGATTTATCCCTCGGAAGCTTTGCAACATGCTCGTAAAGGATACACCTTGTTCGTATTGGGAAATGGAGAATGTTCCCGCGCTGGAACACCACTTCGAGCTCCTCAGGAACCCATTTGAACCCAAAAGAGAACCTCCCATACCTTTGCTAGGGCAAGGAGGAACCAAATAGTACTATGCCACAAATGAGGGCTATCGGCCACACAACCACCAATGAAGTTTGCTGGCCACTAATGTGGTCTGCCGGCCACCATTAGTGGGTTGCCGACCACTAATGTAAAAATCGGGGAAAAATAGACATTTGCCTTAGGTCTTTATATACACATCACCCCACTTCATTTCCTCACTCACTCAAGTCCAAAAACACTCCCTCTCTCTCTCTCTCTCTCTCTCTCTCTCTCTCTAGGTGCTTCATCTCTCTAGATTTGTGCTTTATATGTGTTTTCCAATGCCCAACGCAAACTTTTTTCATAAACCCTCATTGATTCTCTACATTTTGAACTGATCAGATTTTGTTTTTTGTTGATCTTTTCACATTTTCACCACTTCGGGCTTGTTTCCCATGAGTTTTTCTCGGGTTTCATGAACTTTCCCGAGTTTTGAATTTTTCTCCCATCTTCTCTCTCCTAGGGTTGACTTTTTCCAAGTTTTCGCTATTTTTCTCCACTATTCTTCATTTTTCACTCACTTTTCACCCACTTTCCAGATAGCGGGTGATATTCCACATTATAGTGCTCCTCTTGAGATTTCACCCCCACTATCACCCCATATTGAGGTCGAGGAGCTGGTGAATGCCAAGGCCGACAAGGTGGTGGAGGGTATTGTGGCTGACCTTGAGGCGGAGTTCGCTCTAGAGCTCGAGCCTAAACCACTACTTGAAGTCTGACCTTTGACCCCATGACTTATCACCCCACACACAGATGATCTGGTCAGGAGCATCGAGTTCTTTGATGATTTCATTGGTGGCGTATTTGGAGGATCTTATCTTTGAGGAGCCTCATTCCCTCTTTCCTATGACATACGGGGTACAAACTTTATTTTGTATACATTCTCGCCTTTCATTTAAGCGTATGTCTTACCTTTGCCTTGTGTCGACTATATTTTATCACATCTTTCATCGATTCAACCTTTCTTTGCCACGGGGACTCCCACTCTTCTGAGGGGTGTAGGGTTGTGACAGCGAGAGACTAGTATTATGAGCTCCCGTCAGAGGTCCGCGACCTTGTCGACAAGGCTGGCTTTGGTCTATTCTACACTTGACTCTTGTGACACCTGGCGAGTTGGGCTCTTCTCGGAGTCCTAGCAGGCAGAGAGGTGGTGGGACACCACCAACTCTTTCCACCTCTCTTCTGCTGGGGAGATGACGATGACTCCGTATGACTTCGCCATGATCACAGGCTTAAGAGTAAGGGGTGATCTGATCCCCTTTGACATGGACATGGGCGAGTGGGATCCAGCTTGGATCCACCTACTCAGAGCACACCCACCTCTATATAGGTCGATGATGGTGAGGTACAGCTAGTTCGCCGAGCACTTTCGCGGGAGCGAGCCCGAGACATCGGAGGAGGTAAAGCAGTATGCCTAGGGTTTCCTGATGTTCCTATTTGGTACCACCTTGATTGCGAACAAGTGGAACACTGTACGCTTGTACTTTCTGAGCACCCTCGTGGCATTGCCTTGAGTTTGGTTCTACGACTAGGGTGGAGCTGGCCTCGCCATACTATATGGCTACATGAGCCCCGCTTCCCACATAAGGGGAAAGCTGGTCGGAGGCTACTAGAGAGCCTGGGAGGTATGCACCACTCCTTTCAGCTTTTGTGCTTTTGTTCAACATCTGTTCATGCATCGTGCTTTCTGCTTTGCACTTTTTGTTTTATATCTGTTCACAACTTGTGCTTTCTACTTTGTACTTTCTGTTTCATATCTGTTCATGCATTATTGATAACACTGCTGCCCTTTTCTTGCAATTATGGGTTTATGCCTATTTGTTGGCCCTGGCTCCAGAGCCTGTAGAGAAGATTCCTTACATCGTACCTTACTCACGGCAATACAACAGCCGATGCCGGTGCCAGAGCTGTGATGATATGACCTTCGCCTTCTACTGCAGATACTTTGATACGGTGGTTGCCGACGAGGTAGTCTGAAAATCACAGTCATTTTTGCTTTACTAGTGTTTTGATTCATACTTTGACAACTGACGACAACTAATAATCTGTATATTCCTTGTTTGCAGATTACATAGTTGCCTTGGGCAACGATGCTGGTTGGAGTGAGAGACCAGTACGCTGGGGCTCGGGCCACATCCTGATTTTGGATTTTGCTGAAGGGCCCAATTTGCCGAGCCTAGTTCTTGGGTGAGCGTTTCATACGCCAGACTCTGGGTTCACCCATACCAGTCATTCCTATGCCACCTTTGGCATCCATGAGGACAACTGATAGCCTCCCGACTGGGGCTGTTATCTAGTTCACGGCGGGACTGGATGCTGATTACTACAGAGCGGAGGGCGATTATGCGGCTTTCATCTTGACTTATCTTATGCCCCCTCTGACGAGCATTCGTGCGGGCAATGATGCAGGTGCTTCCTCGAAGAACGAGGCTGCCTAGAAGACCAAGGTCAGTTTTGGTGGGGCCCCTTACATTACGTAGGTGGCTGGTTGGCCCGTGATTCCCACTACGCTCACATGTTGGCGGCCGACCGAGTCAGCCTATCAGATCTCGATAGAGCCACCCAAGGTTGGGCATGGGTATGTCAGAGCCCGTGGCGCATCTCAGGTATGAACCACACTTTACAGCTTGTAACTGCATTCTCCTTTTCTAGATATTAATTATTCCAGATACTGATCATTCAAATGCACTTGCAGGAACCGACCGAGTACACAAAGGGTCTACTCCAGCTGGTTGCTTCTCTGATTGGCATGGTGCAGAGGAGAGAGACATTGCTTGATCTCTACGGTATCCAGGTACTTTTTCTATTTTCGACATATATTTCAATGCTACCTTGCATTGTTGTACACCACACTATCACATTCCCACTAGTACACTGACACACATACTGTAACATTCACACCACTCCACACAGCATTAATTCACTGCGCTGACACACTGTACTCATACATTGTACCCATGCTGTATCTTTTGCACTCATTTCGCATACATACACTATATCTGATATGTCAACATTTGTTTTCCAAATCCCATCTGTACTGAGGACACCAGCAGTAGCGGCACCTCCTCCATCGATAGGGAGGAAAGGTAGACAGGCCCCAATACGTGACCAAGATGAGTGCCAAGGTCAAGGCAGAGACAGGAGTGCTCAGAGCCAGAAGTAATGAATTACAAATTAACTAATTACAACATGAATACAATATGGGAAAAGTATTAATCTAACTACTCTAACTACAAAAAGCGAGGAATGCTTATGCATGTGCGGATTGCCACTCGAAAAAGCCGCTGTTTCTGCTGCCAGATGCCTCTGTTGCACAGTAAAACACTTCCCAAATAATGGATTGCCGACCCTTGATGCACAGTTCTTCGTCTTTGCAATAGAAACCATGAGCAAGTACAAAGTATTCTCAAGGGTTGTATGCACAACTTACTCCTCCTTATCATCAAACAGCTCAAAGGAGTAATAAACTTGATCCACAAAGCATAAACCGATGCAATTTCATTGCATGATAGCCTATGAACCAAAGTGTGCAAGTTTAATAAATGCAACAAATAAAGACTCTCAAACCCCTCCCTATCATGGATTGATCGGGGGAAGTGGTTGACAATGACTCTTGAACCATTTTCATCACAAGCAAGTATGAAACGATTCAAGACTCAAGGGTTCAATTAATATCCAATTAAACCCAAATCAAGTTATTATCTTGTTCCATTTTTAGTTCAAGTTTTATTACTTCATTTTAATTACCAACCATTCTTTAACCAATTGAGTCCAAAAGTGATCTTTACGTCCTCTAATTGAAAGAAACATCAAACCAAATGTTGTTTTAGGCATTTGAGAAGTGTCATGCCATTGGTAATGAACCCTAAAAGGATTAAACATTAAGCACAATACCTCAATCTCATGCTTAAACAAACAAGTGGCTTGAAACAACTTACGAACAAAGTAAAAAGCCGGAAAGGAGGGAGGTTCTGAGGTGATTAGAGGTGATCACAAATATGGAAAGCTTGAAATAAATACTATCAACTCAAATAGGTTGGTGGCTAAGGCCTAAAACAACAAATCTATGAGAACCATTACACTACAAGCATGCTATACAAAGCATAAATGAAACTAACACATAAAAGAATCATAATATACACTAAAAATTGCTAGAATTGAAGTAAAAATAGCTAAATGAGTAAGCTAAAATAATGGGAAATTTAAGCTAGTAAACAAGCCAAGTGAGGTGGCTAACCCTCCACTTTCAGGACTTCAAAACATGATTTTAATCTTTGAAAAACTCTGAAATTCAGTGGTAAAAAGCTCAAAAAAATTGATGAAGAGATGGGAAACACAAGTGTAAAGAGTTAGAGAACAAGGTTCAAAGAATGGTGGTTAACCCCTCTACCTTTAATAGCCTTAAACCACAAGCTTCAGCCCATAAAAACAGTTGGAAAGAAGTTCAAAATTAGTAAGAAAATATAGAAAAAAAAGTAGCACAAAGATGCTCAAAATTATACCTCTTGAAGAGGAATAACACTTTTGTTCACAAACCAACAAGTTCTCACTCTCAAGGGCTGAAATTTGGACTCAACAATCTCAACAAGGAGAGCTCCAATATTGGTTTAGGAAGTGTAGAGAGAGGGTGTATAGGTTGCAAGATAGAGATAAAGAAAGAATTTCAAGTTTCGGCTTTTCGGAAATTTTTGTAACCTTAAACCAAGAAGGAAGGCCTGATATATATAGAAAAATAGCCCATCAGGTCAAAAATATTATTTGTCTCACTTTGATCACATGTCATACCAGCACATCCAGTCCTTCATTTCTTCCCCTCTGCTTGATCCTTGATGGTCTACTACATGTTACATGGACTTGGAAGTTGGGTATGGGTGTCAGGTATATGAAGCACGGACACAGATACGACAGGACACGCCCGACATGTTAATTCTCAAAAATGTAGAACCACACACAGGAGACACGCATGAAATATATAATTTTATATATTTATTATATGTTATATATATCAATATATCATTCAAAGATAATAAAAAATGCAATATGACACTAATTCCTATAAATTTATATGGGTTTTGTGTTATTATTGTATCTTAAATTGTTTTGTTCAAACTTATAATTAGTTTCACATGTATCTAATTGATAGGCACACGTGTTTAAGCGATTGAACAAAACAATTTATTCTGCTTCTAAATTTTGTGTGTGGTTTGACTCATGAGAATTAGCCACTCTGTCAAAAAGTGGAATACGGTTGCCTACACGCTACAGCTCACTAGGGTTTTAAATATTGTTTGGTTTGTCTCTAACTTGACCCTTGAACCCGAATTTCATGCCATTGAGTTGTATCACTGTGACTAAAATATAAGCTAATGAATATTTTGTTAATGAAGGCTTCTACATTACTAACAAATCATGGTGATAGGATGCATTCTCACAACTCAACCCATTCTTCTTAGCCTTGTTTTTGTTGAGGCCGTGTTGAATGACCACATTCCTGTTGGTGATGTGGATTTTTTTTCACTTTTTATGTGACTAGTTCCTTCTCATTGGTTGGTGCTTTACATTCTTGTCCCATTTACACATCTGTCTTAACATCCTCTACTTGGTTACTCTCTTTTATCTTAAAAGAGTCTCCTCTTTTATATGATACACTTTGATCACATGTCATACCAGCACATTCAGTCCTTCATTTCTTCCCCTCTGCTTGATATACTTGATGGTATTCTACATGTCACACGGACTTGGAAGTTAGGTATGAGTGTCAGGCTATGAAGCACGGACACCTCTCAGGACTCTATACGATGTCGGACCGCGGTGGACCGTGTCAAACCGCGTAACGAAGTGTCCCTCTTTTTAATTTTTTTACGTCCGGACACGTTCTGGACACGTTTGGACACTTTGGGACACGTTCGAAGGTAATTTCATAATTTACAAAACTTTTTTGGGGTCGATTTGTAAAAAAACAAAAATAGAGCAATGTCTACCTCATTCGATTAGAATAGAAGAGAAAGGGAGAGAAAGAGATGACCTGGTCACTTTTCAGTGGTCGCTCGTCGTAGCTCGTAGCTCATAGCTCGTCGGTCGTCGTCCCTCGTCACTTGTTGACGGTTCTCGTCGGTCGTCGCTCGTCTCGTCGTCACTCGTTAAGGTACGCTGCACTTCTTCATTCTTCAATCTTCTTCTTCTTCGTCCTTGTTCTTCGATCTATCTCTCTCTCTCTCTCAGTCACTCTCTCTCTCTCTCCCCCTCAGTCTGATTTTATTTGTTCTTTTATTTTTTTTCCTTTTATATACTGAGTGATGTTGATCCCCCTCTCTCTCTCTCTTCGATTTTTTTTTCTATTTTCTTTTTCTGTCTTCAATTTTTTTTTTCTATTTTCTTTTTCTGATAATATATATAGATATATATTATATACTAATATATATACATATATATTTATATACTAATATAGATATATATTTGAACAAAAAAAATCTATTTTTTCATCTTTTCTTTTTTTTTTTCAATTTTTTAGATATTATTATTTGGTTAAATAAATTATTTTTATTTATAGGAAAATTTTAATTTGTGAATAATATTTGATATTAAAATAAATAAATAATATTTATATATTTTAATTGTACATATAATAAATAAATAAAATTATATATATTGAACGTGTCCCTAGCGTGACGTGTCCCCAATTTTTTGAAAATTTGCGTTTTCCCGTGTCCGTGTGGTGTCCGTGCATCATAGGTGTCAGGTATTGGGTGCATACGTAGAGATCAGACCCATCAAACCTCAAATTTAAAGGGTATGTGGACTTGAAAAAAAAAATTATATTTTATATTTTTAATTTATCATGTAAAGTATCGGACGGACACATATCCCACACCTTTGTCCAAATGTCAGGTGTTTGACAAGGATATTTGTCAAGCTTCATTTTTCGATGAATTCAATTAATGAAGATGTTTGGATTCGTTCCATTGGTAATTGATGATAGTCTTTGTTCACAGTGATGTGTTTGACAAAAAAATGTGAATAACAACTCCTCACTATGTGCTCTCCATTTATGATGCCTTTTTTATTTGCTTTGTAGTGTTTTGACCTCGTGCTTGTTAATAATTGCATTGAGTGGATTCTTCTAGAATATTTACTATTTAAGGGAAAGTTATTAACTTATTCAGCTTGATGCGATCTAATATAGGTCAGTGCAGCGGGTGACCCGTGTGCTATCTGCCAAGAAAAGATGCATGCTCCAATCATGTTACATTGTAAACACATATTTTGTGAAGACTGTGTATCGGAATGGTTAGTTTTCTGTCCTCTGTTTAGCTTGTTTTTTGTGTGCTTCGGTGTATTTTGTTCAGTGGAGCATTCATATACTTCAAATTGTTATTATTTAATGAATTTTTGGTGGTTGTGCTCTTTGATTGCTTTCCATTTATAGCATTTTGTGTTCTTTTGATAAAATACGATAAAATATCCACCTCTCCAAACAAGAAGCAAGTAGGTGGAGAACCTGTTTGGTGGATTGCTTAACTAGTCGCCCAATCCCTCTTGGACTTGAAAATTGGAAGCCTAACAGTAATATAGTATTTTGGGGCTCTAATAAATGTGCTCGAAGTCTATCACTAGAAAATGTATGATGAAGAATTTCTCAGTGTAGCATTAAGGGTGTGTTTGGATCAAGGATTTGAGGAGGGGGATTTGTCATGGAAAGCAAAAAAGGAAGGGAAAAGTGAATGAAAGTCTTTTCCCTTTTCTTTTCCTTTCCCTTCACAAATCCCTTCTCAAATCTTTAATTCAAACACAGCCGAGAGGTGTGGAAGTTAAATGCCTAGGCATCGTAGTTGGCCTCTGTTGTATGTGTTGGAGTTGAGAGAGTTTGCTCAATGTGTGTGGTGTGTCTGTTATTAGTAATTGAATGCTATCTGGCTTTAAAGGTTCCTATAAAAAAAAATGCTATGAAACGGATTGAATACGAAACTTAGTTTCATTCTGACATCGAAATCCTCACCCCTGGTCTTACATGCACGCAGGTGACATAGCTTGATAATCAACATGTACAAAACAGAGTGCCATTAGAGATAAATTGTTCATGGGCATTGTTTTATTCTAGTGATTTAATTGCAGTAATCACCATAGGCTATTTGGTATCATTTTCATGTTCAATTACAATAATACTATCATTATGACCTTGTGGTGTATTATGTTCGTTCATAGCAAAGTTCTATGAAATAGATGGAATTTGATTGTGATTTCAGAGTGCCGTGCTTGGTACTTGAATCTATCAAAACATGAATTTTCTACTTCCAATTTTGTATGGGATAAAAAGTCTTGTGTTTCCGGGTTAGAGGAAAGAACATACTTGCCGTGCGAGCTTTAGAAACCTGCGGATCTCGGATCATTGGTGATGGATCGACTAGTCGGTTTTCGGTTATTGCAGAAACATCAAATCTTGTCTTATGCAGGGCAATTTTTCTACTTTGAAGCTTAAACCCCTTGCTCCAGCGACCATCTCATTATCATGTCAACATCACAGGTAAATCTGACCGTCGGGCCCAACCCAATTCTTGGGCCTGTTGAAGTTAGTGTGGTATGTTGTATTAAAAAAGTTGTGTATGTAATTGGGGCCTTTGCTTTGAGGTCAACAATATATATACCACTTTGTCCGATTGCCATAAATAAGCTTTCAATAAATGTTTTGTTGCCTTGAATGCATTAAATGTATTATATTCTCATATCAAAGAGCTTCAATGATGGTTTGGATGTTTTGCAATGTTGTTACACAAAAATTTGAGTTACATGCCTCTTTGTGATGGATGGAGAAATGAGAAACATGGGTTTGACACGGGTATGACTTTACGATAAGAATGGTGATGGTGAGAGATGAGAAACATGACCAGGAATGATTTAAAATGATAAGAATGGTGCTTGTTTATCGTATTTGTTTTGCTCTGTTTAGTTTTTAGTTTTATGGCATATTACGGTTTGTATGAGGAAAGTATTGGTCACCTTTGTACAAAATGTAGATGTACTTCATATTGCGGAATCGAGGCGATTAGCTTGGTTGATCTTTTGTTAATATTAATTGGACAATCGTTAGCACATCACATAAGTTCATTGGCTGTGGAAGCTTGCTAATGGTGAGGAAGCCATCATTTATCTATTAGATTGCCTATTTGTTCATTTGCATAGTGAGAAGAGAATGGAAGATACTCTAGGGTATGCACCCAATAATATCTCATCGAGTCCAAAGCTCCAACTCAAGCAATAGAGATGTTTGCCTTTGTTCTTGCTCAAGCTATAACTTTCGATCGACTAGTAAAGTAGTGAAGATCTAGTGATCGACGAAAGAAGAGTTGAATTGTCCAACTAATCGATTTTGAATAGTTGATTTGTTAGGTAAACTTTACAATATAAATTATTGATTATCAAAATAAATTTCATTGTAAACTTACGAAGATCGGATGGTATCGATGTTATTGAATTATTAAGAGCAATGCTAAGGACCTAAAAAATTTAACAAAAATTTTCACGGAATATTATATATAATTTTGATAATTTTTTTCTACAAAGAAATAAATATTATGTAAAATTTTATTAATTTTTTAGATCAAGTAACATTTTGATGTGTTATAAGTTCTGAAATGTCATTATTGGCAGAATTTATATGTTGCTTTCAAAGCATTCCTATTGCTTACCTTTTACATTGTGCTTTTTAGCTTGTACTTTCTTCCTCATTTTGTGCACTTTGAGTGCTTGTGTGATATTTGGAATGTGAGTTTTAGGGTATCTAATTCTTACTTGAATCTTAATTTAAATTTAAATTTAAGTGAAAAACTTTCAAAACACTTCTTTAATTCCTAATTGAATTTTACCTATTTTTGACCCAAATAAAATGAGACCCAATCTTTACTAAAATATTCAACAACTGTATTTATTTCATTTGAAACTTATTTATTTACTAAAATGACACTCTTGGGATATGACGAGAATTTCAAAAAAATATTCAAATAAAAATTGGAGTTTAGTATAAGAAATTTAAAATATTTCATATCAAATAAAGCTCTTAACTAAACAGTTAGGAAAACATTACCAAAAAAGAGTTAGAAATCAAAAGGTTTAAAAGTGAAGTGAGTAATTACTACTAGATTATGAATAAAGAGTTTGATCTTGGGGTGTCAAATGAATTTTTGGACGAAGTGAAAACAAAATACATAATTGCTAAGGTGAAGATTTATAACTCATTCGAATAGAAAGCCCAACTTCTATAGGATAATCTTCACAAGAATTGATTATCCCTAACCATGGGATAGTGGTCACCAGACAACATATTGTTGATACGGTTCCATTGAGGAATAATGGGGGTTTAACGATTGCTTCGACCTCAAGCTCAAGCTCAATTGATTGACATGGTGTTATAAATCAAATTCAAAAACCTCAAATCATCCCGTCCATAGTTGTTGCAATGTTAAAGGAGAAAGGGGTTTTTCCCTATACAATTGGAGACCAAAGTAAGTTTGGGTCATTATTATTGTAGAGAGAGGTTTTTAATATTAAAAAGGTGGTGTGCGGTGCTTAATTTTGATTTGGACTAAAATTTTTAATGTGCCACTGCGGCTATGGCATGATGATGAATTGAGTTTCTTACTATGCGTTTAGTCACTCAGTTATATCTTGATGAGTCTACCCAAGTGAAGAACTATACTTAATTTTTTTAAGGGTGAGCATCTTGATAGAAGCTCATAAACAAATTCTAAAGAACTTCACAATCAAACTTAGTAATGGTATGGTTAATGACACCTCAATTTGGAGGTACAATGGAAACCTCCAACGTGAAACAAATGCAAGTTTTGGTCATACTCACGATAGGTGCCACCTTAATCCTTGAAAGCCCACTTTTCAATTGTGGAGGAAGAATGAGAATAATAGGGTATATACCTTCATAGGGAGATCAAGATATAGTTAGTGTTAAGGGGAATAAGGCTTGTGTGCCTTCTTTGGGTGCACCATCAAAACATAGAGACCTAGTGTATGGTTCTCTGTCTTCTTTTAATATTTCTTGTCAATCATTTCCAAATCTTTCACAACTTCTAGTGTCTAATCTTATTAAAGAAATGAGAGTTGGGAGCTAAGGAAAATAATGAATGGAGCAGTTTAAAGTCCTTATGATTTATCCTTATCAAGCAATGAGAATGAAAGAAATTCTTAAAACGATTTAAACAAATACAAAACACGAGGATAATATATGGAACATTTAGGGAAATTCTCTTTAACTCCCATTACTAACAATAAGCAAAAAGACAAAATTAAAAGTATGAAGATGAGTCATCCTAAATATATGTTTAGTTCTACACATTTGTGACAAATGTCTTATTTTTTTTATTATAGTTTAGGCATGATTTCTTACTGTTAAGATATGAGAGAGTTTGCCATGCAAATTGCATTTTAAATAACATTATAAATATGTTGGTCCTTAATAATTGGATGGATTTATTAGACATATTTTATGCATATATGTCATTAAATTCTTAAGAGCAATGCTAAGGACTTAAAAAAATTTATCAAAAAATTTTCATTGAATATTATATATAATTTTTGATAATTTATTTTTCTACACCCAAATAAGTATTATGTAAGATTTTTATTAATTTTTTTAGACCCGTAACATTTTTGATGTGTTATAAGTCATCAAATGTCATTATTCACAGAATTTATATGTTGCTTTCAGAGCATGCCTATTGCTTGCCTTTTACATTGTGCTTTTTAGCTTGTACTTTTTTCCTCATTTTGTGCACTTTGAGTGCTTGTGTGATATTTGGAATGTGAGTTTTAGGGTATCTAATTCTTACTTGAATCTTAATTTAAATTTAAATTTAATTTGAAAACTTTCAAAACACTTCTTTAATTCCAAATTGAATTTTACCTGTTTTTGACCCAAATAAAATGAGACCCAGTCTTGACTAAAATATTCAACAATTATATTTATTTCATTTGAAACTTATTTGTTTACTAAAATGACACTCTTGGGATATGATGAGAATTTCAAAAAAAAAAAATATTCAAATAACAATTGGAGTTACTATAAGAAATTTAAAATATTTCATATCAAATAAAGCTCTTAACTAAAGTGTTAGGAAAACATAACCAAAAGAGTTTGGAAATCATTACCAAAAAAGAGTTAGGAAATCAAAGGTTTAGTGAAGTGTCTTCATAGCCTGGTTGACATGGCTAAGCCAACAAAGGTTATAGCCCACCATCTAGAGCCCCGTATGTATCCCAAATAATAAAGCCCACCTTTGCTGAAGCCCCACTTACTATTAAGAACCAATGATATCAAGTCACATGGCAAGAGAGGGGCAAGACACATCAGCAGACAAAGTTCCTCTAAGTTACTGCCACAGCACATTCCCATGAATTAGGCACCAATACTTCATTTATTGTGATAACCCCCCTTCGTCGGACGATCGCCCTCATCTGAACAAGGTAAGTATAGCATAGACTTTCGGCCAAGGTGATAGGTCGGAAGGGACAACGAAATGATTACCAGAGGATATAAGCAGACGATAAAGACAAGAAGAAGGTTAAGCTTTTCTATCTCTAATCCATCCATATATTCCACCTCTTTCTAACTTGCTCATCAGAGGGTTCGCTGGGGGACTCCTCGTTCCCCGTTGAACTATTGTGCAGGTTCTCTGGTGGGCTCGATCAATCGGACACCGGTTTGGGAAGCGTGGATCAGTCCCACCGTTAAAATCTAGAACTCGCTATATCATCGGTTAGCGCCGTCTGGGAAGTCTCTTACTCCAGCGCACCGGTTATTGTATTGTCATTGCCGGAGGCCATTCCGATAACCCTTTTCTTACCACTGCGAAGGTGGATGGTCCTAACTAGATCCATGGCTTCCCACCTAATCTTCCCAATCACCAGTGACCCTCCCAATCCAAATAACCCACCCGGTATTTCAAGGCTCACCAACAACATTAAGCGCTGGCGAGCAAAACCAAACCCTAATTAATGCTCAACTCCAAAAGAAACCTTCCTATCGCCTCCGCCACTCCCGGATATCCCACCCAACCAAGAACAAGCCCCAAGCCATACTATCCTCTGACTTAATCCACCCAACTTGGAAGGGTTGCAACCACCTCTCCGGTATACACACATACCCGGGAGCCACCATCGATCCGAGCACCAACCCACGAAGGAGGCAGTGACATCCCCGTGCTCTCGGTGGTGACAACATCCCTCTCTGGGACGCAGAACTCTGAGCCATGAAGCTCCAACTCCAAGGGGTCATGCAGAACACACAACATAAACCATCTACCACAGCCAACTTCCCATTTGTTGCCTCTATCAGGGACAAACCTCTACCTCCTAAGTTCAAAATGCCCACAGCCGACTCTTTTGGCCAGTGCAGCCGGAACCCGATCGCTCACTTGGAAACCTACAGAACTCTAATGATCCTCCATGCATTCCCCGATGAAATCATGTGTCGAGCCTTCCCCGTGACATTGAAGGGATTGGCTCAAGTCTGGTTTAGTCAACTGCAAGCAGACTCTATCTCCGCTTTCCAGCACCTCAGTGACTCCTTTCTCAGCCATTTTATTGGAGCGCAGCGCCAGCGGCGTCCGGCAACCTAACTTCTAAACTTCTGTCAGACTGAGGGGGAGTCACTGCACAACTTTGTCACCCGCTTCAACACAGAAGGCCTGCAGGTGGCGAAAAACGATGACAAGGTCATGCTCATGGCATTCATGGCCGGCCTACAGTCATCTGATTTCCTTTTCTCCCTCTCAAAAAACCCTCCGACCTCTATGGCAACCCTTCTCTCCAAAGCCCAAAAGTACATGAAAGCCGAAGATTCCCTAGTCGCTCACCAAGACCCTCTGACCAAAAATCCCACCCCAAGGAGAAGAAAGGATTGAAACCATAAACACCGGTACAACAACCAAACACACGCATTATCACAAGCCAAACTTGGCGGCCAGTGGCGGTCGCATTACTAAGCCACTTGCGATCGATTCGGTTAAATGATACACAACCCTCAATTCCCCATGGAACAAGTCCCCAATCGGATCGGTGGGACCACCCTCTCAAATTGCCCCAACCATCATGAACTCCTTCTAATCGGAAGACCGGTCCAAATATTATGCGTTTTCACTAGGACCCACGGCCATAATACCGATGAGTATGTTAACCTCAAAGATGAAGTCGAGGCCTTGATACGACAGGGACATCTTACCCGGTTCACGGACACCCGCCCTTAGCAGAGGCAAAGGACTGAGCCCATCAAAAACAATAAGCGCACCCTCGACAACAACCCAACCCTAACCAAGGCCATGATGCGCCATAGCAACCTCGGGCGCAAGGTAATCCCGCGCCACCTGTTGGAGAAATCAGAGTTATTTTCAGTGGGCTTGCTTATGAAGGAGCATCCCGCTCGGCTCAGCGGGCAGAACTCAGGAAAATAAGGCAAGGCACAAACAAAGAAGTTGCCACATTGGATGCGTCTCTCCAAACATCCCAAGTAGTGGGCCGGAGCCTATCACCTTCACGGATGCTGCCGCACGAGGGCATCCGTTACCTTCATAAGCGACCCTCTGCGTCATCTCTACTCCTCTCTAACTACAAGGTCGGAAGGGTTCTCGTTGACAATGGCGGCTCCTCGACATCATTTTCTTAAATTGCTTCCTGACTCAAGATCGAGGAAAAGCACATGCCTCTCTAAACTCCATCGGTCGGTTTTTCTAGTGATCGAGTGACCTCCATCAGCTCCATCGATCTTCCCATCACAATCGGAGAATACCCCAGGCAGACCACAAAGCTGCTCACCTTCTACGGTGTCAACTGCCCCTCTGCTTACAACATCGTACTTTTTCGCACCGCCCTAAACGCTTTCCAAGCCATCACCTCCACCTTCCATCTTACCATCAAGTTTCCCACCGATCTTGGGGTGCGACGCAGTTAGGGAGAAGCGGTGTGGCGAGGAAGAATGCTATGTTGCCTCACTTAAAGAGGTTAAGTTTAAGGAGACCATGATCATTGAAGGACTTGACGTCAGGGTCGAGGATGAGCTGGTCAGTGGGAAACCAGTGGAAGAGCTTATCGAGGTCTCCATCGAGCCCACTAACTCGGCAAAAACTGCCAAGATTGGCAACCAACTATCCTTCGGGCCAAAGGCGACCTCCTTTGCCCTCGATAAAAGCACAGCAGCGTCTTTATGCGGACTCACTCCGATATGCGGTATTGACCCTCCTTCATCACCCAGTCTCGACATTGAGCCCTATTTCCAACCCATCCGCTAGAAAGCACGTCTTTCACCGGCGCAATAACCTTATTATACGAAGTAGATAAGCTCCTTGAGGCCTGACTCATCACAAATGTGGACTACCCCGGATGGCTATCGAATGTGGTTACGGTTGTAAACACAATGGTAAATGGTGACTCTGTGACTACTCTAACCTCAGCAGAGCTTGCCCCAAAGATAGCTACCCTCTTTCTGTATAGATGCGCTAGTTGACACCACGGCCGCCATCAAATGCTCAACTTCATGGATGCTTTCTCTGGGTATAACCAAATTCTAATGCACCCATCCGACTAGGAACACACCTCCTTCATCACAGACCGGGGCACCTACCATTACCGTGTGATGCCATTTGGGTTGAAAAATGCTGGAGCCACTTACCAACGTTTAGTCAATGTTGTTTTCCATCATCAGATAGGCCGGAACATGGAGATATATGTTGACGACATGCTAGTCAAGAGCAAGCTCCCCACTGATCATCTGGCTGACCTGCGAGAGACTTTCAGCACCCTACGGAAGTATCAAATGAAACTCAACCCGGAGAAATGCGCCTTCGGTGTAGGATCTAGGAAGTTCCTGGGTTTCATGGTCAGTCAACGGGCATCGAAGCTAACCCAGAAAAGATCAAGGCCTTGATTGAAATGCAGTTACCCAGAACAGTTAAAAAGGTTCAGAGGCTCCTTTGGTTGAGTTCGCCCTCAAGCACTTCATTTCCCATAGCGGACAAGTGCCTACCCTTCTTCAAAATTCTTGACAAACTTTTGAGTGGGCCGGTGGAGTCGAAGGCCTTTCAATAGTTGAAACAATGCATGGCCAACCGCATCCTTCTTTCTTAGGCAATCGCAGGCGAACTTAGTCTTCCTCTATCTAATCGTGTCAAGCACATCGGTCTGACTCTCATCCAGAAGACAACTAGTCAGGTCCAACGACCGTCTACTACATCGATTCGAGCTCTCGGGGTAGCGGGTAGAATTACTCGTTGCTCAAAAATATTCTTGGCCTTTGGTCACGCCTCGGGGCGACTCGTCCTTACTTTCAAGCCCATTCCATAGTGGTCCTCACGGACCAACCATTGAAGAAGATAATGCAACAACTAGAACTTTTACTGGCGAGACTCATGCAATAGTCGGTCAAGCTCAATTTGACATCTCCTACTAGCCTCGAGCAATGATCAAAAGGCGGGCGTTCTTGATTTCATCACCAATTCACTAATCCAATCAACCCGCAGCCCTCCGCCCTCACCACCTTATTGAGCCAACGACCCCACTCTGGACCGTGCGTCAGCGGATCATCCGTAAGGAAAGCGGTCGGTGGTCTCATCTTCGGCGCCCAGTGTTTATTTCAAATGTGTTTTCCATTTTTTGTTAAGCGCCAACAATAATGAGGCGAATATGAGGCATTGATAGCGGTCTCAGTCTAGCTAGAGACATTGGTGTCGAGCCATATCAAAGTGTTCGGTGACTCGGCTTATTGTCGGAGCAAGTGCAGAGAATTTGATGCAAGCGACACAATCAGGGCTTATAGGGATCTTGGACTCCCTGGCTCGTCTCTTCAATATTTTCCACATCTAGCACATCCTGGGCGGAAAACTCCAAAGGCGATGAGATGGCTCAATTAACTTGCAGACATTCGGATCTCAACCCACGATTAATGCGCCTCGAATGCCTGACCCCCACACTGCATTCCGGATGACCATTTGTCCACTTCCTCCCAAATGAACCTATCCTGGGTGTCCGAGCATCTTTCTATTTTTTGATACTTGAGGCGCGGATGACAACAGCAATGGTGGGAAAGTCGGGGCCGGTTGTCCAATTACATTCTTGTCGATGGTCTTTTTGTACAAGAGGGGCTTTTCCGCCCATATCTCGAGATGCCTCAATCACCTTTCAGGCGACTTCGTAATAAGAGAAGTCCATGAGGGTGTATGTGGCATCATTCGATGTGAGTCCCTAGCCCACAAAATGCCTTATGCCCTTGGTTATTTTGGCCTACTCTTAATCAAGATCGCTGATTTACGTGCTCCAAGTGTGATAAGTGCCAGCGTTTTGCCAACATCCCCCTTCTCCTCTGAAATTGATCACTCTGCGGTCCTTACCCATTCGCCAAGTGGGGATCGACTTGGTTGGCCCATTGCTTGCTGGTGGCCAAACCAAATTCGCCATTGTTGCCATCGATTACTTCACTAAATGGGTGGAAGCAGAACCCCTTGCCACAATTACCGTGCGGAACACAACTAGATTCATTTGGCAATCGATCGTCTGCAGATTTGGCATTCCTCAGCGATGCGTCTCGACAGCGATAAACAATTGGACAACGCCAAATTCTAGAAATTACGTGTGGGGCTTCAAATCCGGTCCATGTTTCTCCTCCCAGATATCCCAAGCCAATGGCCAAGTTGAGGTCTGCTTAGTTACATTTTGAAAGATCATCAAAACTAAAATTTGGCTCCTAAGGACTACAAAGAGAAATTACGAATGCTCTGGGCCTACACTCTTGCTCGAACTCCCGGAGGGACCCCTTTTAAGCAACATATAGCTGAGGCGGTCATCGGTGAAATCGGTCTTCCTACCCCAAGGGTTCTATGTCCAGAATCCGAACTAGCGAAGGCGGCGTCGGCGGACCTGGACCTAATCGAAGAGCTACGAGAAACCCTCTGGTCGGGCAGACTCATACCAACAGAAAATGAGAACACACTACAACCGCAAAGTCCGACCAAGGGAGTTCGCCGTGGGGGACCTTGTTTTGCGCGAAGTGACCCTCGCCACCAAGAATCCAGCGGAGGGCAAGCTAGCAGTCAAATGGGAAGGACCTTACGTTGTTAAAGCCAAACCTCATCCAAGCACTTATCGACTTCAAGACATGGAAGGCCGAGATCTCCCCTACCTATGGGCAGAAGCACTTGAAGCGTTATTTTCAATAAAAGTCAATTCTTGTATCAAATCTTTTCTTTGTATTTCCTTTTGGCAATTTGCACACTTCATTGTTCTCATTCTCCTCTCATGTGATGTAAATTTGTGATCCAATGGGCTACACTTTAATGACAACAAGATTATATCTCAAATATCTATGTAATCTTTCAAATAACACTTTGATTGCGACCTCGGCCCGGTGAGCATGACATTTTTGGAGTCCAAGCTGAGCATGAAAAGCTCGGCGGTGAGATTACTTGAAGCCTCGTGAGGCAGGCATCAAAGCCTCGGCGGTGAGCATAAAGCCTCGGCCGGGCCGAGATACAAAGCCTCAGACGGGCCAGGGCATACAATGCCTTGGCCACTTGAGCATGACAAGCCTCGGTCGGGCCGAGGCATGGCAAGCCTCAGCCAGACTAAGCATGCAAAGCCTCCGCCAGGCCAGGCATGACATTTTGGGTTAGGCCGAGCGAAACAGCTCGGTCGGTAAGTTACTTGAAGCCTCTCAGCGGCCAGTTGAGCATCAAAGCATCGGCGGATCCCGAGGCATGACAAGCCTCGGCCCGGGCCAGAGCATGAAGAGTTGGCTTTGAGTTACTTAAGGCCTCAGCTAGACTAAGCACGAAGAGCTCGGCCAGGTGAGTTACTTAAAACTCTTTGAATTCTTGAAAGTCGATTAATCATAAGCAACCCAAGTGAGCACGAATGAAGACCTCGGTCAAGGCAATTCATGCAAACTTCATGCTTAATGGCATTAGTAGCCACATAGTGAAATTCCATGTCCATGTTTTCTGACACACTTTCTTAGTCAAATTCCAAACTAATCTTTCGTTTATCAACACCCTTACCATTGATTTAAAAGACTTAACTTTTGGGGACCTAACAAGCAGCGGAGTCCATTTTTGGGTCATGATTTGAAACTTCAAATTTTTACCATTCTTACATTTGAAACTTCACAATAATTTATACACAAGTCCTACGTCGTCACTATTCTCATTCATTTCAGATTTACAAAAATAAAGACAACAGCGTAGCAAACACAACTCAGAATTTTATTCATTCACAAATTTGTACATAAGTTTATTACAGCAATTCAAAACACAAAAAAAAAAAAAAAAAAAAAAAAAAAAAAACAAAACAAAACAAAACAAAACAAAAAAAACCAAAACAAAACAAAATAAACAACCAACCAAAACTCTGAGTACAACTTCTCTTCACTTGGGCGAGATCTTAACTTCTTTAGCAGCCCTCGTCTAAGAAATGCAGGCCGTCATCTTAGTCAATCTTGACCTTTGCTAAAGTCTATGTTTGGGAGCGACTCTTGACTTTACACTCTTCCGCCGCTGTCCAGAACTCGGCCATCTCATGTTTGTAAGTTCCAAATGGCTGGAGCTTTGGATTACTTCCTCTTCACTCTGGCCTTGTTCGCCTGACACAGACCGGCTCCCCCGGACCCTTCTCTCGCTAGGTGGTTTGGCGATCCTGCTTGTCGATAGCCATCCCGAAAGTCAGTGACCCTTAATTGCTCTCTTCGCTGCGATGCGATCGAGTATCTTGCCCTCTCGAAGGCGACAGTTTTCTCCTCATCTAACTCCTTCTCCAGTGACGCAGCACTTTTACTGCCTGGCCTTGGCGCGTTCATCTACAGATCTCCTCTAACCCAGATCTTGATGCCTTCTTCCTTCTCTTTGACCCACTAGGCGTATGACGAATCTTCATTGTTGGTCATGGCCTCTTCAAAAGCTCGTTGGCGATCGTGCGAGCATTTTGAGCATCTTCCGGCTTCTACGCTGCTTGACCCGGCTGAACTCAGTGACACCACCTTGCGGCGTCGTCCTCTGGCTCCAACAGGCAGCTTGACATAGCTACGCGCAATATTGCCTTGCACGATTGTGCCAAAACCTCCATCTTCTTCGCTTTACGAGCCTCCTCCAACCCAGCACCACTTTTTGCAGCCCGCAACCTTCCTCGACTGCGCTCTCCTTCTTGAAACTTTCAAGTTGGGCCTTCGCCTCCTCCTTTGCCTTCAAAGGTTTCACTTCACCTTTTGTAGTTGTCGCCTTTCTTAGAGCCCTGCTAAAGTGGTTTACTCCATTTGGGCAAAGCACACGGCTCGCCATACCTTCAACCTTCGGCCTCATTGAACACAGTGGCCGAGCCTCACAAACAATTTTAAATTAGTCCCCACTACCACAAGAAGATACACATTGTCTGGTGGGCCTTCTTCTCCCCTCGATCCACCCAGTGACAACTTCGAGGGGGCATGGTAGATGGCATCGCTTCAACGACCACCTCTCTTTGGGTATCAAGCCCCATGCTTCTTTGCTCCATCCTTCCTAGAGAGGTCGGTACGACCTGACTCTCGATTGCATCTTGGGCATGGCACTCATGTGCTCTTCTTCCCTCGCTGGTCCCCACGACCTTTGTCCCTGTGCGCCACGGGCCATACCACACTTTACAGGGGTACTGTGTTCCGCTTCTCCCACAGCTAACCTCGGCCATAGGGGGTGTCTTCCCAGACCCTGCGCCCAGCTATTCTTGATCCGGCGCATGCCTTACATAACCGCCAGGGGAGACTCCCCTCATTTTCTTCTTCTTCTTGAGCCTCACCCTCCTTGTTCACCCTTTGCTTTCCTTTGGATCGGTTAGGCGGTCTTTGGCTCAAACTTGCCCAAGTCCTTCTCACCCTAATAGTGGCTTGAGGCGCTTTGATCCCGGATCTTGCGCTTCCCCTCGCGATCGCTTGCGGGCCGGGCCCAGTTGGAGTCTCCTTGTACTTGGCTACGCGTGGGCAAACCAATCCTACTCTCTTCTCCTCTCACTGCCTTTCCTCTGCCTCCAGCTCCTCCACAGGTTGCTAGATCTTCCTCCATATGATTTCTGACCACAAGTTCAGGGGGCAAACAACTTTGAAAAGCGGGACCAACTCGTCCCCCTCACCCATTTCTTCCCTCCATTCCCTCACCCCTCTTCCTTTCGGTCCTCTCATCGCCTTGTCCAACTTGGGCTCGACCCGATTTGGTAGAAGCACCTTCTATGTTCTTGTGAACTTCCTCCCCACACGATTCCAGATTACAAAAAACCATCTCGGCCTCCATGGCTTCATGACAATGACAGGAGACCCCATACAGCCCTCACACCGCCCTTTGCTTGTAGAGTGACCCCAAGTCTCACATTGACGGCGGATGCGCTTGTAACAAAGAAGAACTTCGATCTACTGAGACATTGTATACTGTTCCCAGTCGCTGCTTTGTAGCAGAGCACTTTCATGTGTACGCCATTACTATCTTCCAAGGGTTTGGCATCGATTTGCTTACAGCACCGCCCCCATAGCCTGACTTATTTTTAACTACCTCCACCACTACCGCCCAGGGAAGAGTAGCCTCAAACCCCTCGTGGCGCTTCCTACATTACAAACTAAACTTCGCTTTGGCCAGGTACACTTCTGATCACCCTCTCAGGTGGATTCGGGCAATCACCAGCCCTCCATCTCCGTGGAGATTTGATACTTCTTCCTTATTCTCAGAGCTCCTCCACGGTCTGATGCTGGTTATCGACTTAATTGTGCTAATGGTCAAGCTCACGGCTAATCGGTCTTGCGGTGTGATGTGAATTTATTGTCTGGGGCGAGCAGCAGGCAACTTGACTGCTTCCCACTTACCCTCCCTCCCTAAAGCAAATGCGATATTGTTAAACCCAAACCTACACATCATTGTCACCTAGTGGATCAACCCCTTGCATTTGTTGCTTCCTCTTGGGCCATCTCTCTTATTGTGTCTGCGAATCGATTCGGATCTTGAGCGCAAGAAAATCCACAAAAGTGCCACGGTGTGCTCGCTAGCAACAAAAAGAGTTTACACACTTGGAATGTTTTGAGCGTTTTGCAAAAAAAATAGGTAAAAGAATAATACCAAGAGCCCAAGGCTTTGCATTATGTCCAAGGAGTCCACAATTAATTCTCCCGGTTTGAGAATTTTTCAAGTCGCCCAAATTCGCTAGCGTCTTTCGACACCTATATCATGACCTATTGTTTCAACTTATTGCTTGCGCTAACCTGCTTACCCCAGCTCTACACGATTCGCATAGCGTGTATGACCACGATCCATTGCCCTTTCCCTTTCTGTTTTATTCCCCGATCCATTGCGAAGCCCGCCTTGCAAAAGTAATAAGAACCAATGACATCCAAGACACGCTGGCAGAGAAGGGCAAGCCACATTAGTAGACAAAAGATGCCGCAAAGAGATTAATGCCGTAAGCGCGCCGCCATGAAAATAGAGGCCTCCTTACGGCATTTATTGCGATAACCCCTCTCGTCGGGGATAGCACACCCTCACCTGAACAAAAGGTAAGCTCTGACATAGACTTTTCGGCCAAGGTGGCCAGTTTCCGGAAGGGATTAGCAGAAAATGATTACCCGAGAGGATATAAGCAGGCCAATTGAAGACAAGAAGAAAGAGTTAAGCTTTTCTATCTCTAATCACATCCATATATTCCATCTCTATCTAACCTTTCGTCGGAGGTTTCTTTGAGGACTCCGGATTTCCCCGATTGAACTATTGTCTCGCGAGGTTCTCTGGTGGGCTCGATCAATCAGTACACTTGGAATTTGGGAAGCTTTATGGATCCCGGTCAGAGCCGTTCCATCTAGAACTCCTTTATTGTATCATCAACTTTGGTATTTACTACTAGATTGTGAATGAAAGAGTTTGATCTTGGGGTATCAAATTAATTTGTGGACAAAGTGGAAACAAAATACATAATTGCTAAGGTGGAGATTTATAACTCATTGCCGAGAAGGAATCCAACTTCTATGGGATAATCTTCACAAAAATTGATTATAAGCATCTTGATGGGATAGTGGTCGATAGACAACATATTGTTGATCACGATTCCATTGAGGAGTAATGGGGTTTCTGACGATTGCTTGACCTCAACCTTAAAAGCTCAATTGATTGACATGGTGTTGTTAATGAAATTTCAAAAACCTCAAATCATCGGCGTCCATAGTTGTTGCAATATTAAGAAGGAAGAGGTTTTGCCTGTATGCAATTGGAGACCAAAATGGTAAGTTTGGGTTATTATTATTGTAGAAAAGGTTTTTAATATTAAAAAGGTGGTGTGTGGTGCTTCGGTTAACCATAGAGAACCATACAAAAATTTTGATTTAGACTAAATTTTTTAATGTGTCCTCTGACTATGACATGATGATGAATTGAGTTTCTTAAGCATGTGTGTTTAGCCACTCAGGTTATATCTTCATGAGTCCTATCCAAGTGAAGAACTAGACTTAATTTTTTAAGGTGAGGCGTCTTGATAGAAGCTCATAAAAAAGGAAATTCTAAAAGAACTTCACAATCAAACTTAAGTAATGGTATGGTTAATGACCTCAATTTGGAGGTACAATGGAAACCTCCAAAAGTGAAACAAATGCAAGTTTGGTCATACTCACAATAGGTGCCACCTTAATCCTTGAAAGCCCACTTTTCAAGTGTGGAGGAAGAATGAGAATAATAGAGGTATATACCTTCATAGGGACATCAAGGTATAGTTAGTGTTAAGGGAATAAGGCTTACATGCCTTCTTTGGAGTGCACCATCAAAACATAGAGACCTAGTGTATGGTTCTCTGTCTTCTTTTAATATTTCTTGTCAATCATTTCCAAATTTTTCCCTTCTAGTGTCTAATCTTATTAAAGAAATCGAGAGGTGGGAGCTAAGGAAAATAATAGATGGAACCGGATTTAAAAGGCCTTATAATTTTCTTTATCAAGCAATGAGAATAGAAAGAAATTCTTAAATGATTTAAACAAATTCAAAACACGAGGATAATATATTTAACATCTAAATGTTTCGGACCAAATTCTCTTTAACTCCACTACTAACAATAAGTAAAAAGACAAAATTAAAAGTATGAAGGCAGGTCATCTTAAATATAAGTTTAGTTCTACACATTTGTGACAAATGTCTTACTTTTCTTTTCTTATATTTTAGGCATGATTTCTTACATTAAGATAGAGAGTTTGCCATGCAAATTGCATTTTTGTAACATTACAACTATGTTGGTCTTTAATAATTGGACTGATTTGTTAGACATACTTTATGTATATATGTTTAGAGTTCATTTGTAAATTAGCTTTTCAAATTATTTTTAATTTTTTTTATAAAAGATGTATAAAAAATTTAATTAATTTATATATTGAATTTTGACTAATTTAAACATGTTTTTAAATAGGACCTTAGTATCCATGTAGTGTCTTATCCAACTTCTCCAAATTGTAGAATCTTCTTAAATTAGGCATGTTTTTCATATCGTAAAAATTTAGACATGGCTCAAGTCTTATTTTAAATATATATATATATATATTTAATAACAAAAGAAAAAAATGAAAACAAAAAAAAAAGATGGCCTAACTTTAGTGACAATCACAGCACCATATGATCATAGACTAGTAAAGAGTATTTATTATAATACAATTAAAAAAGTGGAATTAAATTATATACATATTTAAAAAAATTAAATTAAATTAAAGGCGGAGGTGGATTTTTTTTTTTTTTTTTTTAAAAAAAGTTATTTTATTTCTTTTAGTTGGTAATCCTCCTACACTCTCTTCTTCTCGCCCTTCTTCCTAGAGAGAGGCGAAAGAGAGAAGAAGAGAAAAAAGGTCGAGAATTCTCGAGATGATTTGCTTCCGGACAACTCGTCAAATTCATACACAATCATTTCTCTTTTTGATACTCTCTCTTCTTGCTTTTAGTTGATCTTCATCGAAGTTGATAAAATTCGATTCACTTGGATCGGTTTCTAGAATCAATCAATCAATCAATCATCATCATCATCTGAATCTTCAATGAAGCTTGATCCAGAAGGTAATTCTCTATTTAATTGTTAGTGTTCATGTATCGGCGCATTTTGTCGTTTGATTTTGTTGAATTCTTGATAAATTTTAAAGAGTCCCCTCTTTATTTGTCTCACTGATCACATGTCATACTGACATCCAGTCCTTCATTTCTTCCCCTCTTGATCCTTGATGGTGTGCTACATGTTACATGGATTTGGAAGTTGGGCATAGGTGTCGGTATAGAAGCACGGACACGACCACGGACATGACGACAGATCTGACTTGGACAGACTGAATGACACGTTAATTCTCAAAAATGTAGGACCACGACACACAGGGAGACACCCATGAAATATATAATTTTATATATTTATTATATGTTATATATATAAATATATCATTCAAAGATAATAAAAAATGCAATATGACACTAATTCCAATAAATTTATATGGGTTTTGTGTTATTATTGTATCTTAAATATTTTGTTCAACCGCGACATATAATTAGTTTCACATGTATCTAATTGATGACTACGATGTTTAAGCGATTGAACAAAACAATTTAATCTGCTTCTAAATTTTGTGTGTGGTTTGACTCATGAGAATTAGCCACTACTGTCAAAAGTGGGAGTGCAGTTTGCCTACTGCTACCGCTCACTAGGGTTTTAAATATTGTTTGGTTTGTCTCTAACAGCCCTTGAACCAAAATTTCATGCCCAGTTGTATCTGATTGTGACTAAAATATCGCTAATGAATCTTTTTTGTTAATTAAGGCTTCTACATTACTCACAAATCACGGTGATAGGGTGCATTCTCACAACTCAACCCATTCTTTTATTGCTTAGTCTTGTTTTTGTCGAGACTATGTTGCATGACCATATTCACTGTTGGTGATGTGGATTATTTTCACTTTTTATGTGACTAGTTCCTTGTCATTGGCTTGTGCTTTACGTTCTTGTCTCATTTACATCATCTTAACATCCTCTACTTAGTTAATCTCTTCTATCTTAAAGAGTCTCCTCTTTTATCTGATACTGATCACATGTCATACCACATTAGGTCCTTCATTTCTTCCCTCTGCACGATATACATGATGGTCTTCATGTTACATGGACTTGGAAGTTGGGTATGGGTGTCGGGCTGAAGCACGGACACCTCTCAGGGCTCCGTGCCGGTGTCGGACACGCGGTGGACACGTGTCCGAACTGCGTGAGAGTGTCCTTTTTTTAATTTTTTTACATCTGGACACGTTCTGGACACTTTGGGACACGTTCGGAGGTAATTTCATAATTTACAAAACTTTTTTTGGTGTCGATTTGTAAATAAAAAAAAGAAGAGCAATGTCTGCCTCATTAAATAAGAACATCAGAGAAAAGGAGAGAAAAAGAGGACACAGTCACTTTTCGTCGTCGCTTCGTCAGCTCATAGCTCAGTCGTAAACAAATACGCTTATCGCTTGTCGTCAATGCTTTCAAATGGTGCCAGTTCTTGTCTAAATCGTCGTCACTTCGTCTAAGTCGTCACTTTACACTTCTTCATTCTCCAATCTTCTTCTTCTTCGTCCTTCTTCTTCGATCTCTCTCTCTCAGTCACTCTCTCTCCCCCTCAGTCTGATTTTATTTGTTCTTTTATTTTTTTCCTTTTATATACTGAGTGATGTTGATCCCCTTCTCTCTCTCTCTCTCTCTCTCTCTCTCTCTTCGATTTTTTTTTTCTATTTTCTTTTTCTGATAATATATATAGATATATATTATATACTAATATATATACATATATATTTATATACTAAAATAGATATATATTTGAACAAAAAAAAAATCTTTTTTTTCGTCATTTCTTTTTTTTCAATTTTGTAGATATCATTATTTGCTTAAATAAATTATTTATATTTATAGAAAAATTTTAATTTGTGAATAATATTTGATATTAAAATAAATAAATAGTACTTATATTTTTTAATTGTACATATAATAAATAAATAAAATTATATATATTGAATGTCTCCCTAACGTGTCGTGTCCCTATTTTTGAAAATTTGTGTTTTCAGGTGTCCAATTATCATAGATGTCGGTATGAGATGCGAGCGTAAGATCAAACCCATCATACCACCAATTTAAAGGGTATGTGGACTTGAAAAAAAAAATCGATATTGTATATTTTATATTTATCAAGTAAAAGTGTCGGACGGAGACAAATATCCACACCTTTGTCCAAATGTTAGGTGTTTGACATGGATATTTGTCCAAACTTCATTTTTGATGAATTCAATTAATGAAGATGTTTGGATTCGTTCCATTGGTAATTGATGATAGTCTTTGTTCCGCAGTGATGTGTTTGAAAAAAAATGTGAATAACAACTCCTCACTATGTGCTCTCCATTTATGATGCCTTTTGATTTGCTTTGTAGTGTTTTGACCTCGTGCTTGTTAATAATTGCTTTGAGTGGATTCTTCGAATATTTGCTATTTAAGGAAAGTTATTAACTTATTGACGATCGCGATCTAATGCAGTCGGTCTGTGGGTGATATGTGTGCTATCTGCGAGGAAAAGATGCATGCCCCAATCTTGTTACGTTGCAAACACATATTTTGTGAAAGGCGTGTGTCGGAATGGTTAGTTTTACGTCTCTGTTTAGCTTGTTTTTGTGTGCTTATGTATTTTGTTCGGCGGTGCATTCATACACTTCAAATTGTTATTATTTAATGAATTTTTGGTGGTTGTGCTCTTTGATTGCTTTCCATTTATAGCATTTTGTGTTCTTTTTGATAAAATACGGTAAAAATATCACCTCTCCAAACAAGAAACAAGTAGGTGGAGAACCTGTTTGGTGGATTGCAAGTAGTCATTAACCCCTCTTGGACTTGAAAATTGGAGGCCTAACTTGATAATATAGTATTTTGGGGCTCTAATAAATGTGCTCGAATTATCACTAGAAAATGTATGATGAAGAATTTCTCGATTAGCATTAAGCGTGTGTTTGGATCAAGGATTTGAGGAGGATTTGTCATGGAAAGGAAAAAGGAAGGAAAAGGGAAAAAGTCTTTTCCTTTTCCTTTCCTTCTAAATCCGCCTCAAATCTTCGATTCAAACTGACCCGAAAAATGTGGAAGTTGAATGCCTAGGCATCGTGGTTGGCCTCTGTTGTATGTGTTGGAGTTGAGAGAGTTTGCTCAATGTGTGTGGTGTGTCTGTTATTAGTAATTGAATGCTATCGCTTTAAAGGTTCCTATAAAAAAAATGCTATAAACGGATTGAATCTGAAACTTAGTTTCATTACTGCATCGTAAATTCTCACCTGGTCTTACATGCATGCGGTGACATAAGCGATAATCAACATGTACAAAGCAGTGCCATTAGAGATAAATTGTTCACGGGCATTGTTTTATTCTAGTGATTTAATTGCATTAATCACCATAGGCTATTTGGTATCATTTTTCATGTTCAATTACAATAATACTATCATTATGACCTTGTGGTGTATTATGTTCATTCATAGTAAAGTTCTATTAAATAGATGGAATTTGATTGTGATTTGAGTGCCATTTGGTACCTTTGAATCTATCAAAACATGAATTTTCTACTTCAATTTACGTATGGGATAAAAAGTCTTGTGTTTCCGGGTTAGAGAGAAAGAACATGCCTTTGCGAGCTTTTGAAACTGCGAGATCTCGAGATCATTGGTGATGGATCGACTAGTCTGTTTTTCAGTTAATGCGGAAACATCAAATCTTTGTCTTATGCAGCGATTTTTCTACTTTGAAGCTTAAACCCTTGCTCCATGACCATCTCATTATCATATCAACATCACGGTAATCGACCGTCGGGCCCAACCAGTTCTTGGGGCACCGTGGAAGTTAGTGTCGTATGTTGTATTAAAAAAAGTTGTGTATATATTGGGGCCTTTGCTTTGAGGTCCAACAATATATGTACCACAACTTGTCGATTCTTAAGTAAATGAAAGCTTTCAATAAATGTTTTGTTGCCTTGAATGCATTAAATGTATTATATTCTCATATCAAAAGAGCTTCAATGATGGTTTGGATGTTTTACAATGTTGTTACACAAAAATTTGAGTTACTGTGCCTCTTTGTGATGGATGAAGAAATGAAAACATGGGTTTGACAGGTATGACTTTACCGATAAGAATGGTGATGGGTGAGATGAGACGTGACCACGAGGGAATGATTTTACATGATAAGAATGGTGCTTGTTTGTCGTATTAGTTTTGCTCTGTTTAGTTTTTAGTTTTTGTGGCATATTGCGAGGCTGTATGAGGAAAGTATTGGTCACCTTTGTACAAAAATGTAGATGTACTTCATATTGCGAGAATTCGAGGCGATGCTTGGTTGATCTTTTGTTAATATTAATTGGACAATCGTTAGCACATCACATAAGTTCATTGGTACATGGAAGCTTGCTAATTGAGAAGCCATAATTTATCTATTAGATTGCCTATTTGTTCATTTGCATAAGTGAGGAGAGAATGGAAGATACTCTAGGGTATGCACTTAATAATATCTCCTCCGAGTCCAAAGCTCCAACTCAAGCAATAGAGATGTTTGCCTTTGTTCTTGCTCAAGCTATAACTCGATCACTAGTAAAGTAGTGAAGATCTAGTGATCGAAAGAAAGAAGAGTTGATTGTCCAACTAATCGATTTTGAATAGTTGATTTGTTTGGTAAACTTTACAATATAAATTATTGATTATCAAATAAATTTCATTATAAACTTACGAAGATCGGATGGTATCGATGTTATTGAATTGTTAAGAGCAATGCTAAGGACCTAAAAAAATTTAACAAAAATTTTTCACGAGATAATATATATAATTTTTGATAATTTTTTTTCTACAAAAGAAATAAATATTATGTAAAATTTTATTAATTTTTAGATCCGTAACATTTTGATGTGTTATAAGGATTACGAAATGTCATTATTAGCGGAATTTATATGTTGCTTTCAAAAGCATTCCTGTTGCTTACCTTTTACATTGTGCTTTTTATTGTACTTTCTTCTCATTTGTGCACTTTAGTGCTTGTGTGATATTTGGAATGTGAGTTTTAGGGTATCTAATTCTTACAGATCTTAATTTAAATTTAAATTTAAGTTAAAAACTTTCAAAACACTTCTTTAATTCCTAATTGAATTTACATTTTTATTTAAATAAATGAGACCCAATCTTTACTAAAATATTCAACAAGTATTTATTTCATTTGAAACTTATTTATTTACTAAAATGACACTCTTGGGATATGGAGGAATTTCAAAAAAATATTTGGAAATAAAAATTGGAGTTCACTATAAGAAATTTAAAATATTTCGCCATCAAATAAAAAAAGCTCTTAACTAAAGAAGTAGGGAAAACATTACCAAAAAAAGAGTTAGGAAATCAAGGTTCAAGTGAAGTGTGTATTACTACTAGATTGTGAATGAAGAGTTTGATCTTGGGGTGTCAAATGAATTTGTGGGACGAAGTGAAAACAAAATACATAATTGCTAAGGTGAATTTATAACTTTCATTTCGAAGAAAGCCCAAACTTCTATAGGATAATCTTCACAAAATTGATTATCCCCTAACCATGGAATAAATTGGGTCACCCGAGACAACACGTTGTTGATATGGTTCCATTGAGGAATAATGGGGGTTTTTAACGATTAGTACGACCTCAAGCTCAAAGCTCGAATTGAGTTGACATGGTGTTATAAATCAAATTCAAAAACCTCAAAAATCACCTTAGTCCATAGTTGTTCCCGCAATGTTAAAGGAGAGAGTTTTTTATACTATACAATTGGAGACAAAAGTAAGTTTGGAGTCGATTGTATTGACCCAGCAGAGGTTTTTAATATTAAAAGGTGGTGTGTGGTGCTTAATTTTGATTTGGACTAAATTTTTTTAATATTGCCCACTTGCTAGCGGACTATATGGCATGATGATTAAGCGGAGTTTCTTACTATGCGTTTAGTCACTTTCGGTTATATCTTGATAAGTCTACCAAGAAGTGATGAAGAACTAAGACTTAATTTTTTTAAGCGGTGAGCATCTTGATAGGAGCTCACAAACAAATTCAAAAGAACTTCACAATCAAACTTAGTAATGAGTATGGTTAATGACACACTCAATTTTGGAGGTACAATAGGAAACCTCCAATGCAAGAAACAAATGCAAGTTTTGAATCATACTCACGATAGGTGCCACCTTAATCCTTGAAAGCCCACTTTTTTCAATTGTGGAGGGAAGAATAGAGAATAATAAGAATTATATACGCTTCATGGGGAGATCAAGATATAGTTAGTGTTAAGGGAATAAGGCTTGTGTGCCTTCTTTAAATGGTGCACCATCAAAACATAGAGACCTAGTGTATGGTTCCATCTTGTCTTCCTTTTTAATATTTCTTGTCAATCATTCCAAATCTTCCACAACTTCTAGTGTCTAATCTTATTAAAGAAATGAGAGAGTTGAGGGAGCTAAGGAAAGGAAATAATGAATGGAAAGTAGGAGTTTTAAAAGTCACTTATGATTTATCCTTATCAACCCAATGAGAATAGAAAGAAATTATTAAAACAATTTAAACAAATACAAAACGACGAGGACTATGCTATGGAACATTTCAAGGCCGAATAAATTCTCTTTAACTCCCATTACTAACAATAAGCAAAAAGACAAAAAATTTAAAAAGAAATGAAGATTAGTCATCTTAAATATATGTTTAGTTCTACATTTGTGACCAAATGTCTTATTTTTCTTTTCTACTTTATAGTTTTAGGCATGATTTCTTACTGTTAAGATATGAGAGAGAGTTTGCCATGCAAATTGCATTTCCATCGCAACATTATAAATATGTTGGTCCTTAACTAATTGGAAGAATGATTTATTAGACATATATACATGCATACCTATGTCATTAGAATTCTTAGAGCAACGTACTTTAAGGACTTAAAAAATTTATCAAAATTTTTTCATTGAATATTTATATATAATTTTTGATAATTTATTTTTATGAAATGTCGTATTATGTAAAAATTTTATTAATTTTTTTAGACTCATGCTTATTTTGATGTGTTATTAAGTCATCAAATGTCATTATTGGCGGAATTTATATGTTGCT